>JAMWET010000108.1:227500-535000 GCA_024036415.1 Prochilodus magdalenae | reverse complement strand
GAGGCACAAATGTTTAAAGATGAATAAATACTGGGAAGTGTCAGCATGCTCCGGTGTGACTCGGCAAGCTTTGGTTAGACTCGCTGTGGAAAAACAACCTGTTTAAAGTGGGTATTATCCTGGAGAAGTCGCCTCTAGCTCTAGAGCTGATGAGTTCTGATGTGGTTACCGTCTACATCTGGGGACTAGAAAAAGGCAATCTGTGTCATTAAAAACGTCATTGTTTGGTGAGTGAATTTTTCTGCCTGTGGGTTTTTTTCCACCATTTTCAGCCAAATACCTCTGGTTGCTGGACATTTGGTGCGTCCCTAGTGGTAACTAACTGATTTCTGCATCATCTAGGTAAACACAGGTACTGGATCAAAACTTGATATTGCAAGACACTTCTATTAAATGACTCAGATCAGGATGGGGCAAGATAACTTGATTGGGCCATCCCTAATTGTTTGCCTAGTCCATAAAGATCACATGGATTATCAGGAGTACCATGGATTAACAACGAGTGTCAATAACCTCCTGAGACCCCAGCGTCCTCATATGAGGACACTACATTTCTGCTTCTCTGCACCATGATACTTTTTATAATGTTGACCCTTTGGCCTCATATGAGGACATTATTTTTTGCCAAAATAACTTCCTATACCAAGAGAAGGTTTAGTTTTTATAAATTAAAATTGCACACCAAGCAATTCCGGATCTCAGGAGGGTATTCATCAGCATGAGTTCTACTGAGGAGGGAAGGCCATCATGGATGGAACAACTGGTGGACCTGCAGTGCTACTAGCGGTCACTGCAGTAAACTCCTCAACGCCTCCCTCAGCTAGCAGAAACATCTGAGGGACTTTAACACCCTTAATGATCTGCTGGTGATAGGAAAACAACGTCCCCCAAGGTTTCTACTTAAAGGAAAAACTTTATTCACATGGTCACTGCCATGTTATCTTGGAGCAGATAATGACTCCTCCAGTTTGATTAATCCAAACATGGTATCCAGAATCCATTTATTGCTCATTTCCCACTTTTAACCACATAAAGGTCATTTAGTTTTAAATAGAGAAGGTTAAAAATGTGCGTACAATTATTACAGTAAAAGTACTCTGGAAAACCAGCAGGTAATCAGAGCTACACGTTTGATGGGCGCAGCAACATGGGAGGATGGTGGGACTTCCGCTGAATTCCACAAGCGGTGAAAATTGGGAAAAGTCATGAGGCCGTACGCGCTGCTGGGATTATTACATAATAAATGACGAAAACAAGAAGCTGTGGGACGGAAAGTTGAAATATCCCAGTACTGGTTGATGTATCCACGTCCATCTGTGCTAGAAGGGGTCTCAGACAGTTCATGTAAACACTGGAACAATTGCTATTTACACCCATAAGGGCCTCACGCTGTTCCAATTACAAACCGTAAACGTTTCTACAGTAAACAAACAGAGCCTAAACTGTAAACCCCACAGGACGGCACACAAAGTCATAACGAACGAGGTGGAAAGCAAAACACAGACCAGCCAAATTACTGTTATTAACAAATCCCTACCATAACAGTCTTATCAGGACTTTTAACTGAGATCGGGCAGCTTAATGAGAGAAACTTTAGTAAGTAAACATGCACATCAAGCTATTTGATTACTTAAAATAAGATTACGAATTATTTCTTTTCACTTACTCATTAATTACACAGTCGACTCACGTTATTACGACGTAATATCCAGACTAACCGCCGTATGAAGCACCGACAGCAGCTAGACAGACTGGCAAAGACTCAGTAAGGTCCTGGTAGGTCGTCACGTATCTGGAGCCATGCTGATTGCAGTGCATCCCACAGCTGCTGGAGGGTGCATGGGTGAGGATCCATAGAGCGAACACAATGATCGAGGTAGTCCTACAGATGCTTAACTGGGTTCAGGTTTAGGGATTACGGGGCCAGGGTAGTACTTGGAAGTCTTGGTTATGCTCTTCCAGCTAATGTCGAGTGTCTGAGCTGGCGACCTCAGCGATGCTACACTATAGGCGTAAAGTATTTAGTGTTGACAGTGTACTTCATTACTTCTGTACTCCGTCCTTGGATTTGAAAAAGCCGTTAGATAATTGAAACTGATCATAATTAAATTCTTAGAAATAATTTTCGCAGCTTCTCCCACTGTCAGCTGAGAACATTACATCAGAAGCTGTATAGTTCCCGTGAAAGTTCACTGAAGCTGCAGGCTTCATTCCATCAGTAGTTTGAGCGATTGTGCTTGAGGGAAACCGCTCCCTTTCTCAGGAGTACTGACACACACACACACACACACACACACACACACACACACACACACACACACACACACACACACACACACACACACACACACACACACACACACACACACACACACACACACCTGCATGCATATGAGCATGGAGTCGTCGCACTCACACTTCACAGCCACAGGAAAAGCACGGAGAGGATGAAGTGGCTCAAGAAAAATAGTCCTGTGTACGGAGTGCTGTAGGGTTTCTGCAGTGATCTTATTAAAGAATTTCCTGAGACTTTCCCTACAGCGCAGATTTCCTCAATGCAACAACCATCCCTCCCACACTGGCTCCGTGACACATTTTTAACTTATCGCCATCGTAATATTTAGCCACAATGGACTACAGTAAAATAAGCAAAGACTGCTGTTATCAACATGCATACAGAAAATCATCCAGACATCCAATCAGCAGCCCTGATTTAGGAAGAAGCATGCTTAATGGCTCACTGTAAAAAAGGACAGAATATTCAAAATGTGGTGAGCTGGCAGGTGGCTTCTAAAATTTCTCTCTCTCCTAACTAAATATTAACATCTGTGGAATTCCCCTTTAGGCTGGGTCAATTATCCTCTCGTGGACCTTTGGCACCCAGTTGGGACTTTCCTGTCAATTGAGGAAAAAGCAGCTACGGCATGGTGTTGGTGTCTAAGGTTTAATCTAATGTCTAAGGTCTAAGGACTGCACCCAAAACAACCTCAGAAAAGTCTATTCTGACCAAAACATTGTCAACATCATGAACCAATAGTGCTGTTAGCATCCTAACTAATCCCAAAACTCCAGGAGAGGTCAGCTAATGAATTACAGAACAAGGTAATAAAGTACACAGAGAAAGAGATGGACTACAGTCTGTAACTGCAGAACTACAGAGTGTCCTATATGGTCTGTGGAGCTGATACAGTGGACAGTGAGTGTAGATGCAAGGAGGTGGACCTGATGAAATGGGTTGGTGTAGCTCAGCGGACAATACCACTACGTGCCAGGGAGCCACCACCACATGTGGGAGACTGGGATTCGAATGCCGGTCTGGTTGACTATGCTGTGCTACACCAATAAGAGTCTTTGGGCGAGACTCTAACACTACATTACCCTACCTGTAATATAATTAACCTTGTCAACAGTTCTGGATAAGAGCATCAGCTAAACATAAATGTAAATGTAAAGAAATAGCTGGTGGGTGTATGTAATGGTTGTCTCCACTGGTCTGTGCATCTTCACCATGAAAACTGGTTACTGATGAATTAAGGTGAAGTGTATTTGATAACTTGAGAAACTGTGATTGTGCTAACTACAATAAACAGCTAATTTAATAGTAGTACAGTATTCTGTCCACGTTGTGCAGCCCAAACATTATGCTTCATACACACACACACACACACACACACACACACACACACACACACACACACACACACACACACACACACACACACACACACACACACACACACACACACACACCCACCCACCCCTGCTGGGGCCTCAAAAGTCCATAAACTTAACAGCTAAAATAAACTTATTTAAACTGCTATGTACTTCAAAACTATTCCAACCTAACCAGAACAGAACACGGCCTTAACCAGGAACACTACTGAACACAGACAGGTGGCACCAAGAAGCCCACACCATTGTCAACAAGCTTAGTTCAATATTAGCCCTCAAATAAAACATCCCCTAGCAAACAGCCCTGTTTGTGGTGATATTAGGATGCTCTGAGCTAAACATGCGGACCAGGAGAATGAGGCACACAACCATGACATTTATTCAACAGACCAAGGGTGAGGTACTATGAAAAAAAGTAAGATGTGAACAGAGTCAGTGAATGTGGTTTGGCATAAAAAGCTGCATTCTAGAGAAACTCACTGAGTCCAAACTGCTCACAGTGGTAGTGAATGGAACCAGACGTCCACCTCTGAAAGCTCCCTCACAGAAAGTTACCACATGAGATCGTTATCAATGTACTGCCCGATAGCTGAGATGCTGTTTGATATATTGGAGAACATTTTAGAAGTAGTAGCGGAGGGATACATGCTGCAGGGTGCTGTGAGGCAAAAAAATAGTTTTCCCAATTTCTCCATCATTAACATTCCAAACTCAGAAGACGTGTAGGTTCACTGGTGGTTTAGATAGTTAATAAAATGCCTGTGTGTGTGCTGTGGATATGGATATGGAGACCCCTGGTTCCCATCACCACCACTGTAAAAATAGCTGAACCACCTCACACCAAACCCACTCTGGATTACATTTACATTTCAACCACTTAATTACGCAAACGGAAAAACTGGTGGAATTCCCCTTTCACTTCAGCCTACAGGGGATTTCACGCCTCTTTAACAAGCTTCAACTGACAGCTAAACATACTTCATAAGAAGCATTCAGTGTGAAAACAAAATCAGCCAGCACACCAACACAATATATTCACCAATATTCTGATTACTGAACTAGCCAATAAGCCCCAGACCAAGATAAACTGAGAACATGAATCTGAAAGGACATGAAAACAAAACAAATACAATAACACTTGCAAAACAACCTGGTCATGGTTTAGATTCATCTCCACACTCAGTGGCTTTCACCAAAGCAAAAACACCTATGGATCAAATACCAGTGCAGACTGAATGAGAGTTCATACCTACAGGTACCATCAGACTACCGTTATTATTGGAACAGCAGTGAGAGCACAATCTGCATCTTCCGGGATCAGAACTGGCCAATATTCTCTCCCAACCTTAGGTAAACAACAGGAACGGGCCCAGTACATACAGGACCACAACCCCCCCACCACCTAAATCAAGGCCTCTTTGCACATATTTAAATTAGAGCTGCTTATGTAAATATGGTGATTTCTCCCCACGATAGGTGGCTATTATTGTTTACTATCACATTTATAGATAATCTGATACCACTTCCTCCCCCACCATTACTGATACATAACAAATATATACTGACTCTATCCAACGTAACTATGCCCAGATATTGACTATGATTTTATCTATAGTCGCATAAAAAACATAGACTGACTGAAGTGAATTTATTTGTTGACTATATAGAAAACCCATATGATTTGGGGAAAATCTGACACTGTGATTTCTTTTCCCCGCTATAAATATATCAGCATATGATAAAATATTCAGTCATTTCTACCAGATGACTATCTTAAATTAGACATGCAGTCCGCTTCTACAGACACTAGTGAAAGAATGTGTCACTCTTAGGAGCTCAGTGTATATACCAGCATGGTACCGTGATAGGATGCCACCTGTGCAACAAGCCCAGTCGTGAAATTTTCTCACTACTAAATATTCCACAATCATCTAAGCAGATGCTAAGGCACCTAGTGCGCAGATGTTACCAAGCCATTACCGAGTAAATGGCTACAGACTTTAAGTGGCCTTAAGATCAGCTCAATAACAGTACACAGAGAGCTTCGTGGAGTGGGTTTCCGTAGTTGAGCAGCTGCATCCGAGCCTTACATAACCAAGAGCAATGCAAAACGTCTAATGCAGTGGTGTAAAGCACGCAGTCACTGGACCCTAGAGCAGTGGAGACGTGTTCTCTGGAGTGACCAATCACACTTCTCTGTCTGGCAATCCGATGGACAAGTCTGGTTTTGAAAGTTAGCAAGAGAACAGTACTTGTCTGACTGCATTGTGCAGAGTGTAGTTTGGTGGAGGAGGGATTATGGTGTGGGGTTGGTTTTCGGGAGTTGGGCTTAGTTACAGTGAAAGGAGCATTTAATGCTTCAACAAACCAAGATTCTGGACAATTTCATGCTCCAACTTTGTGGAAACAGTTTGGGGATGGCCCTTCCTGTTCCAACATGACTGTGCACCAGTGCACAAAGCAAGCTCCATAAAGACGTGGATGAGCGAGTCTGGTATGGAAGAACTTGACTGGCCTGCACAGAATCCTGACCTCACGGGATGAATTAGAGTGGAGACCCATGCTTTCTGGTCCAACAATGGTCAGAATTTCCTATAAACACATGGCCAAACCTTGTTCATTTTTTGTGCTTCCTGTTATATAATCAGTAGTAAGAATGGTGTTTAACAGTCTAAGTGAGTGTAAAACAGT
The DNA here is from genome assembly GCA_024036415.1 of Prochilodus magdalenae. Lineage (NCBI taxonomy): Eukaryota > Metazoa > Chordata > Actinopteri > Characiformes > Prochilodontidae > Prochilodus > Prochilodus magdalenae. Next base: position 528,637 of record JAMWET010000108.1, on the reverse strand, counting down.
ATGCAGATACACCTGTGTACATGTGAGAGCACCCAGCAGCTTCTCTGTCAGCAAAAACAGAGCTGAACTTTGTGTGTTCATGAGCATAAGAGCAATACCAGCCCACCACAATCTTCCCAGTCTACTGACAACATGAAAGACCTGCTTCATGTCCTGTTAAACCATACAGCCAGGTCCACAGATGCATCTGAGGCTAATCTGAGCAAAGCTTCATTCATGAGTATGAATGAGAGAGGAGATTAGTTGGTTAGCTTGCTCAGCTGACCCAGACTCTGCTCATTCACCTGAGCTCTGTGGATCAGACTGATTTAGCAGCATTTAACCAGAGAGATCCCTCAGACCTGCTAAATTTAGCTTCTCTAATCCCAGCGTCAGGCATGCTGCAGGTAGGGCTGAGGTGAGTGAGCAGAGACGAGGACTGACGCACCGATATGGACTAGAGGTGGCAAAAAACAATGCATTTTAAGCATTCACATAACCTTACACTCTTATCTTCACATAGCATCAGGGCTGGAAGTAAAACGTGGGCAGTGGTGAATAAGTCTGCCCAACCTACAAACCACAGCGGTTGGCAAACACAAATAGCATACAGAAACAAAGAAGGCCATCATAACAGAGCGATCTCACAGGGGTGCCTGTTTTACTTCCAACAAGGGGGGTTACCAGCTCTAGGACACAGGTTAACAGTGCCAGCGGCTAAGCACTAATCACAGCAGGCTGTAAACTAATGAATCAATACGTTTGTCAATAAAAAGTAGGACTGTGAATATGAAACCACTCAAGTACAAAAAACAAACAGCTATCAACGCCAATAAAAGATACGGCAGCACATAACACACCAACTTCCTTTTCTCTAGAGTGCAAAGTTCCCTTCTCTCAAGTGGCTTTTTAGACAAATACCAAAATCGATAAATGAGGAAATCCTCACTATTGGAGCTTGTTCACTATGCACCTAAGGGTGTAAAGTTCAGGCCCTAACCCTAGTAAGAATAAACATGGGGTATAAATGTGGCTTCTTTACTTTCTATCTTGACTTATCAAATCTGTTATCTATACAATAGTGACACAGTATCCACCAAAAAGGCTTAGCGACTCTCCATATCCCCACACTCCTACTGCTGACCTTACAAGAAGAATCAGACCGACCATTAAAAGATTAGCTGCACCCAGAAACTTGTGGTTACACTTCACATTGTGACATGCTAATGATTCAAGTTTCACACTCTCATTCAAGTATTGCTGCACCTGACATGCAGCACATGTTTAGAAGGCCTGGTGTCACTCCACCTCCACTACACAGTCTGCAGGAGCTGTGTGAGAATATTCAAGTGCCATTCGATGGATTATGGAACCACTACAACTCCATGCTGACACGTCTGGCATGTTGTGCTAGTCGCTTGGTGCCATACTGAAAGACACTACTTCTGTTTTTTGTAGCTCAATAAATATTGCCTATATCAGTCAACATTTATCATTTACTGTACCTGGTAACCTTTATCTTCCTTCTTAATAGGACTGCAATCCTACACTTCCTTCAGGAAGCAGCTGTTCTCTCTTGTACATTAGTCATGGGAAACAAGAACTGTGCAAGTTTTCCTTTTGTACTAAGCAGTAAAAACTTGCAGTGATGTGTCCAATATGCAGGACATTAAGACATTGCATGCCCTCTGAAGTGATTACTGTGTGGGACAACGCTGAAAAGTTATATTGTGCAGCACATTATTAATGCACTTACACATGACCCTTCGCACAGCTCATGTTGAAATTTGCTGAATCTGCGATAAAAACAAACGTCACCTCCCTTCTGCTGCGGCTGATGTCACAAGAGACACAAGAAACAGTCGCGTAAGCGTTTTGTGTTCGCAAAAACGAGTAAAGAGTAAAAAGTAAACTACTTACAGGAAAAATTTACATTCTAAAAACACAGAGTGAATTTTATACTGTGATTTAGTTACAGAGAACCGGAGCTGGATTTCCTTTAAAAAAATGTTGCATAGTTCATGACAGTGATGCTTCAAATCAATGGAACAGAAACATGAAAAATTAATTTGGACAAAATGAGCCACACAGTTTTTCAGTGTTTCCACTGCACACATTAAATAGGCTAAATCTCAGACAGCAAGCCGATGTGGGCCACATCTGGCAAAGATATAGCACTGCTGGCCCTCTTGTCGGAACTGACAATCTGCTGTGAGCCAAAGATGGCAAACATATACCACATGTATTTGGCCCACCTGTCACAAAACAGATCTTTTTCAATTCTGGCACCGATACAGCAAATTTGTATACTTTCGGCTGAGGCGTGGCCCTAATGTGCTGCACATGTATCCCACATCTAGCTACCGGGAGTGTTGTAAAATTGCGGTTTGGTTTTCATTAATGAGGATGAGGGCAAGCTCACCAAAAGAAAGGGTGCATCTAGCCCTGGAGGTAAAGTGCAAAAGTTGAAAAAATAAATAAATAAATAAATAAAAATTAAGTGCATCCCTGCAAAAAAACAATAAATCTGTCTCAGTTTCTCATTCTTTAATTGCTTATTGTCCCAAAAGACATAGACATGGTCAAAGTCTAAGTGAACTTTGTCACTCAGACTTTACAATGGGAGTGCAAAGCTGAACAAGATTGCATTTCTCCAAACTACGATGTGCAAATGTAAACATAAGTGTAAACACAAAAAGACATACTACAAACATACTAGTTTCTCCATCCTTGCCGTCAGCACACTTGGATTTTTTGTGAAGCTTCTTTGTAACACCTGTTGTAAATTTTTATGTGAATTAACTTCACTAAATTATTACAAAAAAAAAACAAAAAACAAAAAAAAAAAACAAAAAAAAAAAAACACACACACACACACACACACACACACACACACACACACACACACCACCACCACCACCACCCACCACTACTGGAACTTTAATGCCTGCATCTGACGAGTTGGGATGCCGGAATCAGCTGTGTCAGTGCTTCCCTATCTGAAACACTGTTATCTGCTCGCACTGTGACTGTGTTTACATTAGTGACGGGTACAGTCCCGGCACCGCCGTCAAACAAATTTCATAATCACTGCTGGCTGCACTGGGAGCCAGATAAGAGGAGATAAAGCTACCCAATAGTGTTCAAGACCCAACTTGCTCTGAATGAGATTAGATTGAAATCAGGCTCTGATGAACCACTCACCCTCTCGGACTCCCTTCAGGACGTCAGGACTGGCCAGGTTAAAGAATAACAGCACGGTAGGAAAGCACATGCCAAGACCAACATGTACATCACATGCTCTGAGAGACAGCACACGCGGCTGTGATAACCACATTACTGCAACACTGAGGTCATGTGATGCCTACTGTAGAGTTGAGCTCAGTACAGCATTTCTTTTTCTGGCTGGTGAAAGTCGATTCACAAACATTAACCGCATTTGGCATCGGCTTACTACTCTACTAACAGCTCTCTGTTAGCGAGATGAAGAAGGCTGTAATGTTAGCCGAGCTCAGTTTACCTAAAAGGCTGGCTGTGACGTCACCTACCTTTCTGGGGTCCCAGTGCTGCGTCAGTGTGCTGTTGCTCCAGACCTGAGAATTGAAACTATGTTTAAAGTGTTTCGTTATACTGATCTTTACAGGCTGAAAGGCATTCAAACCTCGAGAACTGTCCCAATAACCAACTCAGTTTATACCACAATACTACATTTAGGGTTCAGAGTTAAACATTCAGCCTAATGAGAACCTAATTTGTTCCATGTTAAAGCTATTGAATTGGTCTGATTCTTCCTGCAAGGTCAGCGGCTCAGTCTGCTTCTGTTTAAATCCTAAACTGTATGGCAGGGACTGGCACAGAGAGAACACTGGTATGGATGAGTACCGCTGCCAAAGCCACTGGTTTGCGTCTGGTCTTCTGAAATCCAACTGTAGCTGCCCATCAGACTGTTCTCTGGAGAAATAACATGCTGTCCTTTCCTCAGTCCCCTCTCTCTTCTGTTTGCTTCTGTTCACAAATGTTTGCAGTGCCGGAAAAATCCATGGACAGGGGATCAGGGACGTCTGCAGGCCCTGAGATGAAGAATGAACTGCACAGCCGACTTCCAGGTTTTTCTAAACATATATCGTGGATAGCTGAATTTCCCATTGCTATAAAACTACATATGGAAACCTAAGCTGGAAAATATCAGCCTCTATTTAATTTTTGTGTTTTGTTTGTAACACTCGACGACAAGCTCATTTACCTATCTGGGTACTTAGTTACCAACCAGTAGCTGACTGAATTTATGGGCCAAATTTTAGCTTCCTTAAGCATCAGTGTGAGCGGGAAAGCAATGTCCGAATAACTGCCCAAAGGGGCTCAGACTACGCACTCAGCCAGTGTTATTGCTCGGGACTTGGACATGCAGCGTGCTGTTTTGAATGAAGTAGCTTTATTAGAAACGGTCTGTAGACACTGTCTGTATGGGCTGCGTTTCATGTGAAGTGTGAGCACACACATCAAGTCAGTCGGATATAGTGTTTTCTCTGTACATGGTGGGAGCTGCTAGCAAACAACAAGACTTATAACTTCGCACAGTGTATGTCTGGCTTAAAGACAGGCATCTTAAAAAGGGAGGCAATGATACCACTTTTACCCTCTCAGTACCAATTCCAATTCTCTAAACATAGGCCGATACTGAGAACTGATACCAACACTCCCATCTAAACTGAACTAGGCCCAAGACCTAAAATTTATTGATACAACTTTTAATCTGTGTCCGGACAAAAAGGAAAAAACAAAAAACAAAAACACACCCAGCTTGACAATGTCATTTACTTGTGCATTTTAGACCCATAAGAAAATCTAACTTTTCAGGTGTCAGGCATATACAGTATTCAGCATTTCCCATTTAATTATATAATAGCAGTATAGTAATTATATTTATATTTACAAAAAGTGCTTCACTGTGTTAGTCATGGGTACTGATTTCTGCATTACTGCTACTGTTATTGTGTTTAAGTCACCATCGATACAGTATCAGTCTTGGTGCAATCGTATACCATGATTTAAAACGCGCACACGCACTGAGCTTGTGACACTAGTGTGACACACACGGCAATATTACTAAAGAAGTCATTTGACCTGGTAAGAGTGGCCTGACCAAAACAACCTTTAGAGATTACACAAACACCCTTCTTCACCAAAATACCCACAGCATAACTGTAATTAGTAAGAACACTCACAGCACACTGTAAACAACCCCATCACCATTAACAAACAAAACACCAACAGCAGTGCACGACTGACAACCCTCCAACCACCTTAATAAATTACCATTTACAGCACAGATTTATTAGGAGAGGGACAGTATAAATCACACTGGTCACCAGGGATTATGACAGTGACAGCCGTCTTTACACCACCTGGATCCAGCATTTGGCCACCTGTGACTGCAGATCTGCACTGAGCTCTTAAACACCAGCTACTCAGGGGGAACAGACAACATGGCATCATAACACATACAGAAATTATCTACACCAGGTATGGTAGTCTCTGAACTCAGGACAATCCGAACCGTGTAATGTACGTTAGGATAGGACATAATCTGACAGCCAAAACAGGAACAACTCCTTTATTTTTCTTTTATGTTTATTTCTTTCAGAATATACTCTGACAACACGTTTAAACAGACAGTTACAGGTTGTGTCATGCTACCAAAACGCGTGCGGATCTTCACAGGGGTGTAATGTAAACGTGTGCATTAGGTTGCAGTGTCAAAATTAAGAGTGTTCAGAAAACACCTCACAGATCTCATATCTGAAGAAACAGTCATTAAGCCAGAATAACCAGAAGAAACAAATAAAACCGCTAGACACTCTAATTGCTCTGCTTTGACTTCGCACAGACTCCTCTTCAGGCTGAATATCATTTAAGACTCATACTCAACGCCAAAGGTGAGTGCCAATCAGCCAATCACAACCCTGTAGATTTACACAGGGCATAGCTAAGGATTTGGAGCTGGGCCCGTCTCAATACTCCCAACATGTGGACAAGAGTGGCACCCATGTTACACCAGTAGCTCCTCGTAGCTGAAAGGGAGGGGAGGATCCATGGAAAAGCAAAGTGCTCGCCCTCTGCTGGGTTACCCTCTGTAAGCTAACCAGCTAATTTTGCTATGCAAAGCCAAGAAGTCTGAGTGTAATTTACATCATAACTGCTTCATCTGGCTATGAACTTTAGGGTGCTACAGTGATGGGACAGTTAGCAGTTATGCAATCTAACTTATAATTAAGAGCCTATAAACAGCTTTATCAGCCAACATTTTCAGATTAATGAAGGGAAATATGGCAGATCCACAACCATGGCTGCTGAATACGTTCACTCCAGGGGGTTGTTAAATAACCGTGGTCCTGAAATAGGTATGGAAACACATGGAAGCTCCTGTCAGCTACACACACACACAAATACAACCCCTCTCCACAATTTGGTGCAGAGAGATTAACCAGCTGTGCAAGTCAGCCTTAAGGAGGCTTTGATTCATTAGGATGGTTATTAACACTAGCATTTAAATAAAAGCTAGTTTGGATTCACTGGCCATCTCCACCAAGCCCAAAACGGGACTCCTCACTAAAGATGACCCAGTCTGGCATGACACCATTGCAGTCTTTAACTACTCGGACATGGTAAGGACAGTCGTCGTAACAGTCTGTGTGCATGTAGTCCTGCGTGGTGCAGCCGTCTGCCAATGGTGCTGGCACTAACAGGATGACTCATGGAGACATCACTGCTTGCTGAATGTCTGCAACCGTTGATGTTGGGTCAGTAAGGTTCAACGTGAAGTCCCATCCTTGCTCACGTCACGAGCGGCCATGTGTGAAAACTGAATCATAAGCATGTCTCACGATGTCAAACCTACCCACCAATTTACATGCTTGTTAGATGATTGCAGCTATTTGTACATCTAATCTTCTGACGATACGTGTAATTGTCTGTCCATCTTTGGCACCCAAACGACTTCTTGATACTGACCCCGTTTCTTGCAATTTACCATAACGCACACAAACTCACTTCCTAAAAGACACCTGACTAAGGCAGCATTCCCAGTCTCCCCATAAAACTCAATCCAAAGACTTCGATTAAGGTCAAGAACCAGCATGAGGGGGGAAAAGAACCATAAACACAGAAGGCTACATCTCCACATCTCTCAGACCAAAAGTTTCCACGTCATAAACACTTGGGCAGCTGCGGAAAAGAGAATAAGACTGTTTATAGGCTTCTGATGAGCCAAAACAAGTCCAACTGCCAGAGGACAGAACATGGAAGTTTCCCATAATCCAAGTTTTCCCAGAGCCCAGTACCTGTCTTCTTGTTTTAGTCCATTTACAGTTAAATTAACATGAGGAAAAGCCACAGAGCTTGCACTGTTTAGTTTAAATTCTGACGAAATTCTGTTAAACCCTGGAATTCCAACCTTTCTGTTATATAACACATGGACATAAATGGGTTTTAAATCAGCCACTGAATGAGAAATCTGCAGGATGTGAGGTTTAGGGTTCCCCCCTTCAGCATTCTCAGTTCAGATACATTGTTGCCTTCCCAGAAGAGGAAATGGACACAGATCAACAAATCACGTGTGCTACAGCGCTCACCGAGAGCCGATAGAGAATAAGCGGCTTCCATATAGGCTTTAAATGCTGATCCGCTCTTTTACTGCTGTGCCAGAGTGCTGAGAAAACAGAGCTGAAGTCCAACAGTAAAAAAAAATCTTCCACATTTAGAAGAACTGGCAGGTTTACAACTGTTACCAAACACACAAATCTGAGTCAGATCTGTTTCAGGGAAACAGAGAAATACACATTAAGAGAAAGACAATTCAGACATTTCCCTACCTCCTGGTTTCAGTTTCAAAGCCAGGGCTGAGTTATATATCAGGTACATCAGTACACTGTGATGCTGCTTTTCTATCTCAGCGCCAAGTTTAGCAATATGCTAGGTAACAAGCATTACACCTATAATATGCGGCACTTCTGGTGCCAACACGAGCTAATGTGTTAGCCAAGTAGGAGTAGAGCCAACCTCAAGCTAATACAATAACCACGCCGCCATACGCAGCGGCACTACAACCCTACCATGAAATTAAAGATGCTATAGAACATATTTATTCAGCATTTAAACTGTTCTCAGATGTTCTACAGAAGGTATGTGATCTAGTCCCAGAATGAAATGAGCAGTCTCCCTTATTTGGTGACCTCATGAATAAATAGATGAGCTCTGCTCTGATTGGCTGGTTTACAGAGACGTAGCAATGAAGCAACATGTTAAAATTGTAACTATGCCAGTAACTTGGGGCTACTGCTAGTAGCTAACGCTACCTATGCTAGCTACCAGCTTTCCATCTGGACATCAACACACAGTAGATTAAAGTTGTTCTTCATTGTGGATCTCAGTTTAAGTTGATCTGCTTCAACCAGCAAACATGGATACAGTCACACACCATGGCTGCTACTTACAGGCTGCTGTTGGGGTTGTGGTGCTAATAAAGATGGAGTTGCTACTCTCTTCAGTCTCCTCTGGGTTAATGACTAAGCAAAGCTGCTCTATAGTTTGGGAAACTACCCAGAGTAAAATGTGCAGACTACAGGCTTAAAATGTTACATTCTGCTGGATTTCTCCTCATAGTCCATCATGTTGGTTCTGTAGCTCCATTGTGGTTGTATGTACACATTGGGTGTGTAAATAATAACGAGTCTGTTCCGTAACAGGTTAGGATTATGGAATCAGTCCGTTTTTCCATCCTCTTTCACAAATACGGGATTGGATTTGAAGGAGGCACAACAGTGTTTTAGGTTCATGGTACATCAGCTCTGTGTACTGAACCCTCCTCATTTATCTATGTAAACACATTTTTGCATTCCATGGTACCTTAAATATCACAATACTGGTTTTCAGTAGTTTTACCCAGTGCTATGATTGACAGATTAGGCAAGATGCAAAAACCCAGCCGGGCATAAACAGAAGTAGGGATAAAGTGCAACACCACTCTCTAAAAACGTAATCATACTCTCGGTATTACGACAGTGAAATCCCAAGAGGAAGCTGGAGGAGCGCTTAATGCTGAAATCTCTCAGGGCAGGATCAATGCAAAACCTGGCGACACCAGGCAATACAAACAAGCCTTTATGAAGGGCTTTATTCGGCTCTGAAGAAGGGGCCCTTACGGTCAAACCATGTCACAAAGTGCTTTTCTGAGTATATTATGGGATGTTACCAACTTCATGTTTGATTTCATGCATAATTAGGCTTGTTACATTGCAGCACATTACACTGTTCCCACACCGCCCGGCTCTATCTGCCAAACATGGAAACGCCACTGATGTTTAAAAAGTGCTGTGTAATTAAATGAGTAACATGTCAGCGAAGTCATTCAGACTGGTTTAGTGTGAAGTGCTCTGTTCTAAAGAGACAGCGGTGGTGACAAGATCCAGATGTTCACCTCTCACAGAAAGTTGCTACATGAGATGAGTTATGAATACGCTGCCTGATGTCTGAGACGCTGTTTATGATAGTTTGGAGAAGATTTCAGCCTTAAACTCCAAAAACAACATTTTATAATTTCAGGATTTTCATCAACATTGCATATAACACTCAGAAGGCACGTGTAGGTTCACTGATGGATTAGACAGTTAATAATATGCTTATGTGTTGTAGACATGAAGACCCCTGGTTCCCCTCACCACCATCCTTAAGGCCATATGAACCATGTCACACCAAACCCACCACTCGGTTCACACCTCGGTACACTCAGTCGTGCTAAATATATTCCCTGTAGTCGGTGGAATTCCTCTTTAACACGACTTGACCTTACTAGTAAAGCAACATATGTTAACACAACACAGACTGCCACCTTTATAAATCAACAACTTAACCATATGCCTTCATTTCTGAGCCCACTCGCGACTGAATTCAACACGTTCACGTTGAACTACATTCACAGTAGCGTCAAGTCTAAAGTTAGCTAGCATAGCTAGCCAAACAAGAGAGATACAAAACGACCCCATAAGCTACAAAAAGCACTGCAACCGAGGCGGACATTCAGATTAGACCACATTAAAAGCTCGTATCGTGAAACAAACTCAATACAATACAACCAAATACGGTGACAAAAGCCAGGGGACGGGAGACGCGGCTAGTTAGTTAGCCAGCCAACCACCTAGCTAGCACAGCTACAGGCCTCCTTAACGCTGTTTTCATTAGGCGGCTGCTTTCTAAGTCCACCTCAGATTAGCAGGTACACAGACGGGGACAAAAACACATCCAGACAGCTTTAAAAGAGCGGTTTTGTGCCGATTTACGGACACGCCGAGTTTCTCTTCAGCGCTTTGTTTGGCAAGCTGGTGTTTGTGCTAGCTATGCTAGCTGGGCTATCGGTCGACGGACGGACGGTTGTTGAAGTTGTGAGGAAAAGCTGAGGTAATTTCTTTACAGGGTAACAGAAATCTTACCTTTCGAGTCACCCACGTAACAGCATTTCATTCCACTTCGCGAGTAGAAGCGACTGACACTTTAGCCAAGCGGGGGGAAATGAAGATAAAACTGTTTTTCGTAGCTCGTTAGTTCCTCCGTTTAAAACTTAACGACTGCTCCTCTCGCCCGTCCTCCGAGCTCGTTCTCTCTCTCTTTCGCTCTGACTCACTGTAACCGCCCCTCTCTCGCCCTCTCGCAGGCTGCGTCCCAATTCACTCTATGAACCCCGCCTTCCAAGTGCGCACTCTTATGACGTAGGAGCGAAGGCGACCTAATGGCTATCAAGGGGGCGAGTCCCAATACGGAAGGGTTTAAATCGAGGAAAGACCTGTTTTAAACGGCCTTTCTCGCGAGAAGTTGGCACTACAGGCCATCAGATCAAGAGTAGACCATGTAAACCATGTTATAAGAGAGTTCAGTACACAGAACAGATATACCGTCACCCTCAAATACTGTTAGTACTCTTTCAAACCCAAAGGCAGTTTTTTCTAAAAGAGGACAGTAAAAACGTGCCAACTCCACAATCCTAACCTGTTACAGAACAGATTTAGTTAATATATGCACTACCAACATTTACATACAACCACAACAGAGCTACAGAACCAAAATGGAGGACTATGTGAAGAAATCCAGCTTTTAAATGTTTTGTTCCACCTTAAATGCTGCCGTTTGAAAAGGCAGCAGAATGTAACTAAAGCACCATTTAAGGTGGAATGGAATTGAATCCTGCAGTCTGCACATTTTATTCCGGACACTTTCCCAAACTCTTGGAGAACACAGAGCAGCTCCCCTCAGCATTTGACCCTGAAGGGACTGAAGAGAGGAGCAGCTCCACCGCGTTAGCTCCACGTAACTAGCATAGGGACTCAACAGCATGAGGGCGGAGTTTATTTAAACAGAGGCTTATTGTATTTAGGCTATTTTGACATGTTGCTTCTATGTGTTCATCATGTGTGGCGTCTCACTACAAAACCAGTCAATCCCAAGGAAGCGCCAGGGCAGCTGAGTTACAGAATGTCTAGTGTCCCAGTAAACAAATGCACCAGGGGTATTCCACCTGTCCTCTTTCAGGATTGCATCCTCTTACATGGAAGCACCAGAGTGGGGAGAGTGAGCGCTACATCCTCAGAGGAGCAGAATTCCCTGTATCTCGCAGCATCACTCCTCACATAACTTTGAATTTAAGGTAGCAGCTGCTAGGAGGGGCTGTTCTGACATCAATGTCACGACTTGGCAAAGAAGGAGAAGTAGGATATTTGACAACTGCAGTTGGCAGGTCATCAACAGCCATATAAGTCTCCCTCACGGTAGACACCAACACTGCACCACAACCCCGCTAACCATTCCCATGGCCTCGTACAGCACAGCCCATGCAACACAACATGCCACAAGGTCACAACTGTTTACAAGCTAAGGTCACCTGGGGTGCACCATGCTTGCAGGACCACATGGCCACACCTCCCATGCGGTCATGGCCAAACAAGTCAGTAGCATGGCTCTTCAACATGATGCTATATAACATTCTTATATTAGCACATTTAATTCAGTATGAATTTGGTTGGTCTGTAAATCAATTCCCAGGCCTGACTGGCTCTCAGATAGGTTTTATGTTTTCACACACTCTGATCAGATTTTTTCCCCTGCTGTCTTTTCCGGCTGCTGCTGCACGGTGAGAGCTGTGTGTGTTTTTTCTTAGCTTGGTTTTTAGAGCTCTTTTGTCGTGTAGCTATTTTTGTCACCGCTGCTTTTCTGAGTACTCAGTTGCACCTTGTATTTTTGCAGGCATGATGCTTTGATCTGCGCACCGCATGTTTTATCTGACAGAGTTCCAGGAAAAGTGCACCCTCCCGCAGGGTTTCACTCTGACCTCGATCGGTCCCACCCACCACAGAGGCATCAAAACATGCATTAAGCCAGGTGACTCCAAACTTTTGACTGGTGCTGTACATCATTATTTATGTTCTAGAGTCGACTTGTTGTTGGTTTGTTAAGTGCTGACATGGCCAGAAAGGAACTGCACACATTCTATTCTATGGCACAATCTCTTGGTTTATATATGCCGTATATACATACCTCATATCCTCATTAACACAATAGCTGCACCCAAAAGGAATCGACCGACAGGCATGAAACTCGGTGGGTGGGTTTGACATTATCAGACATGCGAATGATTCCACTGGGCATGTGACATAAGCAAGGACAAACCTTATCGCTGTACCTGTCTGACCCAACATCCGCGATGCAGACATTCAGTGAGGAGTGCTACCCTCTATGAGTCATCCTGTTAGTGAAGCACCATTGGCAGACAGCTGCACCAAGCAGGACTACAAGCACACAGACCGTTACTACGACTGTCCTTAACACCACGTCAACGTCACCAAAGACTTCAATGGTGTCGTACCAGACTGTCATGGAGTGACTCAGAACGACAGCGGGTCGTCTTCAGTGACGAGTCCTGCTTTTGTCTTGGTGGAGACGACCAACAAATCCATGTGTGGAGGCACCATGGTCAGGGTCAAGAACGGTTTGTTGACACGCACCACACATTCAGAAGGCGTTTTTGTTAGGATGGGTATATAAAGAGTCATATGCAAAAGTTTGGGCTCAAAATCCATGTTGTTGTTGTTGATGTTCTAAGGTATCTACAAAGATAACTACAAAGATACACTTAGTTCTATACACACAGTTATTCACAGTTACTTCTATACACATTTACTCTTTGTTACTGAATTTAATACACTTAGAAAAAATTTGTATATATACATATATATATATATATATATATATATATATATATATATATATATATACATATATATATATACATATATATATATATATATATATACACATATAACACATTTAACTAATGAATAGAAATTGTGCAGTAAAGTGTGCAGTAATATACCACATTTAAAAGGGGAACTCCAGCATAGTCAAATAGCTGACCCATTTATGGTGGTGGTGAATGGAACCAGACGTCCTCCTCTAAAAGCTCCCTCACAGAAAGTTACTACATGAGATGGTTATGAATACGCTGCCTGACGTTTGAGATGCTGTTTATGATAGTGTGGAGAAGATTTCGGCCTTAAACTCCATTCATGGTGGAGGGATACATGCTGCGAGGCACTGTGAGGTAAAATAGTCCCCCAAAGAAAGCTTATTATTTCTAATTTTTTTCAGACTTTTGCATAATCAACATTCTATATAACTCTCACCATATGTATCCCTCTGATTTTCAGCTGTTAGATATTGAGCAATTGGGACAACAGAGAAGGTCTAAAATGGCCTCTGATAAAACCGTGCTGCATTAGAAGTCTTGAGCCTTTTTTCCTTCATCGTTACAGAGATAGCCAGTGATGATATATAGTACACTATATGTATTGTATGTATACATTTCAGGCATGTATATATGTCATTCGGCCCAGTGGGTCTTCTGACTGGTGCCAGATAATCACTTCCTACAGTTCCTGGACCTCCTGCCACACAAAGAAAAGGACCATTCAATGTAAAACAGTCAAATGTCCTCCGTATGGTAAGTGATGTAATAGGAGCTAATGTTTTCATGTTGGCCACTTCACCTCCTTCACGTGTTTATTGCGCAATCCTTGATTTAGACCCTGATAGGCTGTTTTCCACCTCTGTAGGTGCATTGTTGAGAAAACACACTCCCTCATTTATAGATAATTGCAGAGTCACTGAGCAGCGGCGGCATCACAAAGAACCACAATGACCTCCACTTAGCATGTGAAATAATCCCCATCCCTCCACACAAAGCAAGGCTAACGCGTTTGCCAAAACTCCCACTCAGCTCTTCCTAAACGCCCGTGTTTTCCCCTCAGGCCCACCTCAGACCTTCCTGCTGGAGAACTTTCTTTCCAAGTTTCTGGAGGAACTCCCCCGGCAGTTATGAGAGGAATGAGTGTTATGTAAATGCAGCACTATGCAGGTGCAGTCAAGCAGAGGCCTTCAACGCCGCCTGTATTTACAGTGTATGTATCACTCTTGCGTAACGTACAGTCCATGTGACAATGTATGTACGTCACCGGACACTTTATTAGACACACCTACCCTGTGCTTCCACACACTGGCCACTTTATTAGAAACATCCACTTTGTACTTCCACATACTGGCCACTTTACTAGAAACACCCACCTTGTGCTTCCACTAATGGCCACTTTATTAGAAACACCTATCCTGTGTTTCTACACACTGGCCACTTTATTAGAAACACCTATCCTGTGATTCCAAACACTGCCCACTTTATTAGACGCACCTACCCTGTGCTTCCACACACTGGCCACTTTATTAGAAACATCCACTCTGTGCTTCCACTCACTGGCCACTTTATTAGAAACATCCACTTTGTACTTCCACATACTGGCCACTTTATTAGAAACACCCACCTTGTGCTTCCACTAATGGCCACTTTATTAGAAACACCTATCCTGTGTTTCTACACACTGGCCACTTTATTAGAAACACCTATCCTGTGATTCCAAACACTGCCCACTTTATTAGACGCACCTACCCTGTGCTTCCACACACTGGACACTTTATTAGAAACATCCACTTTGTGCTTCCATACACTGGCCACTTTATTAGAAACACCCAGCTTGTGCTTCCACACACTGGCCACTTTATTAGAAACACCCACCTTGTGCTTCCACACACTGACCACTTTATTACAAACATCCACCTTGTGCTTCCACTAATGGCCACTTTATTAGAAACACCTATCCTGTGCTTCCACACACTGGCCACTTTATTAGAAACACCTATCCTGTGCTTCTACACACTGGCCATTTTATTAGAAACACCTATCCTGTGCTTCTACACACTGGCCACTTTATTGGAAACACCTATCCTGTGATTCCAAACACTGCCCACTTTATTAGAAACACCTATCCTGTGTTTCCACACACTGGCCACTTTATTAGAAACACCTATCCTGTGTTTCCACACATTGGCCACTTTATTTGTACAATCACTAACTGACCATTTTATCAGAAACACCTGTCCTACCTTAGTGGGGGTAATATGGAGGGCTTTCTGGTGAATCCAGCCTGTGTAGATCAGTGTAGTTTGAGGCAGATGTACATCATGTTGAAACTTCAGGGTTATATATCACCGTGTTTCCAAGCAGTGGTCTTTAGACTGTGAGCCACATAGTTTGAAGGATGCGATGATTCGACATGGAACCTGATAATGGTTCCATTATCTGTTAGCTACATTAGCCTCATAGCTCCAGTGCTTCAGGCACCAGACACATCTTGGTGGATTGACTGCATATGCAGTTAAAGCAGGGAGACTGTTTCTGTAATGTCCCTTATGCACTGTACGTGCTGAACAGAGACGAGGGAACAGCGTGTGTTGGGCTTCAGTGGCGCGTCACTCTGAGCTGATCGGTTGCCAAGCAGTGGAGCTCATGAAGCTCAGTTTATAGCAAAGTACATGACTGAACATGCCCAAGAACACACACACACACACACACACACACACACACACACACACACACAACCACACACACACACACACATACACACACATACACATACACACACACACACACACACACACACAAACACATACATGGTTGATGTTCATTTTTAAACCAGGATAAAGTTCACCAGCTTCTTAATCCAGTTTAATGTTCCACCTTAAATGCTACAGCTTGTACGGGCGGCGAAGGTAACTGTAGCATCACCAGGAACTTCAGCTCCCACATATTTAACCCTTACAGCTTTCATCCTGCAGTCTGCACATTTCACTCCGTTTCCCAAACTCTTGGACAATATGGAGCAGTTGAAGAGCGGAGCAGCTCCACCTTTATTCACGATAAATCACCCCACCGGTAGTCTGTAGGTTGCAGCCATGCTGTTATGTATCCATGTTTGCCAGTTATGGAGCAGCTTTGCTCAAAATTAAACAAAAGACATAATATGGGTGGAATTCCCCTGCAGTGTTTAGAAAGAGGGCAGCCAGCACTGAAATGCTCCAAACCCGTTTAATCTTTTTAAATATGAGCAGCAGCTTTGACCCCAATATCATCTCTGATTTTACCCCCAACAGAGATGTGATTTGACTGGAGCGGGAATCTCTGGAGTGCCATATTAAATCCAGTCTACATCAGCAGTGATTGTCTCTTAAATCTGCTATTCTGTAGACCACCATGCATTCTCCTTCTGATGGACACACTGTACTCCACCCGCCAACTTCATTAGGTGTGCCCCCTCAGTGTCCATGTTTTCAGCTCCACTGGCCGTATAGGAGCGCTCTGTAGTTCTACATTTACAGACTGTATCTGTTTCTCTGTATACTGTATTAACCTGTTCTTCAATGGTCAGGACCCCCCACAGGACCACCACAGAGTAGGTATTATGAGAGTGGTGGATCATTCGATCATTCTCAGCACTGCAGTGACACTGACGTGGTGGTGGTGGTGTGTTAGTGTGTTGTGCTGGTGTGAGTGGATCAGACACAGCAGTGCTGCTGGAGTGTTTAAACACTGTGTCCACTCACTGTCCACTCTATTAGACACTCCTACCTTACTGCTCCACCTTGTAGATGTACAGTCAGAGACGATAGCTCATCTGCTGCTGCACAGTGCAGTGTTGGTCATCCTCTAGTCCTTCATCAGTGGTCACAGGACGCAACCCACATGACGCTGTTGACTGGATAGCTTTAGTTAGTAAACAATCTCAGTCCAGCAGTGACACTGAGGTATCCAGCAGCACTGCTGTCTAATCCACTCACACCAGCACAACACACACTAACACACCACCACCACATCAGTGTCACTGCAGTGCTGAGAATGATCCACCACCCACATAATACTTGCTCTGTGGGGGTCCTGTGGGAGTCCTGACCATTGAAGAACAGGGTAATAGAGTATACAGAGAAACAGATGGACTACAGTCTGTACCTGCAGAACTACAGAGTGTCCTATACGGTCAGTTGAGATGATAGACAGTGAGTGTAGATACAAGGAGGTGGACTTAAAATCCAGACATATACAAAACATTTACATATACATGTGTTTAGAAGACGATTTCAGTTTACAGTGTGTAAGGTGTATAGCTGTTTACGTCCCAGCGATTTTCCGGAGATGTTCAGTATCACCAAAGATTAGTACACACTGTAGAACTCACTGTTATCTATAAGCATGGACTAAATTACATTAGCACAGCTAATAACAGTGGCAGCAGAGCCACTGGAAGACCAGATTTTGCCCTTGTCTTTCTTTTTGACCAAACTGTTGTGGAGCCCTGAAAACGCTCTGACTGTATCCCAGAAATTAACAGAGAAGGGCTTCATTTGTTTGAGAGTAAGGTGAATATTTCCCAGCAGTGCTGCCCGTGTGGTCAGAGAGGGGAAAAAAGGAAGAACAGGATTCTGTGTGTTTGGTTTGGAGCAGCACACTGAAAATAACTCATGACACCGCCGCAGCGGAAGTGACATGTTAACGGTCATTGTGTCCGTCTGCACGGAGCCAAAGCGAGATTGCTCCGGGCCTCCAGCATCTGCACAGGCCTTGCCGCACAGGAAGTGATGTAAGGTGAACGGAAAAGCTGAATTTGTGGCTGGAGTAACGAGTGCGAGCAGGTCTCTGCAGTGGAATGCGCGTGTAATTCTCCAGAGAGCAGTAAACGTCTGGAGGCAAAGAGCCAGACTGAGCTTTCTCTGGGTTTGAGGGCAAGGCTGCAGCTGTTCGAGGTATTTAAGTGGGCTGTGTTCTGCGTTAACTACATCACATCACTGAATCTGGAAGTTTTAAAGCACAGATTTCCATAGAGATCCTGTTAAACTCAGCTAAACAGCGCCGGGAAACCATCAGGATAATGATTCCTGTGAAGTATAAATAGAAAACCATGTCTGTACAGTTATTAGCTCAGTTTCATTTAATACACCCATCATCACAGTAATAGCTGTGTGGTTAGGAAAGTAAGGAAGTGAGGGATTGCAGGGCTATGGGGAAGGAAGATAAAGGTTACCAGGAACAATACATGATGATAAATTTAGACTGATATGGACAATATTTATTAAGCTACACATACAGAAGTAGTGTCTCTCAGTATGGCAGCTATCCCAACATCCTAGACGTTTTGGCACAGAGCTGTAGAGGTTCCTAATGGTGTCCTGTGATAATCCATCCCGTGCAACTTGAATTTCCTCACAATGCCGTCATGGTTCATGCTGAAGAACCTACTACTCTTTGGTTCCAGCTGGGAAAAACCTTTTTCAGGTTCTGAATTTATTTACCTTTGGTGGAAATGCACCCCACAGTTCAACTAGGGGCACAAACCGGAACAGAATCCATACCACGTTGGTGGATGCAGTTGAGTGAGCTCTCCTAGGACTTCAGGAGCTGGCCTACCTACCAACATAAAGAGGAATTGAGCAATCATGATTTGATTTAAACCAGAAGAAGAAGTGTCACTCTTTCAGGTGGTTGTTAGGAATGTTGAACAGTGGTGGCAGCTCTGCATCAGGACTCCTTACTGAAAGAGCCACTGTGGAGCTGATATCAGATCACATATATGATAATGAACGTTTGTGTTTAATCTATAGGGGTTGAAATATGTTAGTGTGTGTGTTAGCTTACCGGCTAAGATGCTAATAGAAACAGCTCACCAAAGCTAATATTTTCATGTCTCTTATTTTTGACAGAAATTTGACCTTCAGAGGTCGAACTGAAGGCCCAGCTCTAACAGCCGTATTTAATCACTGCCATCCACAGATCCATTTTGACTCACATGATGCAGAACAATCAGATAGGAGGGGTTTGCTTACAGCCAGTATCTCTGTATCTGTTGAAATGCTTGTGTTTATTAATTCACTTCATCGCTCAGCTGCTTCATGCTTGTAATCCGAATAGGCCAACTGTAAATAAGCTAATTAGCGACCACTGATAACATAATCCCAGCGGATATGGAACATGTCGAGCCTGCACGTCACACGGATCTGTCCCAAATGTGTCTCATGGGGGCCAGACGTCATCTCCTAATGAGACTACATGCCTGAGGACACCAAAACAAACATAAAACACAGAAGGCACAGGAATGTAACTGCAGCACTATTTAAGGTGGACTGGAGAATTCCCAAAACAAACTGGAGAACAGGAACTTCAGGATCCCGGGCAACTTTAAATCTGCAGTCTGCACATTTCACTCCGGACAGTTTCCCAAACTCTTTGTACAATATGGAGCATCTCCACTCAGCGATTGACCCTGAAGAGACTGAAGACAGGAGCAGCTCCACCTTTTTAGCATCACAACCCCAACAGCAGCCAGTATATATCAGCCATGCTGTGTGATTGTATCCGTGTTTGCTGGGTAAAGCAGATCATCTTAACCTGAGAGTTCCATAATGAGGAACAACTTTAATCTACTGTGTGTTGGTGTCCAGATGGAAAGCCAGTAGCCAGCATAGGTAACATTAGCTACTAGCATTAGCTCCAAGTAACTAGCCTAGCTAACTAAATAGTATGAGGGCGGAGCTTATTTACCCCAGAGGCTCATTTTGTTTAAGGGGAAACAGCCTGCTGTATTCTTGGACTAGATCACAGTGTGTCAATCCAATCCAATTTATTAGTACCAAAAGTTTACTTTGCACCATCACCCCGAAAGGAGTGGGTTAGAAAAACATCCTGAAATTTACCACTAAATAAAACCACTAACATCAAACGAGCCATCTGTGAATGAAGCGTACTCTATAGTGTGTAATCCCTCTCTGAGCACCAGCAACAGCTGTCATTAGATTTGGCATGTACTGGACACATCAGTGTTCAGACATTCTTACATCAAAGAATTGTGCAGTTGGTCCAGATTTGGTGGATGCCCTTCCTGGCACCATTCCGAGGAGAATTCCTTGTACACTGGGATTTAAGACACTGCTGGTAGGCCCGTACGACTATACGCTTCCATACACCTGCAGATCCAGCTTCCTTCACACTATGGTCCTTTTAGCCAATCATTAACATCTGCTTTGGGGATACCGTACCACCTTCCCTCAATCTATGGATCCCATCACTCACACCCCGCAAGTATTTATAGCCCCATCTGCAGGTGCCTGAAGGTACCACCACCTTAAACACACAGAGACTCCAGTGAGTTGATATTGTGTTATCACAATGCAGTAAATGCATTGTAAATGTTCCACCGTATGAAGTGACAGTATTAGATTGGCTGCAACATAGCTTTAGAAACCCAGCGAGCGCTTGAACCCTGCTTTCCCACATTACACATTACAAAGTACTCACTCTCAGTGTCCTGTTCCAACAAATCAACATCACCATCCAGGACTGAAACTCGCGAATGATCCAAGTTTTACACTCAACTGCACACGTAACGTGAGCAAGACGAGCCTCAGCTCTGTACCTGACTGACCCCACAGCCACGATTGCAGACAATCAGACATGTCATTTGCCACGCGTTCAGAAGGCCTGGTGTCACTCCACCTTCACCCCTACCACACAGTCTGCAGGAACTGTGTGAGAATATTTAAGTTGCAGGGGATGGATTATCACAGGGCACCATTAGGAACCTCTACAACTCCACGCGAGATGTCTGGCACATTGGGTTAGCAAACATGGTGGCGCAACGTCATACTGAGAGGCACTACTTCTGTATGTGTAGCCCAATAAATATTGACCACATCAGTGGGTGCAGCTGTTCTTTAATTGATGATGGGTGTATATGTGCATGTTTGTAGGCCTACCTGAGGACAACATCACATATCTTGTCATCTGTAGCCTGACTGACTCACCACAAAGGGTCGCCATTAGATACGGTCAGCTTCAGAGTCAAATCATCACCATGACGTCCACGTTCGTGTTCATATGGTGCGGCTCCATGAGCCTGGGATATGGATGGGACTGGAAACACATAAGAACATTAAATACCTGGACGGAAATTCTGACATCCTCGTTTGACTTGTTTACAGCAACACGTGTTAAACTGCTTTCTGAACTTCCGAACGGTGACTTGACAGCTCGAGGGAAAAAACGCAGCCAAAACAAAGTCAGAATTAACAACAAGGCTCTTTTGCGGCCTGAAGAAAAAGCTCCTTATGGGTCTGATCTAGCTATCCTGCTGTGACCCTGAAAACCACTCTCTAACAAACACTGGAGCAGCATTATCACAGCGCGATAAGATCAGCAGAGATGGCGGTGGAAATGTTTCTGTGACGGCTCCTTCGGGTTCTCCTGCTTCCATTTCCAGTAAACATCAGCCTGAAAATAACAGGCTAAGAGCTGATAATAAGGCTGATACGTAGTATTTTCCATTAATAACTGCCGCTGACTGTGTGTTCTCAAACATGGGGAGAGTACAGGTCCCTCTGCGCCCACAGTGGAAAGCATTAATACATATATGTTTTGCTACAATTACTGTCACTGTCGTTATCACACCACTAAGCAAACAAAAGCTGTTCTGTTTCAGTGACGTCATCACGTCCCACATCAAATGTGTGCAAATTCTCTCTCTCGTACGCTCACAGCGCTTCAGGAAACCACACTGCAGCTGCAAGTGATGATGGCTGAGGGATGTGAACCAGGTGTACTGACTGGAGTTGCCTCCAACATCTAAACTATGAGAGCGTACATATACATTTATCAGAAGTCATAACAGCAGTGTCATGATTTTTTTCTTAGGACCCCCCACAGGACCACCACAGTGCAGGTATTATGTGGGTGGTGGATCATTCTCAGCACTGCAGTGATACTTACGTGGTGCTGTTGGTGTGAATGGATCACACAGCAGTGCTGTACCTCAATGTCACTGCTGGACTGAGAGTCATCCACCATCCAAACTATCCTGCCATCAGCGTCCTGTGGGCGGCATCCTAGAGGATGACCAACACCGCACTGTGCAGCAGATGAGCTATCGTCTCTGACTGTACATCTACAAGGTGGACCAGCAAGGTAGAAGTGTCTAATAGAGTGGACAGTGAGTGGACAGTGTTTAAACATTCCAGCAGCACTGCTGTGTCTGATCCACACACACAACCACCACAACAGTGTCACTGCAGTGCTGAGAATGATCATCCACCCACATAATACCTGCTCTGTGGTGGTCCTGTGGGGGTCCTGACCATTGAAGAACAGGGTAATAGAGTATACAGAGAAACAGATGGACTACAGTCTGGAACTGTAGAACTACAGAGTGTCCTATATGGTCAGTGGAGCTGATAAAATGAATAGTTAGATATAAAAGAAGGTTTAAAATTCTGATATTACTGTGTATACATAAACTTTATAAACAGTATTGACTTCTGTGACCCGCATTGCACTTTGAATTTAACCTCCATGGTACTGTGTGTGTGTGTATATATATATACATATATATATATATATATGTATATAAAAACACATTTTCATCTATTTTTTTCAAATGGGCAACATCATAAGCACTGCTTAAACATCTGCACAGTTTTTATACGGTTTCTGTAAGTTTAGACATCAGAACTTACATGCCCCTACGATACTGTTTACAGATTAGCATATACCTGAGAACAGCCTGAGCACATTTCATATACTGTACACTTGTGTTTATGCTCAAAGACAAACTAGACTTGATTGCCAACATCACTATTAAAATGTTACTTTAGCACCCTCCAGTGGCTACAATGCAGCCATGCACTGCTGGTGTACTCTACTGTAATACTGGGGTGTTTTTAATTTAGGACTTTTGAGCCCACATACATCAGCACTAAAAGTTTACTGTGAGGTGCCTCTAACAAAGACACCTGCAGAGCCTTCTAATGTTAAAAGATCACTATGCACAGCCTTCCAACACTGAAAGGTCACCATAATCTGCCTTCTGATGCTGAGAGATCACTCAACATCTGCCAGTGCCTCCAACACTGAAAGATCACAGTGAACAGTCTTCTAATGGTAAAAGATCCCTGTGAACAGTGTGTGATCACCATGCACACACTTCTAAGGCTGAAAGGTCACCATGTATGGGCCTCTAACGCCGATTCCTGAGTCCTGTGAACGGCCTTGCAAGCTCCAATTTGTGAGAAGGATCATTCTGCAACCATTGGCAGGAGTTTTGGAGGCTGAGGTCACTGAACTGTGTACTTTTGAGACGAGGTTTCATCACACAGCTCTGATTCCTCTTAAAAGAACATCTCACATGATTCCAGGGAAAGCTGCCAGTTCCAGTGAAGCAGGCCGAGGGAAACAGAGTGGAGACATCAGCTTGAAAGGTCAGAACAAAAGACTTCAGGACAGTCTGTGCTGCTGTGAAGAGTCCACATCTTCACATGACAGTGGATCTGAAGTCCACTGGTCTGCTTTTAGTATATACCTTAACCACTCAGTTTAATCTCCATCATGTTCAGCCATCCTCTCTTTACCCCTTTAGAAGCGCACAGAATCAGTTTTAGATTCCCACAACATTCCCATTCCAATGTGTAACAAGAAACAGTACATGGACCTTCCGTCTTTGTTTCCAACATTTCAATTTTCCACATTGTTATTTAAAACCTGTAAAACTTCCAGTAGTGACAGTTCATGTTCTGCAGAGTTTCAGACTTTGGCACACATTAACTTAAGCACTGGGACTTAACTGCTGTTAGGCAGATGTTCTACTGTACAGGCGGAGCCATCCTAATTGTGTACTCCATCATGCACTACGGCATTATCAGCCATCAGCCTGCTTCAACCAGAGAAAATGGTGGCAGGTAACACTTGTTGTGCAAAAGGCGGCCCACTCTATAAATATGGGTGTGGTGATTTTAGTTGGGTAGGTTTAACAGAATAGTGTGCCATTTTTAATACAGCTCGACATTAAAACATGGAAGAGAATTTTTTTTTTTTTAATTCTAATATTAAACTCCCCATAAATCTGAGGCTGTGTCCCATTAGCATACTTAATACTAACCAGCGTTTGAGTGTGCGCGCTTGGACTTAGCTTAAGATCATAACCATTTCATTTAGTAACTTTATGAGGACGCTTTGAGAGATTCCTGGTTCCCACTTTTAGAAACTGGAGCCTTTACTTATTCGCATTAACCTAGACTGTCCACTACTGGAGGCCAGAAGCAGGGTAGTGCAAGCTGGTGCATGGGACCAATGCCCATCCTTTTAAGGATAACTGAACTAGAATATTTCTATTGGAATTTCTAATAAGGGAGACACAGACTTGTCTTAAACATACCAGTACATTCTCTATTAAATATTCCTTCATGATCTTTCATGCACATAAAAACCTTAAAAAAAGACTCGGACTTGCAGACATTTTAATTACTTTATTTCAGCAAGCATTTTTACAATGAGAACTTTTTGGAATGCCGGTATAAATCTGTCCTCTCCTCCACTCCCAGGACACACCAGTCTTTAACATAAAAGGAATAAAATAAGGAATGCTATAGGGCTGTATTCCCTGTATTTTTTATGGAATTTCTTTAAAACACCAGATTTTACATTTTTTACTTTTTCCATTTTTCTTTTTTTGTGATTTTTTAAGGTAATTGACTAGGCCTAGCACTCTTCTCTAGACCTGGCAGAATCTAGTTCAGTTCTTCCTTTTTTTAAAATTGTTTTAAATCTTTTTGCAATGTTTGTTTTTTTTTTTTTCTTCAATGTTTAAATTCCCCCCCTCGGTGAAGCAAGTTTCGAAGTTCTGCCCCTGGAAGAAAAAAAAAAAAAAAAAAAAAGAGAATGAGAAAAAGATCATTTTTCAAAAGGCTCCAATTAGAAAAGCTTATACACAAACTTTAGCCAACAGAAGTAAAGAGAACAGAATACCCTCGGCTTAGACGCTTGGCACACCGGCAGAATTGGTCACGCTTTTCTGAGCCGCTTCTTTGGCCTGGTGAGCCTGGAGTACAGCAACGGCCTCATCGACCTGAAACACATTATCCCACAATTACACCACAATACAGCCATGGAAACTAGTGACTTCATTAGACCTGGTCAATCATTTTGTTGCTGTTGCCTGTAAAGGTATATGCATATTAAGGATGATCTTGTACATAGCCCAAATTATCCCCAGATTCTACAGCACAAGAAACATGGGGCCCATGAACTACCTCTTCACTGTGGCAGCCATTTTGGCCAGTGCAGCCCACTGAAGGGGTTGTACTGAATTTGACAAGGCTGCAAAAGAGCATGTACCACAACTGCAGGATTTAATCTTGATCAGTAAAATGTGATCTGGCAATCAACCTAGGTTTAACCAGTTTCTGGAGCAATGTGTCCAAAACATGACACTAGTGATTTCATTAGACCTGACTCATATGACCCCTGACAATCTTATTACAGACAGGCTTCAGAACAGGATCGGAACACACTGTCTAAACAGTCTCTCCTTGCCTTAGCAATATGCAGTTTCTAACCTCTTTATTGGCCATGAGCATCCTGACCACTCAGTTCCACAGTGTTCAAGAGTCAAGGTATACATGCCTTAATGTTCATTGCGGTCAAAAGTAACAGGCTGACCTTCAAACTGTATACTGACCAACACTGCACATGAAATCTCAACGTTACAATATAATCTTAACACTGGTTACTATTCCACATAGTATTATAGAGCCATTATGATTCAGTCACCACTTTGAACAGCAAGCAATCGTCCTAAAACAGCAAAAAATGAATGAATATGCTTTTAAAAACAAGTTGCCTAGCAAAATGACTGCAAGAAGTCAACCGAACTTGTGCAGTCTTAACTTATGCAAAGAGCCAGTAACTGGCTACATTAGATTCCTAACCACAATAGCTAATGCAAGCTAGCAAAACCCCTTTAGTGGAACAAATGTACATCCAAAAAGCAACCTTGGAGCGCAGAGACTCGGGAGACTCCAGCATGTGCAGCAGCTCAGAGTTGTCGATCTCCAGCAGCATGCCAGTGATCTTTCCCGCCAGGGCGGGATGCATGTTCTGGATCAGTGGGAAGAGACGCTCACCTGAAAAAGAAAGAACAGAAAACTGTTACATTTGGGAACAACAGGAATGTGTGCATCATGCTGTGATTAAAAATGTTTGTGTATGAAAGTAGTAGTCACTCCAAACACAAAGGTCATTCAGAATCAATCATCTAACCATCAGGTAAGGACCAACGCTTGTGCTAGCGGCACAAATTACTAGCAGACGCTGTTCATCAGGTTTCCCCACTTGGAATCAAATTCTGACTTTCACTGGCTAAAGAGCTGAATTTCCATTACCTATAATGAACAGAAAGTCTTTGTGCTAAAGAGACAAAAAAGCAGCCACAGTATTTATACCCATCGATTTGTCAGCTTTGTTTTCTAGTCTGCATTAAAATAAAAACTTGGCATTTACTGCATAACAGCACAATTACTAGAAGGTACAATTTCCTTGCATGTCTGTCTTTGTTAGCAGATTCACAAGACTGTTTGTTGTTGACAAGTGGGAAGGATGCACAGCAACACCTAATGGCCCACATTTTTTTTAATAAAAAAAAAAAAATATTCCAGAAATCTCATGACCTGTAGAAACCCTGATTAACGTCTTCTTGGATATCCAAATACCATGTTCAAAAATGACCATGCTAAAGGATGACGCACGCCTAAGAAATGTTCTCTTGGGGACACTTACCCAGCATCTGCTTCTGCTCTTGTGGAGGTGCTGCAGCCAACATAGACGCAGTCAGAGGTTCTTGACCCTGTACATGCACAGCAGGCTGAGGAAAAAATGGGGAGAGGGTGGGTAAGTAAGTAAATAAATAAATCCACATATTAGCCCTGAAGCAGACCTGCAGCCTTTCTGTTAAGTGTAAAAAGAAACGAAGGCTCACCTGCTGCATTGAGACCTGAGGCTGGGTGTTCATGTGCTGCTGTGGGTTGCGCACTCCTGCTGCATATTTGTACTGCGGCACACTGCGCACTGGAGCTGTGGCAGCAGCAGCTGCAGCAGTCGCAGGCCGGGGACCCATTGACTGCGCAGCTGAGGACAAAGAGATTGATGTTAATAAATAGAAATTAACAGCACTTTGCAGACAGGAGATGACCTACAACAGTGACACTTGCAGAAAAGATGACCCATGTTGTGATCTTGGCTCAGTAAATAAACTAAATTAATGAAGGGCTGAACTCACCAACACGCTGAGTGGACATCATGCGGGGCACCTGTGAGGCAGGCCTCACTGTGCCGAACGTTTGAGGCCTGGGAGCAGACGCCCTCATGGTGGCCGGCATGTTCTGGAAGTCTACGACAGAAATAGAGGCCACCACTGTTTATAATCTAAAACTGACAAAGCAAACCGACTGATTTGTGACAAACACCAACAAGAGTGACCTTTAGTTAAGGCTGGTCTCCTAAAGTACTCTAAAGGTCAATCATTTGTTGCTGTTTGCCTTTAAAAGGTACATGCATATTAAGGATGATCTTGTACATAGCCCAAATTATCCCCAGATTCTACAGCACAAGAAACATGGGGCCCATGAACTACCTTTTCACTGTGGCAGCCATTTTGGCCAGTGCAGCCCACTGAAGGGGTTGTACTGAATTTGACATGGCTGCAAAAGAGCATGTACAACAACTGAAGGATTTAACCTTGATTAGTTCCCGAGTTGGTTACCTCAGTAAAATGTGATCTGGCAATCAACCTTTGTCCAAACTAGGTTTAACCAGTTTCTGGAGAAATGTGTCCAAAACACGAACCAGAGTAAGACCTTCCATGTATACAGTGGTACTTACGTTGAGGTCTGACACCCTGGGTAGCCCAACGGGGGCTTGGTCTGAGCTGGGCCAGCTGACTTGTTGGGTAGTATGCAGCTCTGTTCTGTGCCTTGGGATGATAAGACCAATGTTAAAATTCAACACAAACCATGTACATGTATAAAATATAAATCGAGTTGGGACACAACAGTTCACTTAAGAGATGGGCAGCGGCATGTTAAACATTAAAATTGTGCCACGCAGATGTAACCAACTACTGACAGATACAGAATTAATTAGACGGGAACATTCCAGAAGTAATGGTTTGATTAACATAGCTGGTTACACAGCACAGGTTTCTGGTAAGAAAACCACCATCATGAAGCTAGATCTAACCACAGCTGCAGCTGAGGTACTGAAAAGAAAAAAACAATAATACTTATGAAAAAGCTGACCTGCGGAATGGCAGCCATGAAGTACCCAGATGGTGGAGCAGCCTGATACGGGTTAAGGACAGGATTGGGCACGGCATGGACGCTAGCCATCCTCTGCATGTATTGGTTAGTGAGGTGGGCCTGGCGCTCCTCTTTACGCTGAGCAAGAGCAACGTACAGTGGCTTTGTAGCCACAATTCGCCCATTCATCTCCGTCACAGCTTTGGTGGCCTCTTCAGGGGATGAGAAGCAGACGAAGCCAAAACCCTTACTACGGCCACCGTCCATCATAACCTGAAGGAGAGGCAGTCAGTGATTAGGACCAATTCAATCCTGATGCTTTAAAAACGCTATTTTACTGCAAATCTCTGCACCAGATATCCACAACAGTGCATTGATTGTTTTAGGATCAAACTACTTTTTTTTTTTTTTTAAACACTGTGTGGCCCAACATGGCTAACCCAAAATAGATTAGCAATTATTGCACCCAGTGTGCACATTGTATTAGACAATGGTTCACAAACTTTGTATCTGCACATATTTAATATTAAGTAAGCACTGATAACAGTGGTGGTACCTTGGCACTGGTGATCGTTCCAAAAGGAGAGAACTCTTTGCGCAGACGTTCGTCATCGATGCCATCATCCAGGTTCTTCACGTAGAGATTCACACCCTAGAAATGTAACAAAAAAACAAAACAAAAAAAAAAAAAGAAGCACATTTAACCAAACATACTGATGTTGTTTTATTACTGATGCCTATACAAAAGACAATACACATTAGGTACAAGTCTAATGTTAAAGGCAGGTATGTCACTTCAGATGAATAATTCCAACCACTCCCTTATCAGTGTGAGCAAAAATTGTTTCAGTGATTGTACATAGCCCAAATTATCCCCAATATCTACTTTACAAGAACATGGGGCCCATGAACTACCTCTTTATTGTAGCAGCCATTTTGGCCAGTGCAGTCCACTGAGGGGGTTGCACTGAATTTGACAAGGCTGCGAGAGAGCATGCTTTAATACACCTTAAAATCAGACTGACCTGGTAACGAGTCATACGATCTTGCTTCATTTGCTCAAACTTGCGCTTGAGTTCTGTCTGCCGCTCCACCTTCTTCTGGGCACGGCCCACATAAATCAGCTTCCCGTTCAGTTCTTTTCCGTTCATCTCGTCCACAGCCTGGGTGAAAAGACATGATTTAACAAGGCAAATTTGTCCATTTTACATTAAACACCATCTAAATCATTTTATTGAATGACAAATTATTTGGCAGTTCTATAATTTACAATGTGACCATTCATGACAATCTAGATCACAGCTTGCACTGCAAAGCCAGGATTTATAAGTCAACGTTAAAATTGTACCACAGATCTTTATAAAGCACAACCCAAAAGGAGTAAACCACTTAAAAGCTTTTCACTCAAATTTTTGAGGTGGGATTTTAAGAACAGTGAAATGCATTTATCAATCAATCAATCAACATTTATTTTTATAGCGCTTTTTACAACAGATGTTGTCACAAAGCAGCTTTACAAAGAATCTTGTGTTCGAGCCCCCGATGAGCAAGCCGAAGGCAACAGTGGCAAGGAAAAACTCCCTTAGTTAGGAAGGAAGAAACCTCGAGAGGAACCAAGACTCAAAGGGGGAACCCATCCTCCTCGGGTCAACACCAGATACCATACAGCACTAGAAAGCAGAGTGTAATGTCTGATTAGTCTGTAATGATGTTGGTGGTTCATTTAGTGCTTCAGAACAATTTTCCTTAACCCTGGTTCTGGAGCCCCACCCCTCTGTGCTTCGATGTTTTGCCTGCTATTGACATGCCTGATCCAACTCATCAGCTCATCAACTGCCCAAGATGATGCACCAACCTTTTGAGCGTCCTCATGCCTCTCAAAACTGACGAAACCGAAACCTCTTGATTTTCCGCTGTCGTCCGTCATCACACGGATACTCATGGCATTGCCTGGGAGCAAAACAAAAGACTAACTACTAACCTAGATAAGCTGTATACTCAACATACTTCAGTATTAACTGAATAACAAACTTTTCTTCAAGATGTCTGACTTACCATATTTGCTAAAGACCTCCTTCAGTTTCTCATCATCCATGTCTTCCCCAAAATTTTTGATGTACACATTGGTAAACTCCTTTGCTCTGGCTCCAAGCTCAGCTTCGCGTTCTTTACGTGACTTGAAACGGCCCACAAACCTGGAGTTACATTGAGTTAAGAGATGAGGACTCTTGTTATAAGGACTTAACATAAAACCAACATTTAGGCACAAAACAGCTGAACAGAGATATTCTACAAAGCATAACAGTGCATGTTAGTTCCTAAACATCTACTGGCTAAAATAAGTAACGGTCCGGTTTAACTACTCATGATTTGTCAACAAACGCAATCACGCCTAATGTCCTTTTAATGCACACTACACACAAATCTAATGTTGCTAACAAGCAAGAAAGGTTTGTCACACCTTGGACACCAAACAAATCAGTGCAAGCAAAAGTGATGTTTCAGTGATTGTACATAGTCCAATTTATCCCCAATATCTACAGGACAAGAAAATGGGGCCCATGAACTACTTCTTCACTGTAGCAGCCATTTTGGCCAGTGCTGCCCACTAAGGGGGTGGCACTGAATTTGACAAGGCTGCGAGAGAGCATGCTTTATATAACTTAAATCTGAAGACTGGTAAAAATCCTCTTAACCAACAACTTTTAATATGCCATTAATTTGAAAGGTTTTGGACATGTTACAGGCCACACAGATCAGGAGAATTTGTTATAATGGTAGCCAATTCAGTGCTTCTAACCTGCCTAGCTTCAGACATCAAGCTCCAAATTCGAAAATGCATTTCGGCAGCACAGTCAGTTTAAGGACACTACGTGGAAAGCACACTTACACTTTTCGGTCATTGAGCAACATGCCGTTCATTTTCTCAATGGCCCTTTCGGCTGCCTCCTGGGTTTCAAAGTGTACAAAGCCATAACCTTTGGAGCCATTTTCATCACAAACCACCTTGGAGAGAAGACAAAGACAAAGAGCAAATGCAAATCAAAGTCATGCAGCCACCACAAGCATTCGTGCACCAAGTCCATCAGATGGGAAGCAAATCTGTCAACAGTCCACAAGTGTCCAAAATCTCTTACCTTGCAGGACAGGATATTGCCAAAAGCCGAGAATGTGTCATAAAGGGCTTTGTTGTCAATAGACTTGTCCAAGTTTTTGATAAAGATGTTTCCAACTCCACTCTTTCTTAGAGAAGGGTCGCGCTGGGACCACATGATGCGGACAGGTCTGCCCTTGATCACATCGAAGTTCATTGTGTCCAAAGCACGCTCAGCTGGAGTTTGAGAGAAGGAAGAGAGTAACGATTACTGTTTCACACAGGGTGCAATCACAAAGTAAAAACAAGGAAAACTCTATAATAACTTTACAGAAGGGGACAAAAGCAATCCTTTATGTATAATGCACTTTAACAGAACAAGACGTTATACTCATGAAAACTCGAGACCATAAAGGAAAGCTGTTGAGTTCCAGTTACACAGGTGCAATGGCGTATTAAGACATAAAATCCAGAAACGCCAATTTATCTAGTGGACAAACATTACATTCCATGTACTCATGACCCAGCATATAACAAGTTATACACAAGCAACCTACACAAGTTATACTGGTTTTATATGAAACCAATACAGTGTAAATGCCTACACATTAGCTGGCCAAATCGATTCCCATTCTCGAACGCATGAAAGACAATATTCCCCTGCTGTCACTTACCCAAAATCATTCAATCAACATATGCCCTCACTGTATTCTCCTTTGCACAAAATGAGATAGACGTACACTTCACTGACCCACTTGTAACCAGTTTTTCTACAAGCAGTTTAAAGTAAAATCTGTAACCCACAATAACCTGGCCAAAATAGAAAACCTCTATTGGTTGGTTTCCTTAATCAAGGGGAATGTTTGATGAAAGAATACTGCCTTAAATTCCCGAGTAGCATCACAACGATAAACCTCATTTTATAAGACTATACCTACCTATAACTAAGACATAACATGAAGTTGGCCACAGTCAACTACCGTACAGGTCATGGTTCAATGAATCATAGAATAAGGCAGATACCATCATACTGACCTCCACTGCAACAGGCTGTTTGTAAATGACATTGTTGCAGTCATGTGAACAGCAGACAGGAAGTGAGTTTCTACATGGGTATTTGGAGAGGTTTTGTGAGCACTGTCCTATGTTTCGCATAGTTTATGGTTGCTCAAGATTTTGCCTTCTCAGTTGGAAGTTTGAGAAATTAGGAAAGTAAATAGGAAGCTGACCTCGGCTTTGTGCCGCTGCGAGGAGCTAAGTATTGTACATAACACTGTTGATCTGTGGGTGTGAAGTAAGGATCGCTGGACCGGACAGATCAGAAAAGCCGCTAACAATGCTGTGGCTTAATACTTTCGCTTTGAGATCGTATACTTTTATTATTAATTTTGATATTGCTTCTGGGCTCCATCTTGCAATCTGGTGTCAACCAGAGGAAGATGGTGCCCTCCTTGGTTCTTGGTTCCTCTCCTGCTGTTGCAGGATTTGGGGGTTTGGAACCTGGATGTTCTGTAAAGATGGTTTGTGAAAGAGCTATACAAGTAATCTTTGATTTGACCTTTGTATGCTTTTGTTAGTGTTCCTAGGTAGAAGGACATATGGAGTAATTCATGTATCTACTACCTCAACAGCAGCCAATCTTTTAGCATAGCTATCAAAGTCTAGTCTTAGTACCCTCATCTAAACTAGCGGAGTACCAACTCCTTGCCTTCAACTTGTCTATTCCACATTTTACCGATTACTGTGTAACCCACTGCAACAATCTAACTGAAGTACATAACTTTTATTGGTGCCTCTCCATGATAAAGTGTGTCAAAGGGAGCATGTTAAATTCTACGCTGTGTTATGACAAACCTCAAATTTTATGGAACCAAAATCATGATAACATTCCAAGTTGGCTAGGGATGACTAATGCCCCGCTCACAGCTCTTCAAAATATAGTTCTACAAATATTCATGAATAAGCTGTAAAATATTGCAGGTTACCGAACGCCAACAGTTCAATCACAGCTTTAACCACACAGGACAAGAAACAAGTTCTTTAACACCACTTATGGATAAAGGAACAACAATATAGACCAAGAAATCAACAGGTGAAGAAAACGTTGGTGCTCGCATAAAGGAAGTGTTGGTGTAGATGAATAAAGGCATGAACAGGTGACCAGCAGCTACAGACAGGTCTAGCTTGCTAGTTTTTGGTTATGCTGGTTAGCTTTAGCTCACCAACGCTGAAAGCGTTGTGCAGGTGAGGCATGAAACGTCAGGTAACTAAAGTAACTAGACTAGACAGCTAATACACTTCACATCAATTACCCTAAACGTAGCTGATCAGACCCATCACAGTTAGACCTATCCCCAAGCCACTATAGCCCTGCAGTAGCGCTACAAAGCAAGTCACTGGAAAAGATCTGGGGTGACAAGCTTCCATTACGTGTTAGCTACATTAGCCATCGCGCTCCAATGCTAAAGCAAAGACACTGACATTTGAAGTAAACGAGGGAAACCAAAATTGACATTCTGCCAAAAAGCCCCTCCTGTCTGGGTGGGCAGCTGTGTAAATTTATCTAGCTCTCCCACTTTCACTCCTCCACCCAAGTCAGGCCTGACTCTGACGTGCTAGCAAAGGCCATGTGTACCCAATGCGCACGTGCTTTCGATCCAACATGGAAGGACACTCTCCCCTATGATTCAGTAGCTGAGCCTGTCAAAGCTGTTCCTTACTAATGAGCTTAACACATGGTTAGCAACTAGCAGGTCCATGCTGGATAGGCCCAAAACCGTGACTGTCAACACGCCCACCACACGAGAAATCCCATATTCGAAGCTGGAACGAGGAAAATCGAAATGACATCTAGCGAACACATATGAAGCTAAAATTAAGGTGTTAGGATGTTCGTGTCCACAACAACTACCCGCCCCCCAAACAAGCATAACTAGCCCCCCACCCCTCAGGCCTCGACCTCGCTCCCCTCCAGGGCAGCGGTCGCGGTGCGGCGCTAACACGAGTGACACTCACCGTCTGCCGGCTGCTGAAAGTTGACGTAGGCGTAGCCGAGCGAGCGGCGAGTGATCATATCTCGGCACACGCGGATGGAGAGGATGGCCCCAGCCGGGCTGAACTTCTCATACAGCATGGCCTCGGTCACATCCTGGTGGAGGTCCCCTACGTACAGGGAGGCCATAGGGTAACTGGGAGCTCCGGGGTTCATTGCAGATTTCGAAGCGATCTCGGAATTTGAATCAACGAAATTTGAATTTGGTCTACGCTAACGGACGAGATCCGCTTTAGCTCAGAAGCTAACGTGTCGAACCTTAAAACGGGCTGATTTTTAAAAGCTCCTCGCTTTAAAACCGTCGCCGGACAGCCGAATTACAGCCTCGGGTTACGAAATAAAATACCTAAATGAAGAAATTAAGGGTTAAATTAAGAAATTAGTGCTATTATATAAAACGGGAACCGAAAAAAAGCAAAAATCAGGGCCTTCGCGAAATTCGGGGTTCCAGAGTTTGCCGTTGAGCTAAGTTTGTCCTCCTGATGTGGCCGAGTTCAGCTCCTGCTTCACCGATTTGTTTACTTACAAAAAAGAAAAGAGAGAAAAAATAAAGGATTTTTTAAGAGGTTTTTAAGATTTTTAAATTTTTTTTGTTTTTTATTTTTTTATATAATGTGTGCCTAGCTCAGCAGCACACACGCACTCACACCGCACTAACAGCCGGGGGGTTTCGGGGAGGGGCAGAGCTGCAGTGCAGTGGTATTTATATTGCAGCGCCACGTCATCGGAACAAACCATTCCCACTCAGTCAGACGGGGGCGGGCGGCTGGGGGAGTGTAACACAAGGTAATAACCTCTGGCTGCGTCTCAGCCGTGTACTACCTACTAATACTACACAGTATATACTCTGTGCTAGTCGCGAATTCGGCAGGCTAGCACGCAAAATATTGGCGTGCTACATTAGCACGTTTTTGTAGCGTTTTTTTGTTTTAGCTTTTTACTTTTATAAAAAGTTTTACTTTTACATAAAAGAAAGCAGTAATAAGAAATAAATACATAAACCGAATCTTTACTACATCAGTGACATTTGCGGGAAACCCAGGGGTCCTCTAGATGCAGATTTATTACTGTAGGTGATAAAAAGGTTCTCATATCCAGCAGCCCTGGGAACACTTCTACATTCTACATTAGTCAAGTGTGTTGAAGATTTAGTGTTCCAGTATTTATTATTAATATCAGACATTCTCAGTGGTGGACAGTAATTATGTAAATATAATTAGTTACTGTACTGAAGTAGTTTTTCATGTATCTAATACCTACTAATACCTTACTTTTTACTCCACTACATTTGGTGAAACTTGTCGTTCTTTTCGGCTTACGTGCACATAAAAACGAATGCAATATAGCATTAGCAAGGAAAATTCATTTGTGATCCTGTGTTTAAAGTTTTTACATTTTTGTTAAACGTAAACTTGTAACTTAGTTGTAAATAAATCCGAAACTGAACTGTGCTAAATATGTTCTCATATCCAGCAGCCCTGGAAATACTTCTACATTCTAAATTAATCAAATGTGTTGTCAAAAATGTATTGTTCCAGTAAGTCGGATTTGTTCCAGTAGGTTTGATCTGTTCCAGTAGGTCTGTTCTGTTCCAGTAGGTCTGATCTGTTTTACTAACTCTCATGTGTTTCAGTAGGTTTGATCTGTTCCAGTAGGTCCGATCTGTTCCAGTTAGTTTCAGTAGATCTAATCTGTTTTAGTAACTCTGATCTGTTTCAGTAGGTTTGATCTTTTCCAGTAGGTTTGATCTGTTCCAGTAGGTCTGATCTGTTTCAGTTAGTTCCAGTAGATCTGATCTGTTTTAGTAACTCTGATCTGTTTCAGTAGGTTTGATCTTTTTCAGTAGGTCTGATCAGGTCCAGTAAGTCTGATCTGTTCCAGTAGATTGGATCTGTTCCAATAGGTCTGATGTTTTCCAGTAGGTCCTATGCATTTTAGTAAGTCTGAATAGTTTCAGTAAGTCTGATCTGTTCCAGTAGGTCTGATCTGTTCCAGTTGGTCTGATCTGTTTTACTATGCCTGATCAGTTCCAGAAAGTCTGATAATTTCCAGTAAGTCTGATCATTTCCAGTAAGCCCGATCAGTTCCAGTAAGTCTGTTCAGTTCCAGTAAACCTATTTCCTTTAAGGCCCTGACCAACCAGCTCAGTTGGCTTCATTACATACAGAGTAATGATAAGAATGTAGGTAACAAGTTTCAGTCGGAGCCATGCACAGTCACTTTGGTCTCCTGAGGTTATATATAATCACTAACTACAGGACAGAGATTCCTGTTACTCATGTATAAATATCGTATTATTGGTTTAATTATTTTAACAAGTGAACGAATTACACAGGAAAGCAGAACAGTAGCTTCATCCTTCTGAGTCACGACCTGAATCTCAGGCTCTGAATAATAAGAGATCACTTGGTTTAACCCAAGCCAGAAGTAAACAGACAGCTCAGCGCGCTGAGACTGTATGGAAATGAACAGATGACAGGCTCTGTCAGGTTTCTGATCACGTTACTGACAGTTACTACTTGATCTGGTCTGATGAAGGAGAACGTGATTTCTGAGGAGACGACTGATCAAACCGACTGCCTAGCAGATGATCAGATAGGAGCATGAGTGCAAAACTCAGCTGCTTCCTTCCTCCTGTATCTTGGAGGTGGAGGTATATAATGATGCTTCATTGGTGTTGTGCTAAATTACATGTTGGTAGAACTCTACAGCACTCAGCAACTGTACACAGCTGTGGAGCATCATGCTGTCCATGCTATGAGCACAGTGTAGAATTAAATCAACTGAAAAACTGCCTTAAACCTTTACGTTAATCAAATAGGGATTACAGTTTACTCCAAAGCATGACTTCATGTCTAGTTAGGCTTTGAATTCCTTTCTGCTGTCAACTTAGCAGTGCAGGTTTAAAGTATAGATGACCTAACATGGGTTTCATCACTTGTCTCTGTTATTGGCTTCAACTTACCTGTTTAGTGTAAAGAAAGTATATTGACTGATTATGTCCAACTTTCCATTGTCTCCCAGTAACATCTATTAGCATGTAGCTTTACTCACCCTCTCCATGTTGTTTCTCCACTCCTTCGGTTTTAGCTACACCAGCTGAAGTGGCCCAGGGCTTAAAAAGGAATTGAAGTTGGTGGAGGTGGATTTCTCCAGTCTCCCAGTTTTCCAGACTCCAGGGGTGAATTTTATGGAGGGTCACTTGCATTTACAGTCATCAGTAACATGGTTCAGCCGTTACCCTGGAATAGAAGGAAGCAGGGAATGGGGGATGGCAACCTAAATAAAAAATAATTAATTCTGCAGCACAAATATCACCATCACTCTATTCGTTCCTACCTCTCAATGAAAGTACAAGAACGACCAAAATTGCTGGCATAAATTATGGTGTAGTATAGAACCTACTTGTCCTCCCGCCTCCGGAAAATAAAACCTCAAATAAGGAGCCACTGTAAACGTGATGTCCTAAAGTGACAGTGAAATCTGCATGTTTAACTGGAGGAGCAAACAGGCATAACTCTCACTTGGTCCATCTGTCCTACATAGCAGGACTACCTAAAAACAGCCAACAGAATATAAGATACACTTATTTTATTATTTTATACTTACTTTATGATCTGCCATACTTTTAATAAGGTATAACTTTATTAATCTCTCTTTTAGATACAAAACAAACCTGTACACGTAGCTGTTCACTTGCTGTTTATACCCACCAGATAATACCTACACAGCATTGCGGGAGAACACCAAGATCAGCTTTATAAACACAAAGAAATCTGGTTAAAGAACAATTACTAAATGTCTAACGTCAAATAAGGGAGCTGTGAAAGTTCCCCATGAAACCTCTCCATCAGTAGCTAATCCAGCAGCCATGTTATCTCAAACTGAAGAGGTGTAATTAGACTGCTGCTGTTTTTACTAGTAGGTGTGTACATTAACATATATAATATTTATAATTATATACTTCATTTTACACTAGAATGGTTATATATGATGTTTCCAGTTCACTACAACTGCCTTCACCTGACTACAGAGTCACGGTCCACTAAGAATGCATTACGGTCCACTGGTTGAGAAACGCTGCTTATTGTATTGTGTATTTTGTATTGTATATGTATATATCGACATCGGTATTGGGATATCATACTTGGTAACTCTTAGTATCGGATCAAATCAGAAATCAGTGGTATCATCCATCCCTACAAGAAAGATGCACCCAATGGAAGGTAAGCCGGGGCCAAAGTTAGCATAAGGAGTGTAAATAAAACTGTATGCAAATAGATGTTACCAGGAGCCAATGGGAAGTACCACTCTGTCAACACTTCCCTCAACTTGGAAGAGTAAACTGGAAGCAGTAACTGAGCCGAGTGATATAAACTCACGTTAATAAGCTGTCAGCTCAGTAAACCTGCACTGCTGAGCGCTCACATTACACTCCAATACAGTCATAATGAACTGGAGCTGAAACACTAACAAACTCCAGAAACAAAGTCCAGTTTAAATCACTAAACGTCATGTGATGAGGTAAATGAAATAAGGAAGCTGTAACGACTTACTGCTTAAATCATGCTTTGCAGTGTGGATAGCTTCACCAAACATCCTGCTTATTTCATCACAGACCTTTCTTCTCCAGCTCCACAAAACACTGAAGTCTGTATCCTTACTAGTAGATCCTCAGAAGAGGCCTCAGAATAGCAGCAGTTACCGATGTTCAGGGGTTTTCAGGGAGGTTTATTCAGATACCGGAAACGCGGCACTATAGAAAGCTGTTACTGAACACAGCAGCTGCCCCACGGCCAGGATAGCAGGCAGGTCATCAACAGCCAATCAGCTCTAGGTGACAAGAGACCCCAACACCTCCCATCTTAACAGCCCACCACTCAGCAGAGAAAAGTGCAAGCAACACCACCACCAGCTAACAGTTCCAACTGTTTATATGATTTAGTCTCTTTAAGTGGTGGACAAAGTACACAGACCATGTACCTGAGTTAGAGTAGAGATCATCAAGGTAACATAATCCACCAGTAAAAGATCTGTAGTGCACTGAGGTTACCCAGATGATGTTCTACTCCAGTCATGTGTTCTAATGTACAGGGGGTGCTATCAGTGGCTGTATTCAAAAAAGGCACACTACTATAATGCATACCACATACTACAGTAGTATGTACTGTACACGGCCCCTACAGTGTAGTATACTAACACAGTCACATGACCACTTGACCACTCTCATTTACCTCAGAGCTGTTACCACTGTATCCACTGTTTAGAGCTAGCTGCTGCTAACGCTGCTCAGTTCACCTGAACTATGTTTAGCCTATCTGTTAGCTACCCTCAGCTACTTCACTCTAAAACTGATCCTCTAAAGCGAGTTCATCTTTTATTCATCTTCAGACCTGTATATTTAAACTTTCTGAGGCTCATTCTGATTAAAACATACCACACTACACCTGACTGGAGTAGAACACCATCCAGGTATCTCCATAACATCATGAAGATGATCTCTCCAAACACCTTGATGATCTCTACTCAGGTACATGGTCTGTGTACTTTGTCCACCACTTAAAGAGACTAAATCATATAAACAGTTGGGACTGTTAGCTGACGGTGGTGTTGCTTGTGCTGAGTGGTGGGCTGTTTAGTAAGAAGGTGTTGGGGTCTCTTGTCCACTAGAGCTGATTGGCTGTTGATGACCTGCCTGCTATCCTGGCCGTGGGGCAGCTGCTGTGCTCAGTAACAGCTTTCTAAAGTGCAGTGTTTCAAGTGTCGGAATAAGCCTCCCTGAAAACCCCTGAACATTGTTAACTGCTGCTATTCTGAGGCCTATTCTGAGGATCTACTCGTAAGAATGAAGTGTTCAGTGTTTTTTGAACCAAAATCAACACAAGCACATCTTTACAAAATGTACTTCCATTGCTGAATGGCTGCACACAATCCTACAATCACTGTACCTGTTGTCTGAGACGCTGTTTATGACAGTTTGGAGAAGATTTCAGCCTCAAACTCCATTCATGGTGGAGGGATACATGCTGGTGTAGGGTGGTGTGAGGCAAAAAAAATAGTCCCCCAATGAAAACTTCCAAGTGTTCCTGAAATTTCCATCTACGTATGTGTGTTGTAGACATGGAGAACCCTGGTTACCATCACCACCACTGTAAAGAACATCTAGACCATGAAAAGCCTCTGGATTTACTCTTTAGCATTAGCTTGGCGTTATACAGGAAGAGCAGCACAGGCCAGGCCAAAATGGCATGTAGTTAGTTTAACTCACCACTAGGGGGAGCCATATACTTCACAAACAGGACCAGAGCAATTAACCCACTCGTGTCCACGCTGTGTGTTTACTATGGTATGGTAAAATGCCACAGAGCTTGTTCCAATTTGTCTGGCGTGATGACGCTTTGAACAGTTATGCCTTCAAGTAACATCTAGCAGGAGCCTTTAGGTTGTTTCTGCAATCTACGAGCTCTGGAGCTGTGAACAGTCAGTTTCTCTAAAGCAGGGCTGAGAAACACTGCACTGAGAGGCGCAGGGCAGGGTGCCTCCAGCACCAGGGCTGGGAAACCAGCACAGTGACTGCAGTGGGCACCCCTGCTGAGCTGGTCCGTCTGATGCTCCTCTATGGGCTGAAATGTAGTCTTGAAGGAAAGTAAAGTTCAGTAACTAGAACTGTCATACAGTGACCCTCAAACACTGTTCCTCCTTCCAATCAAAATCCTGCATTTGCGTAAGAAACTGGGAAAATGGGACGGAACTGTTCTGGGAACAGACTCATTCAAATTCACACCCCACACATTTACATTCAACCACACCCAGGGAGCTACAGAACCAAAATGGCAGACTATGTGGGGAAATCTATCGTTCCAGGTTGGGAAGGGGATGCCGGCACGTTTCATTCCCTTCCCAAGGAACCCAACAGTCAGCGGTACATGGTTGATGTTCGTCAGAATGTAACTGTGTCACCTTTTAAGGTGGTACGGAAAATGGTGTTTGAGCCGGTGTGTGAAACATGTTCATGTATGGTGCTGCAGAGATATCTACTGAAGTTAGCATGCTAACCAGCTAGCTCCGGCCCCCGTCCTTCCTCGTAATACCACTGTGTACCTGAAGAGGTGATAGTGAGTCACTGTAGTGATGTAGTGATCAGTCCAGCACGAGAGGAGGAGGAAGTAGTGCTGCTGCCCCGATGGCGTCTTCTAACCTCTTATCAGTCATGCTGAAGGTGCTGCTCCCGGTTACATCATTTAGAGGGCTACACAATGAAAGGAGCAGTAAACACAACCATAGCTGAAGCTCATGAAGGGCGACCACCACAGTGCTAACATTGGTGCCGCTTTCTGTCACTGGAGACACTCTTGGAGAGGGAAAGGAGGAAGTCTGATGATGAACTTGGAGGAGATCTGCTGCCCCCTACTTTTTGAAGTATGAATTTTACAAGCTGTGTCATCTCACACGTCGCTTCTTCAGGTCTTGTGATATCCTGTGCCGGGCTGTGAGTCAGTAGCTAGTTTGAGTATCTGTCATGTACCGAAGACGCATGTCTAGAATAGACCTGCCCGCTTCCCGGCTGTGTGCCGAGCAGGGGTTCTCCTCTGAAGCTGTGTTCCTGTAACAGAGCATGTACTCTTGGTGAATGGTGCATGCACCATTTAAGGTGGAACAGAAGATTGAATTGGCTGTGTCTGGGTGTTCTTTGTTATCTGACTCACCCCAAGCACAGGACACTGAGACATTCCCACACCCCAACAATGTGAAGCATTCCTGTGTCATTAGCTGGAGCGATCTGTGCCCCTCCCAGAACTGAGCTGCCGGAGGGCCTGCAGCCACACCCAGAGAGGAGGAACATTCGGGAAGAGCTGCCCTCACATTTAACACAGTGAACCACCAGAGGCACTACCTTACAGGCACGTAACCATATTAAAGGGCTGGTATCCTACACTGGATTCAGACTGCCTCTGTTCTACTGTTTCTGATGAAGTGGCCTGTGAGTGGAAGCACAAGGTTGACGTTTCTAATAATGTAAAAAGGGTAGGTGTTTCAAATAAAGTGGCCAGTAAGTGA
Organism: Prochilodus magdalenae; assembly: GCA_024036415.1. Lineage (NCBI taxonomy): Eukaryota > Metazoa > Chordata > Actinopteri > Characiformes > Prochilodontidae > Prochilodus > Prochilodus magdalenae. Next base: position 485,867 of record JAMWET010000108.1, on the reverse strand, counting down.
TGGCACAAAGTAAGTGTTTCTAATAAAGTGGCCAGTGAGTGGCAGCATAGCATTGGTGTGTCCAGTAAAGTACCCCAATAAAGTAGTGGAAGCATAAGGTGGGTGTTTTTTAGTAAAGTGGCCAATGTGTGGAAGCACAAGGTAGGTGTTTCTGATAAAGTGGCCAGTGTGTGGAAGTACAATGTAGGTGTTTCTAATAAAATGGCCAGTGAATGGAAGTACAAGGTAGGTGTTCCTAATAAAGCATCCAGTGGAAGGAAGCACAGGGTAGATGTTTCTAATTAAACCGGGCAGTGAGAGGAAATACAAGGTAGGTGTTTCTTATAAAGTGGCCAGTTAGTGACTGTACAGTGACACAGCTGTTACTATATAAGGCTTAAGTAAAGGTCTTTGAATCACCCTCAAATATAGCTTGACCCATAAGCCCCCTGTCCAGAGGGAAAAGTGCCTGGGCTTCTAAAACTGGTGCAATGCTCTGAAGTCTCTGCACATGCTCAGTAAACGACTCCATGGTGGTTCCTCTGAGATTATGTGGCCCAGATGCTGTTCCTATTAAACAGCAGAGTGACTGAAGGGTGACGACCAAAGCAGAGGACACAAAACAGGCCGTCATTCCAACTTAGAGAACCATATCCTGGGACACTGATGTAGCATGTAGAATTGATCACTGTTTTAACATCAACATTCCATATACACTCACCATCAAAATCATTCCCAGAAGGAATTAACCCAAAGGAATGAAACCTGGCGGGGAGGTTTGACATCCGGAGACATGCTAATGATTTAAGTTTCACGCTCAGCCCCGCATGTGACGTACATAAGGATGGGCCTCATCTCTGAACCTGACTGACCCAAAATCCACGATTGCAGACATTCAGTGAGCAGTGATTAGTTCGTGCCAGCACCATCGGCAGACGGCTGCACCACACAGAACTACAGGTCCTTAACACCACCTCAACGTCACCAAAGACTGCAATGGTGTCGTGCCAGACTGTCATGGAGTTACTCAGAATGGCTGCAACCACTGAATCCGCATGTGGAGGCACCGTGGTCAGCACCAGGTTGAACGGTTTATGGTCATGCGTCCAGAAGGTCTGGTGTCACTCCACCTCCACCCCTACCGCACCATCTGCAGGAACTGTGTGAGAATATTTAAGGTGAATGGGATGGATTATCACAGGACACCATTAGGAACCTCTACAACTCCATACTGAGAGGCACTACTTCTGTATGTGTAGCTCAGTAAGAATTACCCATATGAGTCTAAATGTATCATCATGTATTGTTCCTGGTAACCTTTATCTTCCTCCCCAATGGCACTGCATTCCCACACCTCCTTCTGGGTGCAGCTGTTCTTTTGGTGGAGAGTGTAAAACTCGTGTAGGTTCACTGGTGGGTTTGATAGTAAATAAGCCACACAGAAAGTGAATTCCAGTCAGATATGAAAAGCACAGGAGACGGTGTTTTTTTATTTTGGTTGTTTATTTCACTGAAATCACGTCCCACCCCAGTAAGAATGAAGAACTACGCTCGGTGTTCAGTATGAAAAAGACACGGCTCTACTGTAGCTAGCCCAAACAGGAACAACCTCCATTTACCCCGATTAACTGCCCTCAGGCACATGCATTCTAGGCGAGTATCAAAAGACAAAACAGGGGGGGAAAAAAGGTGGTACAAAAAGAAACAAACTCTCCTAACAGGAACTAGATAGATAAGCAAGCTCAGGTAAAAGTCTTACTGCTGAAAAGTTACAGTATAAGCAACAAAATGCACCAAGTCCTGGTCTGAACTCGTGCGGTACCTCGGAAAGAAGGCTCGCACATCATGTAGAGACACAACAACCGGAAGAAACATGGAAGAAACATCCTCTTCTGTCCCTCAGAAAACTTTCAATTTATGACTTGTGAAGGAACATGACTGCAGTCTAAAACCCAGGCCAGCCCAACGTCTAAACACACCCCTGAACAAGCTCACCCCCACTCACTCACTCACTCGCTCGCTCGGTCACGCTGGTGTCTTGGTGTACACCACAGATGGTCAATGTTTTCATGTAAATATGAAGCACATATACATACGTTTAACTAAATATCACCCTCTCCCTCGCTTTGGTGTAGGGCTGCACGATACACCTCTCCCTAATCATCATCGCGATGCCGATATCACAGAAGTGGGGCTGAAAGATTCATCGGTTTCATACCTGAAAGCAGGTTATGTTTTACCCAGTTAACACAGAACAAGCAAGTCAGCTGCTAAGCGAAATCAGACCAATCAGCAGGAACCAGACACATGATGCGAACATGACAGTTTTTATAACAGGGCTATAGCTCTGTTAAACACAAATACGTGATACAATATGCATCATTCAATCGGTATCGTGGATTTTTTTTTTTTTCATTTTAAATGGGACGTGTGTAACTTTAACCTAATTCAAATAGGACATGTGCAATAGCTACGGTTCTGCTTCTGTGTCGTTTAAGTATCGTTTTATATTCTCATATTCATATTTGTATATAGTAATTTTATTTTATTGCTGCTTGCTGAACCGAGATGGGGGGTTGTATTCCAATTTCGTTGTGCAAGTGTACAAGTACTATGCGCTATGACAAAGTATTCATTCATCATTCATGACATCACAACCACAGCTAACTGGCTGTCTGGCTCGCTGTGCTGAGTCTACAGCCAAACAAGTGGCCAAAATGAGGTTATAGGAAGTATTCACTAGTATTTAAGCTGCAGTGCCAATATGCAGATGAGCTCACAGCAGTTTCTATGATCTTAGGGCACACTATCGCCAATATCTTTAAACAGCATCCATCAAAAAAACAACCCAATTTTTTCTGGTTTAATACAGTCATACGCAAAATTGAGAGATCACGTCCTCGCTACAGGGACCACACGAATACGACACATTTTAGCTCACAGCTTCTACTTATTTCACATTATACATTGTGTGTGTGTTTATGTGTGTGTGTGTGTGTGTGTGTCGTAGTGTTTATAGAACCCATGTTGTATGTTTGTTTGTGTTTCCAGTGTGTTAAATCCAGTAAATAAACAGCAACTGTGTATTAAAATGTGTGGTACTGCGTCTCGGTAGAGGACGTGCCACTAATTTAACAGCTACAGAACGTCGTGAGTGTACACTGCAAGGCGTATCACAATCGCAACATGCGGTAAACAATAACAATATTGAGTTTGGTCTATAATCGTGCAGCCCTACTTTTGTGCCAGAGGAACCGTAAGATCTCCAGACAGACCCCTGCCCCAAATTACACACACTCGCTCAGCTACAGCACGCATACACACGCACACACACACGGCAGAGGCTGGTGAGGAGTAGAGAGCGAGTCTCTCAGTGTTCTTTGAAGCGCTGACTGGAGTTCCGAGGCCTTAGTTTTCTCGGCCCTCCTCCGTATCCTCGACGTCAGCCTGATTGTCTGAGGTCCACAGCTGCAAACGAGCGACACAAACACAGGAGCTTAGTGAGAGTGGGCAGGGATGCATAAGAGAGTGCTTATAAAGACAAAGTAAAGGGCTCATATCCTACATTTCTCCAACCTCTTTTTATTAAGGCCGTTACTGTACCTTTAAGACAGCCCACTGTACTGAACTGCAGTCCCACGGTAAGAAGACTCTTTAAATCAACAGTGTTGAATTCAGACTTCAGATATGTACAAGGATTCTGTTCTATTTAACATCAACAGACATTAATTATAAGTCCTTTATAAGGGTAGCCTTAAAGTTTAAAGAAAGATTTAAAGCTAAACTCAACATATTTCCTTATATCCACCTAATGAACCTACAGCAGTTTAGCCCCATCCACTAACACCAACAGTATAATCAGTGTTTCAGCTTGGACTGCTTTCTGAATGGGCCAGCCAATCAGAACAAAGCCCATTCACGTAAATCAGTCTTAAAGGCACAGTAACAGAAACGGGCCAGTTTGATTCTAAGCCGTAAAGGGAGGCTGGAAAAGAGTTTTGGGTAGGCAAGAGCATAGAATGTCAAACAGTTCACACGTTATACACAGCAGATAAACAGATGGACTCACTGTCAGATTGTCTCTTAGTAGCTGCATGATGAGCGTGCTGTCTTTGTACGAATCCTCGGTCAATTGGTCCAGCTCAGCAATCGCATCATCGAAAGCCTGGAGAATCAAAACCATATTCATTAAGACCCGATTAAACCCAGGCGGAGTACTACACCACCACTGGCCCCCTGTTCGGGCAGTGTCTGAGCTCGTGGTGAGTTTTAGGCTCTAAACATCCAGTACTAGCTGGAATATTATCCAACAGAACACTAAGCATGGCTGTCGCTCTGGATGAGAGCGTCTGCTAAATACCGTAAATGTAAATGTAAACCTCACAACCTTAACCGGAACGACAATCAGAGGGGACAATTAGCCAGACTTCTAACTTGCATGGCAATACAGATGTACTAATACACCTCCCTTCTCTGATCTCCTTCACCCTTTCTACTTTAGGAGCTGCTGAAGGTCGAGTTACAGCCACAGGCAGGTCACTGATGGGATGATTTCAAAATAAATTATTAACATAACATTATTAACATTTTGGTAGTGACTAAATTAAATCTTTGGTTTTAATAAAATGAATAAGTACAGTCAATCAAAGTTAAAGAACTAATGTCTAAAGTCCAAATCAGGTAAATCTAGAGAGTCAAGTCTTCAGCTCTAGCACAAGCGGGAGACGGGGTGAAACCTTGGCCAATGACTCCAGGAGTCAAAAAGTTGGGAGTCGACTCTGCAACTCCATCAACTGTGTTTCTCCACCATAATGGGCTCCAGGGACATTCTGACAGAGGTGAGTGCAATGCAGGGAAGCATTTAATCAGAGTCAGTTTTTAGATTAGAAGCTTAAGGCACTGCTAGCTCTGCTAACAAATCAATTTTCTACATCCTGCACAGCAGCTCTTCATTTTCCTCATGATTAGGGATGCAATAAATAATTATTAGAAACCAAACAACCATACAAGACCAAACACAAACCCTGATTTCCAGGGAATGCTGTGGAAAAGAGGACAGAGCTGAGATTTGCTCATTAGTCCACCTTAAAATGTGGTGCGGTGACATTTTGGCACCGGTGCACCAATACATTACCTGCTGCATCTTAAGGTGGACTGGAAAAGTACTCCAAAAGTAGAATTCCGACTACAGTGATGATTTTCTCAGAGCATCACTCAAAGTTTGGATCAACTAAACTAAGACGGTTTAATCTCTGCCGTATCCCTTCATTGTCGGCTGCGGGGCTGACTTAAAGAAGGTTGATTCACACGATTACCATCATTTGTACGATGTGTTTGAACAGAGCATGCTGGGTACTGTAGTGAGAGAACACTGATGAAGGAAACATGAGAACTCATGTCTCAGACGGATGAGATCACATTAAAGTGGGATTTTTCAGCTTTTATAAGGAATCCTGCTTTGGGAAAGACCCTCTGGAACGCCTCTCACCCTTTTAGCGAGTTCGCAGGCCTGCTCCGGAGAGTTGAGAATTTCATAGTAGAAGACGGAGAAGTTGAGGGCGAGTCCGAGCCGGATGGGATGGGTGGGCTGCATGTTGTCTTTACTGATGTCAAACGCGTCCTGATAAGCTTGCTGCGATTTAGAGATGATTTCTAGAGAGGAAAATAACAAATAACACAAACATCAATTAGACAGAGAAAACACAAAGGCCTGTAGCACAATAGGTTTTAGAGCACCTGTGGCCTGTGCCCCCCAAGTGGGTCGTGGTGGTACTGCTAAAGCACTCTGTAGTTGTACAGGTACAGAGTGTAGTCCATCTTTTTTTCGGTACACTGCATTACCCTGCTCTTCAATGGTCAGGACCCCCACAGGACCACCACAGAGCGGGTATTATGTGGGTGGTGGATCATTTTCAGCACTGCAGTGACACTGACTACCTATTAGACACTCCTCCCTTGCTGTTCCACCTTGTAGGTGTACAGTCAGAGACGACAGCCCATCTGCTGCTGCACAGTGAAGTGTTGGTCATCCTCCAGTCCTTCATCACTGGCCACAGGACCCTGCCTACAGGACGCTGTTGTGCTGGATAGTTTTGGTTGGTGCACTATTTGCAGTCAAGCAGTGACACTCAGATGTCCAGCAGCACTGCTGTGTCTGATCCACTAACACCAGCACAACACACACTAACACCACCACGTCAGTGTACCTGCAGTGCTGAGAATGATCCACCACCCACATAATACCTGCTCTGTGGTAGTTTCACTCTGGCAGCTGCATTTCGAATCTGTTTGACTGTCTTTCTTGAGAGTTCTAGATTAATTCCACTTTTCACTCGCATAAGATTCCTCCATCATGGGCACAGGGTTGAAGTCAGGCTCTCTGACAGGAAAGATCAAGCTCAAATACTGTTAAACTTAACACACAGATATGTATATGTAGCATCAGGGGGACACAAAGGGCACCCCAAATGTTGTTCTGGACATTCACAGAGAACACGGACTACCAGGAGGCATTTCTACTGTATACAGTCTCTTGACTAAACTCACACCCTTTGCTCGCTCTAGCTGTTGCCATGGTGATGGACGACCGCAGTGCATGACCGGGTTTTGGCAATACGTTCTGCTGCCGTTCACCTCCCTGTACCAAACAAGAACCAAACCCACTCTCAATCTCTCTGTTTACACCTCACACCAAACCCACTCTCAATCTCTCTGTTTACACCTCACACCAAACCCACTCTCACTCACTCTGTTTACACCTCACCCCAAACCCACTCTCAATCACTCTGTTTATACCTCACACCAACCCCACTCTTAATCACTGTTTACACCGCACACCAAACCCACTCTCACTCACTCTGTTTATACCTCACACCAAACCCACTCTCAATCACTCTGTTTACACCTCACACCAAACCCACTCTCAATCACTCTGTTTACACCTCACACCAAACCCACTCTCAATCACTCTGTTTACACCTCACACCACTCTCACTCACTCTGTTTACACCTCACACCAAACCCACTCTCAATCACTCTGTTTACACCAAACCCACTCTCACTCACTCTGTTTACACCTCACACCAAACCCACTCTCACTCACTCTGTTTACACCTCACACCAAACCCACTCTCAATCACTCTGTTTACACCTCACACCAAACCCACTCTCACTCACTCTGTTTACACCTCACACCAAACCCACTCTCACTCACTCTGTTTACACCTCACACCAAACCCACTCTCACTCACTCTGTTTACACCTCACACCAAACCCACTCTCACTCACTCTGTTTACACCTCACACCAAACCCACTCTCAATCACTCTGTTTATACCTCACACCAAACCCACTCTCAATCACTCTGTTGACGCCTCACACCAAACCCACTCTCAATCACTCTGTTTACGCCTCACACCAAACCCACTCTCACTCACTCTGTTTACACCTCACACCAAACCCACTCTCACTCACTCTGTTTACACCTCACACCAAACCCACTCTCACTCACTCTGTTTACACCTCACACCACTCTCACTCACTCTGTTTACACCTCACACCAAACCCACTCTCAATCACTCTGTTTATACCTCACACTAAACCCACTCTCACTCACTCTGTTTACACCTCACACCAAACCCACTCTCAATCACTCTGTTTATACCTCACACCAAACCTCACACCAAACCAGCTCTTAGTCACTCAATTATGCAGGAAATTTTGGACAAACTGATGAAATTGCCCTTTAAAGCAGTTCACCTTATGCTAACTAGCGTACATGGTATGGGTTTAAATCTCTTGTTAGCTACATTAACCTCCAGCTGCAGAACCAAAGACCCATCATGTTCATCTGCTCCATAACACTGTCCTCCACGTGTTTAACCGGATTGTACTATGACTTCATCATTTGTAATAAGGAGCTGTTTCTGTGGAAGCACAGTGAAGCCTGATTCAGCAAACCGGTTTAGAATAAGGTAACTTGAGAGAAACTGACTGAGCTAACCTACTTCGTTTTCCAACGCCTGGATCAGCAACCATCGAACAGTCGGACCTCCTACAGCTGTGCCGCACCGTCACAGCCAATTGTAGAGGAACAGACTGAACATCAGACGCTAGGAAAGCACAGCACCTGACTCAACGCTGCGTTTACATAAGGCTGTTAGTCATATTGTGGGTGCAGTGCAGCACAGAGGAAGCAGGGCAGATAAAGACTTTCACTGCGACTTCCACGGCCCTGGAGCTTTCACACATATGGACTGGCTCACAAAATCCCCAGATTTAAATCCTTTTGGAAATCTGTGGGACCTACCTGGAACAACCAGTAAACTCCAGAGAGGCTACCTACCAAATCTGGACCAACTGAGCAATTCTGTAATGTAAGAGTGTCTGAACACGTGGCCTACATCCAGAAACTTGTCCAGTACATTCCAAATCCATTCACAGCTGTTACTGGTGCTCATGAAGGTATTACACACTATTAGGTTCAGGTGACTCATTTACTGTCCGGTGAGCTTGTGTGTCTTACTCATGGTACAACGTGAACTAGTGCACTTTACTGAGCTGCTGGCCTGTATATGCTCCTGCTGTCTCACTGCGAACAAGCTGGCGACTAGAATAGAAATTCACTAGTTACCGTGCAACTCCACCACTTTTTAGAATTTCTCCAGAGTGTTTGGCGTGAGGTGCAAACAGACTGATTGAGAGTGGGTTTGGTGTGAGGTGCAAACAGACTGATTGAGAGTGGGTTTGGTGTGAGGTGCAAACAGACTGATTGAGAGTGGGTTTGGTGTGAGGTGTAAACAGACTGATTGAGAGTGGGTTTGGTGTGAGGTGTAAACAGACTGATTGAGAGTGGGTTTGGTGTGAGGTGTAAACAGACTGATTGAGAGTGGGTTTGGTGTGAGGTGTAAACAGAGTGATTGAGAGTGGGTTTGGTGTGAGGTATAAACAGAGATGAAAGTGGTGTTTGAGAGTGGGGTTTAAACAGGTTGAGAGTGAGGTGTGAGGTATAAAACAGAGTGAATTGAGAGTGGAGGGTGTGGGTTGGGGAGGAAAAAAAGAGTGATTGAGGGGGTTTGGTGTGATGTGTAAACAGAGTTGATTGGAGTGGGTTGGGTGTGAGGTGTAAACAGGTTGAGGGTGGGTTTGGTGTGAGGTGTGAAACAGAGTGATTGGAGAGTGGGTTTTGGTGCCGAGGTATAAAAACAGAGTGAGTGAGGGTGAGGTGTGAGGTTTGGTGATTGAGAATGGGTTTGAGTGTGGGGTAAAAACAGAGTGATTGAGGGTGGGTTTGGTGGTGAGGTGTAAAACAGAGTGAGTGAGGGGGGGTTGGTGTGAGGTGGTAAACAGTGACAGAGTGATTGAAACAATTGAGAGTGGGTTTGGTGTGTGGTATAAACAGAGTGATTGAGGGTGGGTTTGGTGTGAGGTGTAAACAGAGTGATTGAGAGTGGGTTTGGTGTGAGGTATAAACAGAGTGATTGAGAGTGGGTTTGGTGTGGGGGTTATAAACAGAGTGAGATGAGGTGGGTTTGGTCTGTTGAGGTATAAACAGAGTGATTGAGACTGTGGGTTTGGTGTGAGGTTGTAAACAGAGTGAGTGAGGGTGGGTTTTGTTTGAGGTGTAAACAGAGTGAGTGAGGGTGGGTTTGGTGTGAGGTATTGTAAAAACAGAGTGAGTGAGGGTTTTGGGTTTAAACAGAGTGATTGGTTGGTTTGGTGTGAGGGTAAAAACAGAGTGATTGAGAGTGGGTTTGGTGTGAGGTGTAAAACAGAGTGAGTGAGGAGTGGGTTTGGTGTGAGGTGTAAACAGAGTGTTGAGAGAGAGTGAGGTTTTGGTGTGAGGGGTTTGTAAACAGAGTGAGTGAGGGTGGGTTTTGGTGTGGGGTGTAAACAGATAGTGGAGTGAGGGTGGGGTTTGGTGTGAGGTGTAAACAGAGTGAGTGAGAGTGGGTTTGGTGTGAGGTGTAAACAGAGTGAGTGAGGGTGGGTTTGGTGTGAGGTGTAAACAGAGTGAGTGAGGGTGGGTTTGGTGTGAGGTGTAAACAGAGTGATTGATGGTGTGTTTGGGTGAGGGTGTAAACAGAGTGAGTGAGAGTGGTGTTGGTGTGAGGTGTAAACAGAGTGAGTGAGGGTGGGTTTGGTGTGAGGTTAAACAGAGTGAGTGAGAGTGTGGGTTTGGTGTGAGTTCTAAAACAGAGTGATTTGAGAGTGTGGGTAAAAAGACAGAGTGAGTGAGGGTTGGGTTTGGTGTGAGGTTGTAAACAGAGTGAGTGAGGGTGTGGGTTTGGTGTGAGGTGTAAACAGAGTGATTGAGAGTGGGTTTGGTGTGAGGTATAAACAGAGTGAGTGAGGGTGGGTTTGGTGTGAGGTGTAAACAGAGTGAGTGAGGGTGGGTTTGGTGTGAGGTGTAAACAGAGTGATTGAGAGTGGGTTTGGTGTGAGGTATAAACAGAGTGAGTGAGGGTGGGTTTGGTGTGAGGTATAAACAGAGTGAGTGAGGGTGGGTTTGGTGTGAGGTATAAACAGAGTGAGTGAGAGTGGGTTTGGTGTGAGGTGTAAACAGAGTGAGTGAGGGTGGGTTTGGTTGGGTGTGAGTGAGGGTGGGTTTGGTGTGAGGTGTAAACAGAGTGAGTGAGAGTGGGTTTGGTGTGAGGTGTAAACAGAGTGAGTGAGGGTGGGTTTGGTGTGAGGTGTAAACAGAGTGAGTGAGGGTGGGTTTGGTGTGAGGTGTAAACAGAGTGAGTGAGGGTGGGTTTGGTGTGATCTAATTGTGATTATTCTGATTAAGATTGAGACAGTGATAAAGCTCTGATTATGAGTTAGGGCACTGAGGTGTAAATTAATTATCTGTCTTTTGGAAAGGTAAAACCAGAAAACCCTTTCTTACTTGAAGCTTGAACCCTGAACACAGTGTGCTACGCTGCCAGGAAGTTGTGGTTGTGATGTCACAACATTTGGAGCTTTGTTTCAACTTCTCTACAGGCACTTCAAAAGCAGGTCTGTGTCATTAGGGCCTATGTACAGTCATGTAGTAACTCTCTGTGAGGGAGCCTTTAGAGGTGGGCGTGTGGTTCCGTTCAACACCACTGTGAACTGTTCTCAATAACAGCTGTGACTGAATTTGGCATGTACTGGACAAGGTTCTGGATGTAGAGCACATCAATGTTCGGACAGTCTTACATCAGAGAATTGCATCAGTTGTCCAGATTTGGTAGATGCCTTCCTCGGCAGTTTATTGGTTGTTCCAGGTAGTTGCCACAGATTCCCAGGAGGACTCAAATCTGGAGATTTTACAGGTCAGTCCAAATGTGTGATGCTCCTTAAAGTTAATCATGCCAACCCTTCACATTTGCAGACCTGTGAATGCCAGAACTGTCAGTTTGGAATACTGGGATAGGAATGTTGTGTTCCCCAGCAAGGTGATGAGCAAAAGGCACAACCTTGTCGGTCTAGCAGCTCAGTGTAGATACTGTGGTTCACATTTAATGTTGCCTCAATCAAATGACCCCTTTCCACATAACACCCCCAGAACATCACAGAGGGGAGCCGTTTGTGCGTGGGCAGGAATGGAGCTGCGTGTTTCTCAGTGACCTGCCTAAAACTGTGTGAAAACCTCAGACACTTTCCCTCCATTCATTCTCTGATGGGTGTGGAAGTACAAGCTGCTGCCTGTTACAGCTCTGAGTCAGCACACAGGAAACTGTGACACATGTCAGAAAGAGAGAGAGCGAGAGAGAGAGAGAGCGAGTGAGCGAGCGCAAGAGAGAGGGAGAGAGAGCGAGAGAGAGAGAGAGAGAAAGAGAGAGGGCGAGAGCGAGTGAGCGAGAGAAACAGAGAGAAAGAGAGAGTTAACAAGCAAAAGAGAAGAGCGAGACAGAGAGGGAGAGAGAGGGAGTGTGTGAAAAAGGGGGGGGAGAGGAGTCTGTGTGTCTGTGTGTGTGTGTGTGTGTGTAACTGGGCAGTTACGAGTGGCAGAGGAACCACGCTAAGCTCTGCCGGAAGCTGCTTTATTAGGAGACACAGTTGTGCCCTGACATGCGTGTGCTGCAGCTGCAGGTCTGTCCTGTTCACTGTAGGAATGTGCAGGTAAGCGTGTTGTGTCACTGTTCTGGAGTCAGTACTCACACTCCACTCATGTTACACTGCACCCAATCACAGACATCACTGGGGTGTAACATTAATACACAAGCTCATTACCTTCACTGATCCGCACCTCAAACACTGTGAAACAGGCAAAATCCACAATCCTAAACTGTAACTCATTAATATTCACACCCCCAACATTCACATACAACCACAGCGGAGCTACAGAACCAAAATGGTGGACTATGTGAAGAAATCCAGGGTTCCAGAGAAGTGCCGCTGGACTTCCCACCAAAGAACCCAACTGTCAGCGGTACATGGTTAATGTTCATCTTTAAACCAGGCTGAAGTTGCTTCCTATTCACCAGCTTCATAATCCAACCCAAACCCTTGGATAATATGGAGCAGCTCCGCTAAGCGTTTGACCCTGAAGACACTAAAGACAGGAGCAGCTCCACCTTTATTAGCATCACAACCCTAACAGAAGCCTGTAAGTAGCAGCCATGCTGTGTGATTGTATCCGTGTTTGCTGGGTGAAGCAGATCATCATCTTAACCTGAGAGCTTCATAGTGAGGAACTTTAATCTACTGTGTGTTGGTGTCCAGATGGAAAGCCAGTAGCTAGTACAGGTAATGTTAACTACTAGCATTAGCTCCAAGTAACTAGCATAGCCAACTCAATAGCATGAGGGCGGAGCTTATTTAAACAGAGGCTCATTTTACTTGATCTGTTTTCACATGGTGCTTCATTGCATGTCTCCCTGTAAAACAGCCAATAAGAGGAGAGCTTGTTATAAATATTCATGAGCTCACCAAATAAGGGAAAACCGCTCGTTTCATTTTAGAACCAGATCTCAGGGTGTAAACCGGCACAGTGCAGGGCCATATCTAAGCGGGTTAGGTCACAGATGTTCTATGTAGAACATCAGAGAACCGTTTAAACACTGATGCTTCTTTTGATCGATTAGTTGTTTGAAGCACAGAGCTTTATAATCATGTTGCTCAGTGTTATGTAGGCTTACATAACAGTGGGTGGTCACATGACCAGCCATCTAATCCATAACGGCAGTTTTTAACAAGAACATATTCTGATCACTTCATGTAGACATCATGCAGGCTTTATGTGAAGTCGGCAAGAGAAATGTGAAGTTGCAGAGTAAAGGAAAGTCATGTCTTGCAATACCCTGACCCGGAGAGCAACACACAGTGGTGGTTGTGAGTTATGCAACGCTAAACTCGCCCACAGCGCTTCAGCCACCTCAGAGCTGAATCACGTTCACCAGGAGAACTCAACAGGGCCGATATATGCCTGTAAAACATTAGTTTAAAGTGCAATTTCCTCAAATAAGTACCACCCACAAACGCTTTGGTTCAACCGGAACAGAAAACATACTTTCATGACCAAATCATTTTAAATAATATATATATATATATGACACTGAGTGTTTGTATGTTTTGTTGACTTGGAGACCCCTGGTTCCCATACCCACCACTGAACCGCCTCACACCAAACCCACTCTCAGTCGTTCTGTTTACATCCCAAAACACATAATTATGGAGGATATTTTGAGGAAAATGGTGCACATAAATATGTGGAAAGGGAAATAGCACACTCCAGTTATATATCTCACGTTCCCCTGAAGATGACGTGTTCCAGTCAAAGTCAGCTTGACTGTCATTTGATCCGAGGGCACCCAAACGTCTGTGTACACAACCGTACGTCTGTCAGTCAGGTCAATATTCCATGTTTGAAACATTGTGACTGTGTGGTTTGTGGTGGTTCCTGCTATAACACCATCTCTTAGTCTATACTAAGGTTGTTTAACAGTCCTAAGCCGAGGCATTAACTGGAATCGTGTCGCTGAGTGCCAGATAGTGCTATTATACTCATATTTACTCAATGAGGGCAAAATAATTATGTCACGCTTGCCGAGGCGGGACTGCTGAAAGGCTATTACTCAGCCAGCAGAGCAGAACCTGACCGGATGCTTCAAATAGGGCGAAGAACAAGACTACGCTGGAGTGAGCTTGTGGATAGAACCACTTCCAGGGTTTGGGTTACTGGAGGGGAGATTAAAGGCACCATGAAATCTCACATCTACAGTTTCCCTTTTAGCCCAAACGGCAGTGGAGCAGCTCGGTTCTGCATCTGATTCTCATTGGAGCTACAAAATTAATGTAGCTAGTAAGTAAAGGAAGCTCATAAACAATGCCACTTAGCTTTTGCTAATTGCTATTCATCTCAAAGCGTGCAGAGATGTTTTAGTAATCCACAGAGCGAACTTGAAGTTGCCCACAAAATGTAGAGGATCTAGAATAACATGATCATGTTCATTTTTGATTACTGGACACCTCCATACAGTTTAATGCAGGCCTGCTGTTAGCACCATGCTAATTACCATAAGCCTCCATTTCTCATTAGCTGCGCATACGCCTTGTAGCTCCAGTTAGGGCTGGGCGGTATATTAAGTTTTATATTTCAGATGAGGTTTAGTGTTGCATTGAAGCACATGACCCCTTTCTTCTGTTAAGTCGTGCAAGGTGTAGCGCAACCGTGCCGGCACCCCAACCCCTCCCTGTGCACACAAATCCAGCCCATTAATTTCTGAATTAAATTTTGTCTTATCTTACAGCGTTTTATCTTCAGTTAAAAAGCCTAAACTATTTAACTGAGGTAAATAACTGCTCGTTATTTCTCATAAGATATTTCTCAAGCAGCTGGATGTACATGCACCGCTAAACACATACAGATATCTAGACTTTGACAAAGTTTGTCATTCGGTATACAACAACTCTATGCAGAATGAAATTTGCGTGCACAGTATTAACATATAGAAATATGTTAAATAAATAGCAGCACAGGATTGAAATGAAATAAAAAACAAAACAATATATTAAATTTAATACACAGCGGCAAAACATATTATAAAGTGCAATAAAAAAGGGGGGGGACTTTAATAAGAACCAGATGAGGTTGGGAGAGTGCATGAAAGAGCATAGTGTTCCGTATAGGACCCTGATATCTGGACAAGCACCGAAATTAGAGTTCATATGAACGTAATAGCTTTTTATATCTGACGAATAAAAAGCTATTACAGAACCTGGTGGTCCTGCATGGTGCTGCGGAACCTCGTTCACGTTCAAAATAATGTTAGAACTGTAAGATACAGCTGCAGCTACAAAACATGAAACTCGAGATTAATACTGTAACCGCGCCTGCTGCTGTTTATCAGAGCATCGCCACTCCACAGTTTCAGTTTCCACAAACTTAGCTGCTATGTTAGTCGCTGTGTTAGCCATGTTAATGCTATTTCTCCTCATACACAGCCCCATCTCATTATTTACTACCACCATCCCTGTAATATTTTATCTGAGCAGTTTCCATCAATATTAACACAAGAAGGTAATGAGAGGAGGTGGTGGTGTTGGTCCAAATAAAAGAGTGGTGGTCTACCATATCCCTAAAATACTTACCGGGGCCAACCCACTTAATAGAAAAGACTCCGATATCACGTACCACCTTTCAGTCTCAACCTACCGAGGTATGGTGTTGGTCAGGATGAGGATAACTCTGCTTGGGCAGCTGACAGAATAAATGTTGAAAAAACTGTGTAAACAAGAATTCTCCATGGACTCACCTGTTTTTTGTTCTCCCGTGGCAACCTCGGCCAGGTAACGGTAGTAGTCTCCCTTCATCTTCAGGTAGAAGACCTGGCTCTCGGCTGGAGACGTGGTGCGGATCAGAAACTTATCCAGGAGATGCTGCAGAGGGAGGAGCACACATACACATAGCATTATAGCCTGAGGCACCTGAGCAGGCCACACCACCTCAATGGAAAAGTTCACACGCACACACGCACGCACACATCTGTATAAACTTTGCTACGATGACACTGTTAAGGGCTATGCTGACAAAAGGGTCAAAATGTAGAGCACCAACGAGTTCTTCCTGGGACGTTAAATATTTGACTTTTTCCACTCTACAGCATGCTGAGGGTCACTGGTTTGATCGTGAACTGACAGGACACAACTGAAGTGCCTTTGAGTAAACCACCTAACCCTCTACTGCTCCCTGGGCACCATGGATAGGGCTCTCTGATTAAACCAGCCATGCCTGCTGCTCTCCTATTGGCTGCACTGATATGACTGGCTGTTCCGCATCACGCAAAACTAGACAAATGACCCAGCATGTCTGCTGTGGTGGACTCCATTTCAGCTCCACCCCCAAAATCTACACCTGCAACGACAGTATCATCCCCACTCAGGAGGTAGCTGATATGCTAGAGTGAGCGAGAGAGGATCCTTAAATCAGAACTGCAAACCATTCGTTCACTTTATAGATCTGTTTGATCGTGATCAGTTTTCCGATATTAGTACATCAGCACATCGATTCTGGTAGTGCTGCTGTATGACCTAAATATACAGCCTTCATGCGGATCTGCTCCATCTGCGCACAGGAACCACTCCATTTCCCACAGCGGAGCGGCACCAGAGCTTCTGCATCAGCCCACCTTTGACCTCGCGAGGGCTTTATCAGCATGCTTATGTGAGAGAGGAGAGGCTGCAGGGCTCATAAGGACAGACAACAGAACCACGAGAACCGCTGATTAGACCTATCGAGAATGATGTGGGCATAGCTAATGAGCGGTTTGACTGACAGCTCTCTGTCCAACACTACTAGCTCTGCTCCGCCCCCTCATACAGAACGAACATCAGCTTTTTTGTGACGACAAACAAACTGACATTCAAAGTCTTGGATCAACAGACAGATGAAGGAACTTCAGACGCATCGACAGACAGAGGGACGAAGCAATGTACGAATGAAAGAGGGGAAAAACCTATGTGCAGAGGAGCAGAGAGGCTAATATGGATAGAGGAGCGAATAAAGGAATAGTGATGATGTACGAATAAAGGAATGAACAAATGAAGGAAAAGTGTTGGTGAATGAATAAGAAACAATGTTGGTGTACGGATGAAGAAATAAGCAGATGAAGGAACAGTGTTGGTGAATGGAAGAAGGAATGAATGCATGAAGGAACAGTGTTGGTGTATGGATGAAGGGATGAGTGGATGAAGGAACAGTGTTGGTGTACAAATGAAGGGATGAGTGGATGAAGAAACAGTGTTGGTGTACAGATAAAGGAATAAGCAGATAAAGGAACAGTGTTGGTGTATGGATGAAGGGATGAGTGGATGAAGGAACAGTGTTGATGTACGGCTGAAGGGATGAGTGGATGAAGGAACAGTGTTGGTGTACGGCTGAAGGGATGAGTGGATGAAGGAACAGTGTTGGTGTACGGCTGAAGGGATGAGTGGATGAAGGAACAGTGTTGGTGTACGGATGAAGGGATGAGTGGATGAAGGAACAGTGTTGGTGTATGGATGGAGGGATGAGTGGACGAAGGAACAGTGTTGGTTTATGGATGGAGGGATGAGCAGATGAAGAACAGTGTTGGTACCCAGATGAGAGAATAAGCAGATGAAGGAACAGTGTTGGTGTACGGATGAAGGGATGAGTGGATGAAGGAACAGTGTTGGTGTACGGATGAAGGGATGAGTGGATGAAGAAACAGTGTTGGTGTACGGATGAAGGGATGAGTGGATGAAGAAACAGTGTTGGTGTACGGATGAAGGGATGAGTGGATGAAGGAACAGTGTTGGTGTACGGATGAAGGGATGAGTGGATGAAGAAACAGTGTTGGTGTACGGATGAAGGGATGAGTGGATGAAGAAACAGTGTTGGGATGTACGGATGAAGGGACAGGTTGGTTTATGAGAAGGGATGAGTGGATGAAGGAACAGTGTTGGTGTACGGATGAAGGGATGAGTGGATGAAGAAACAGTGTTGGTTTATGGATGAAGGGATGAGTGGATGAAGGAACAGTGTTGGTTTATGGATGAAGGGATGAGTGGATGAAGGAACAGTGTTGGTGTACGGATGAAGGGATGAGTGGATGAAGGAACAGTGTTGGTGTACGGATGGCGGGATGAGTGGATGAAGGAACAGTGTTGGTTTATGGATGAAGGGATGAGTGGATGAAGGAACAGTGTTGGTGTACGGATGAAGGGATGAGTGGATGAAGGAACAGTGTTGGTGTACGGATGAAGGGATGAGTGGATGAAGGAACAGTGTTGGTGTACGGATGAAGGGATGAGTGGATGAAGGAACAGTGTTGGTGTACGGATGAAGGGATGAGTGGATGAAGGAACAGTGTTGGTGTACGGATGAAGGGATGAGTGGATGAAGGAACAGTGTTGGTGTACGGATGAAGGGATGAGTGGATGAAGGAACAGTGTTGGTGTACGGATGAAGGGATGAGTGGATGAAGGAACAGTGTTGGTGTACGGATGAAGGGATGAGTGGATGAAGGAACAGTGTTGGTGTACGGATGAAGGGATGAGTGGATGAAGGAACAGTGTTGGTGTACGGACGAAGGGATAAGTGGATGAAGGAACAGTGTTGGTGTACGGATGAAGGGATGAGTGGATGAAGGAACAGTGTTGGTGTACGGATGAAGGGATGAGTGGATGAAGGAACAGTGTTGGTGTACGGATGAAGGACTCTTCTTTGAGCGCTGTTTCAGTACAGTAAGTAAATGAGCTCTTCGAATCCAGGAGAGAAGTGATACATAACGCCTGGAATGACAGGATGGTAAACGAATGCAGGTAAATTGAAGGCTGCCGTGTTTAGATGTTCCTCTCTCCAGTTGGGCTGTAATGAGCAGCTGCTAAGACTGAAGCTGTTTAGATGGCGTGCAGAGAATGTTTATGCTCTGATCTCCATCCTGAAGCACAGCTTCGTGCCCACCAGCCTCACCCATTACCTTATTACTGCCACATTCACCCCAGCATTCTTCCAGAGGCCCAGTCTAAGCAGCAGTGTGGAAAATGACAGGAATGTCACCAGTGTGAGGGAATTCTCCTGTGACATTTTTTAAGCCTCCTTTGGGCTGTGAGCCAACCGAAACAGCACCGCAGCAGAGAGAGAAACTCAGCAGTGGCCCACGGCCATCTGTACTGTCAGCCTCCACTGTAGAGCTCACATCAATTATTCAGAAACATCAATATGAACCATTTTACATGTAGGAAGTGCTTTAGTTCACATGACCCACATGGCCATTCTGACAAAACTATGCACACTGGATGTGATGTCCTTCGTCTGATAATATCAAACCAATATCAATGTAATTGGTTCTCACGAAAAGGGCAATCTGTGGCAGTTCCAGACAGGATTGCTCAAGCCTGAGAAATAAAATTATGTCCACTCACAATTATTTCACGCCTATAAAGCCTGTGTCACTCATAACAGCACCCTGATTTCCGATTCACACTGACTTTAATCCCAGGAGACA
The DNA here is from genome assembly GCA_024036415.1 of Prochilodus magdalenae. Classification (NCBI taxonomy): domain Eukaryota; kingdom Metazoa; phylum Chordata; class Actinopteri; order Characiformes; family Prochilodontidae; genus Prochilodus; species Prochilodus magdalenae. The sequence continues at coordinate 466,453 of JAMWET010000108.1, read as the reverse complement.
TGAACCAGAGCGGGACCATCCGAATTCTGTAAAGCTCCTGCAGTTCCCTGTATCTCACAGCCCCAGCATCTCAGAGCATATACTATAGATCTGTAAACATTACACAGGCTAGTCACATTATCATATTAATATCCAGTAACCGCCATGTGCAGCACAGATAGCAGTTACACAGGCAGGGAGTGACTCAGTACGGTCCTGGTAGGTTATCACAGGTATATGGAGCCATGGTGACCGCAGTGCATCCCACCGCTGCCATCTGCCCAAGTGAAGACAATCAGCACGTATGGGTGTAGGTGATAGTCCAAACTCACCAGCACGTCTTTGCAGATGGACTGCAGCTCCAGCTCGATTTTCTCCCGGTACTCTTTAGCCATGGCCTGCTTGTCGCTGCCCTCCGTCTTCTGCTCAATGCTGGAGACGACCCTCCAGGAGGACCGGCGGGCACCCACCACGTTCTTATAGGCCACAGAGAGCAGGTTCCTCTCCTCATCCGACAGCTCCTCTCCCAGCTCCGTCACGGCCTTCATGGAGGAAGCCATGTCGTCATAACGCTCGGCCTGCTCCGCCAGCTTAGCCTTCTGCACGTGCTGACTCTTATCCATCTCTGCTCAGGATCTACACAGGAAGCAGAAACACTCAGTTCCAAACCAACTCTTTAGAAAACCCAACATTGTCGACCAAAGGATATCACTGGTACTCCGTTCTTTATAACTTAATAGTAAAGTTATGAACACGCTGACAAACAAACAAACAAACAAAAATAAAAGAAACCCTGTCCGTTTGCTGTTATGCATCATTTGAACACAGCAGCTGTTTACACTGTGTGTAAAGTTTCATGGTGAAAGGACCAACAGAAGTGGCCCAAAACTGCTTGGAAAGACGTCTGGTTCCATTGACTTCCATTAAAGTTAAATCAGGTTATTGCCCTCTCCTGTAAAGTAGCCATTTTGGAGATACTTGTTGTTCTATGGACAGTGATGATATGTTGTGTATCCTCTAGTTGACTGACATACAGCACTAAAACTGGACTGGAAACAAGTGTGCTAAACTCAGTAAATAGAGTGTAATTGTGCATCACAAGTGTACTAGTGCATTTTACTTACACTTAGAACATCGACACACAGACTCTGACCAGAGTGTACCCAAACTTTTGCCCAGCCCTGCAGTTTAGCAATAGTCACTGGCTTACTAATAGTAAGTTATATGTGTTTATTCTAATGCTATTTATTGTTTTGCTGGAAAAAAATGCACCCAACACTGGAGCTGAGAAATGAATCACAATTTTATTATAATCCAAATTTAAAAGAGTGAAAAAGCTCCAGCTGTGCAGTTTAAGCTTGGTAGTTGGATCCGAAGGTGTTGCTAGTAATGAATGGGAGTCTACGGGAGGAATGAAGGATGAATAAACGTCACATAGAGAAGTGTGGGTCAGTATGGCTGGGGATTAGAGTTTGGGGATCTGTCCTGAGTGAGTAGATGTAGTCTGAAGGCTGTAGGTTACAGAAACGGGGTTTGAATCTGGGTGAAAATGAATGGGAGTCTATGGGAGGAAAGAGGGATAAATAAACGATACACAGACGAGTGTCAGATCAACACTGAATTTGTGCTCAGGGGTCTGCCCTGAGTATGTGAAACAGTGTCTGTCGGTCGAGCAGAAGTACAGCAGGTGAGTGTGTTCTTCTCCACCCCATTCAGCCTTAATGTAAAAAAGGGGGTGTTTCCAAAAAAAAGTAAATCAGACCAAAAAGTTGCATACAAGCACACCATTCCGGTTTAGAACAAACATTCCCGAGTTGGAATGGTGTCAAAATCTTAAAAAAATTGCAGGATAGGTGTGTGGACAAAAATGTGTACCAAAAAAAAGAAGAGCAGAGTTAGGCCAATCAGAAGTGACCTAGATAACATATACTGTGACATCACAACCATGACTAACTGGCCATACAGCAGGTTCAGTGTTTATGTCAGTAGAAAGATTATGATGTTCGGAGGGTGGTTGGGGGTATTCCACAAAGCAGGATTTCCCAGTTAGTAAGATAACTCCAGCTCAAAGTCGATCCTGAACAACAGGAAATAGCTAATGGACATTCTAATTGGACAGTCCTCATCCTTAGGCTTAAAGTATCTGACTAACTGAGAAATCCTGCTTTGTGGAATATCCCTCTGGGCACCTCAGCCAAAATACCAGGACAGATAATAATTACAGCTTAAATCCTAAAACCGTTACTGGTCAGAAGTATCACAGTTAGACATTCCTCCAAACAAGCACAGCGGCAACAGGCAAACCCATTAAACCATCCCATCATTCCACAGCAGACAAACGGAGCACTGAAATCTGGCATCTCTGAGAAAACAGCGCAGACTGAAACTGTTCTGCTGGGCGAACAAGGCTTTGGTACAGTGCTGTGTGTGATTCTGGAGTCAGATAAAATCTTCTACTCGTGTGATTTACAGCAGCAGCTCAGCCTCAAAGTGATCTTACACAACCGCACACACAAAACAACAACAAGTAGAAAACTAACAAACTAACAAACAAACAAACAAACAAAAGGACATCTCTAGAGTTAAACATATTTAGCAGAATTCCTAATTTACTCATTAGCGTGATTACTGGTGTTCTGTCTGCAGCTCCAGATTCCGGCATTCCTGCCCTGAGAGCAGAAGCCATGTTGTACCGATTTAAAAGCAAGGACAATGTAGGAGATTTAAACCGGAAGACCAGTAGGGCGCGCTACAGCGCTTTATTTATTCATTCATTAATTTATTTATTCATTCATTAATTTATTTATTCATTCATTCATTTGTTACAGCCAACGCAACAGGAAGTGTCCGGCCACGCCCTCTGCCTTCCTACGTTTCCCACAATTCCTTGCATCAACCATCTCCTAGACCCTGTGTTTCCTGTTTTTTTTATCACCGAATATTACTAACAGTTAGTTTCTGATAACCAGCTCAGTCTTACCCTTAAAGAGGGAGAACACAGGAGCAGGAAATCCCCACCGCTCTAATGTAGAGACCTGACGAGAATAAAGGGGTCTTTAGAGCGAAAAGCCCCCGAATCGGACACTTTCCTGAACAAGCAGGAAAGAGTCTAAAACGGCTCCTCATTCCTGTGGAGTGAAGTGTGTGGATATGAGTCTGCCCGCCACGCCCAGCAGGGTCTACCTGCTGCAACAGGAGAGCCCGACCTGAGGGCAGGGCTGATCCGGAACACTCGCACACATTATGCAAACCGTGCCTAACCTAACACGCACGAAGCGAAACTGGGCGCTGGGAGCAAATCCCAACAAGGATCTCACCTGGGCTGGATAATCCCGTTCCCTGTGCTTCCTTTACAACATGCACAGCTTTTCCCCTTAAGGAGAAGAGCAACAGGGATACTACAGGAATGTCTACAGGATTCCTGTAGGGATCACTGAGATACTAAAACAGGAAATATAATTTATTATAATAGAAGCATTATACATTTAGATTACTGTTTTTGTAGCACTAGGTGTTGTTTTGTAAGGGGTTATGGCTAATATGTGAATTGCAAGTAATAATAATAATAATAATAATAATGTAATACACTGTATTTATATAAAACCTTTCATAGATCAAATACTGCTTTACAGCACAAAGTTAACACACTGTAGCAGAAAGGCAGAAATGAATGGAGAGACCCAGTAAACAGGATTAATATACACCATAAACCATAAACTAAGAGCAGTATGACTGTGAATGAGGCTCATATGGAGCATTTAAACAGGAATTCAGCTACCAGTGCCCCATGTGAGGGAGGGCAGACAGAGAAGAGGAGCAGTGTGGAGTCAGATGAGACCAGCGGGGCTGAACTAGGAGAGAGAAAGAAAGCACTTATCTCCCCTAATAACTGTATCTGATTATCTCCTCCAACTCCTCCAAGAAGATCCTTCCCATACAGCTCTACTGCTTATCAGCACTTTAATCTGCCTGACGTGCAGAAGCAGAATCCCACACCTACAGTAGTAGCAATGGCCCCCTCCATACCATACCGAGCTGTAACACCTTATTGTCTTTATCAGGGTGAGATGCTCCCCACACAATGAAGCAAGCCATAAAGCTCCCGTACATCACTGACATGCACGCGGCTAAAGCAACTGAGCACAAGAGAAGATAAGGCAATCAAACTGACCCGAGAATGGCGACGGGGAGGCGAAAAACACAGGCGTCCTTGTCCCGAAAGCAGAAGCGAAAATGGGGCGAAATCACTGAAAAAGTTCTCAAGCCTCGTAAGCAGGGCGTGTATGTGTGCAGACCTGCTTCCCAGCTGACAGTCACAGAGAGCCGTGCGGACGGATGTACGGGGTTTCCCACCCGCACACCGTTGCGCAAAAGCAGGGGCGACGACGGGGAGGGCGTTGTTTTCTGCCCCACCCGTTTTCCGACAGGCTACGCCTCCTACGCAGCGATTGGCTAGTCAGTCTTACTCGCGAGCTGTTCGCCAATAGTGAGCTGACTTGGAAGTAACCTGGCCAATCCCAGAAATGGTGAAGCACTGCTATCCAATCAAAGTGAGAGCGGAGAGACTCGCCTGGAAACGGGTGGGGCAAAAAACTGTGTGTGCGGTGAGTCGTGACGTCAAACGCTGCCAGGGCAACGGCGCTGCTGATTGGCTGAAGAAACTAACCGACCGTTTTAAACACCCTATGTTTTTGTGTTTCAACAATTTTAAGCATACATACATATCGTCGCTGTCCAAAGAAAAACAAGCATCACCAAAATTTTTGTTTGATAAAATTGTTAATAGTAATTTAAAAGAAAATCAATAACAAACAAGAGAAAAAAAGACACAAGAATTCTTCTTTTCCTTTTTTAAAAATTGGAAATATTCTGCATTCTTCTTTTTTTCCCTTCATGTGATCTGTTTCATGGACTTAAAACAGTCATTTATTTCTCTCTTTAAAGGAGCAATATTTAAGATTATTTTTTCAAACTAAATTAAAATGATCAACATAATGTGAAAAATATCAGTTTTAAGAGTGCATCAATGATATCTATATATGGTGCTACAGAGATACCTACTGAAGCTAGCATGCTAACCAGCTAGCCCTGCCCCGTCCTGTCTGTTACACCACTTTGTACAAGAGTAGTCATTGTCTCGCTGTAGGAGAGAAATCAGTCCAACATGAGAGGATGAAGCAGTAGGGCTGGTGCCCCGATGACATATCATATATATAACTTCTTATCAGTCATAAAGCTCACTTATCAATCATGAAGCTCATGAAGCTCTTGGCTTGTGCCCATCACCACGCTGCCTCAAACAGAAGCAGAAGAACAGTTACCGCTGGTACTGCTTTCCAAAGCTGGAGATGCTCTTGGAGAGGAAAGAGTTTAATGCTGCACTCGGACTAAATTTCTTCTAGATTGGAATGGAGTGAGCAGGTTGGAGGAGGAATTGTATCAGGTGATATGCTGCCCGTACTGTTTGGAGTGTTAATTTGACAGGTCATATTGATCCTTTAAACACCCTGTCTTTAAGACTAATACTACTAATACTAATGTAAATTATTTTTGGTATAATACAAAAAGCAATCTGATCTAAAACTTTCACTCAGAGTGGGTAGGGCTGAACTAGGTTGTGCAGGCTAAGCGTAAATGTGGGTTTTACTGTGTGCATTAGGTATTAGCACATGTTGAACATCAAAATCCACATAATATTAAGTATGATTTATTAATTTTCAGTCTAAATATCGCACATGTATGCTTTTATCTGTCTTATGGTTAATATGCTAATAGCCTGTGTGCTTGTCTGGCAAGGCCTGGTTAGTATGTCATACATGTGCGCACTCGTTCCTTGTTTGTGTAACACATGAAATAAGGTGATTCTGATAAAGATGATGTTTCTGAGAACTGCTAGTCATGTGCCATCAACCTGCTGCAGACAGAAATGGCCAGATGTGGCTTTGCATCATGCGGATGGACGGCTGTACAGGAAGGAAGGAGAGGGTGAGGTAAAGGCTGAGCTGTGATTCAGCACAGCTGACACGGTAGCAGTTTGTTTTTTTTTGTTGGTGTTTTTTTGGTTTAAGGATGTCGTGTGGGCTGAGAACTGACCAATCCTTCCTTCCAGTCTCACAGGCCTCCTGACCAGCCAAAGGGTCACTTCCTGTATAGGTCACGCTGATATGAATGGAGTTCCTGCTGCAGGGGCTTTGAGATGATCATATACAGCACCACTAAACTCCAGTCATAAGTTCTAGTATAAAAGGGGAGTTATTTTTGTGGTATACTGGAGACACCCGGATGTTGTTCTACACCAGTCAGAGGTTCTAGTATACGGGGGAGCTACTTTGTGGCGTACTGTATCCCATCATGCATCTGCGTGCGGCCTCACCAACTCTCAGCTTTCAGTCAGAGAACAAGATAAAGGCAGCAGGTCACACTGGGGAGCAAAACGCCGCCAATAAATGTGGGTGTAGTGATTATAGTGGAGTATGTTTTCATTAGAATGAGCCTCAGAAAGTTCAAATATACAGGTGTGAAGATGAATAAAAGATGAACTCGCTTTAGAGGATCAGTTTTAGAGTGAAATAGCTTAGGGGAGCTAACAGCTAGGCTAAACGTATTTCAGGTGAACTGAGCAGTGTTAGCAGCAGCTAGCTCTAAACAGTGGATACAGTGATAACAGCTCTGAGGTAAATGTGAGGTAACTGGTCATTTGACTGTATTAGTGTACTACACTGTAGGTCAGAACACAGGGGGCGTATTCAGTATACAGTACACACTACTGTAGTGTGCAGTGTAGTACCATTTCAAAAACACGGTTATCTATAAACATGGACTAACAAACATTAGCATAGCTAAAAACAGTAGCAGCACCTTGAAGCATGTAAAAGCAGATAACAAACAAACAAACAAACAAATATGTTTCCTGTGTTGATTTTAGTCTTTTAAAGGGAAATTCCACCACTATTTTCAGAATGTTAGCATAATTCAGTGGTTGGGATAAAAATGTTTTGTGTGTGAAATGGCTCATTGTAGAGAAACATACTGATTACACCAACATTTTTTGACTATCTAAACCACCAGTGAACCTACACATGTTTTCTGAGTTTTTCATGCAATGTTGATGATGGGAAAACTTGAAATTATCATCCTCTTTGGCTGACTATTTTGTCCCTCACAGCACCCCTGCATGTATCCCTCCACCATGAATGGACTTTAAGGCTGAAATCATCTCCAAACTATCATAAACAGTGTTCACTATTATTGTGAAACGTTCTGTATTTCTCTAGAACTCTCTGAAGGGCCCTGTTCACATCTTAACCACTTAATGAAGTACAGACTGTGTTAAGTCAGTATGGCTAAAGTTCAGTAAAGTAAAGTTCTAATGGCAATGGAGCTCAACTGGGCTAATGTCAGCTCTGACCTCGAGAGCGTCCAGCGTGCTTACTGTCCAGTCTACACCGACACGAAACAATCCTGGAAGCAGCACCACTCATTCTGGCTGTGAGCTACGAGAACCCACAAACTACATGGTAAAGAGGATGTGAGGAGGTTGGAGGTGCTCAGAAAGTGGAGCAGAGGAGACTGGGATGTTCTAATAAAAGCACGGCTTCTATTATCTTCTATTCAGTCTCCATGGGGGGTGGGGGAGTTGGGAGTAGAGGGGGGGCTGTTCTATTTATTAACTGTCACATGTTTCCTCCATGGACCAAACTGTTGATGAAGTAACCCATTTCACACATACTGCCATGTTGGCAGCAGAGTGGATATGATTTTGCTGCTAATGTGATCTGTATTAAAGGGCCAATACCTTCAAAAAACGTGGAGTTTCCCTGATATCCTATCCTATATCCTATATAATAAGAGTGTGATGTGGTATGTGAACCTTGATAAAGGGCTTTTATCTCATGTCCTCCCCCCTTAAAGTCCACCATGGTTGTAACTGCCCCTTTAGGACTGATATATGTAAATCAGCTCTGTTCTGATTGGCTGGGCTTCATTCAGAAAGCATTACGGACTCCTTATGAGTTCAGTGTAAGATGAGTGGGCAGGGCTAAAACAGCACCTGCAGTAGGTGGCATAGGCAAATATATGTACGTACTGTATGTACATATTTTTTGTGACATCACAAAAACAGAGAAATCAAAATCGAGTGAATGTAAATGAGTTCTGCTCTGATGGGCAGTTCAGCCAGAAACATGATTTATTGTGAGTAGGCGGGGCTGAATTGCTGTAAGCCGAACATACTATCGGCAATAATTTCATGTAAATAATAAAAGCAAGGACGTTTTTTGTGACATCACAGAAATGATGGATTTCTGCAGCCTCGGTTATGGACTGTGTGCTCCGGGTGAATGAGCAGTACATTTTGAAACCTTAACAGTTTTTAGGAAAGCTAAACAAGCTCTGTTTGCCATGATATGGACCTTTTACAGAACATAGAAACTGAACTGCCAAGTTGAGGAATACCTTTACTGACTCCATTAAAGAGTCAATGTCACGTAAAGCCAAATATATTACTTAATATATTACAGACAGATTTAGGATGTAAATGCTGTCATAGATAAGTTTTAAAAGGAGCTCATATGTAGCGAATAAGCTGTAAAATGAGCCTGTTTTGAACACACTGTTTTTGTGATGTCACAAAGAACACTACTTTACAGCGGCTTGCCTTTGTGTTTGAAGTGTACTACATAAACAAAACTTAAACTCCACACAGTGAGGACCCCGGACAGCCCAGCCAGGGAGTCAAACCCAGGCCCATCTGACTGTGAGTCAACAGCACTACCTGCTGTGAAGCTGTAGAGCATATGGGCCCTTAAAAGGCATAGTGCTCCTGAAGTTCTCCTGATGTTTATCAGGGGAACGGAGTCATATTGGGTGGCCACACATCCGGTTTCAGACCAGATCGACCGTTTATTAAACCCGCAGTCCTCCGTCTACTATATAAAATGTTCACTCGCCAACAATGTTGTGTGCCATTGTCTCACATCCCTGTGAAAAGACATGCCTTGCATTTCATTGGTTTAACAAGGTCATGTGACATAGTGAGTCTCCTACCAGCCAACCGCAGGTCATCCCTCTACATGCTAGTTAATTAGTAAGCTCCGGTCTGACTCACGACTGTCATCTATTCCACCCCATGAGGTGAGTAACGGGTCATGTATGTGATATATAGGTTAGGTTATGGTGTTATTTTTGTTCTGGTATCGTAAACGACCCCCTTTATGATGTCCTCCTTTTGGGCTTATGAAAGTGGCCACCCTAGAGTCATACAGTGTCAGAAACCACATAATTAGGCCTTTTACAGACACTGAATAATGAATAGCCCATCGTGCTAATTGGTGGGTTTAAACTCTATTACATGTTAGCTACCTTAGCCTGTTAGCGCTAGGGCTAAAGCTAAACAGGCAAGCTTCCGACACCAGGCATGTCTCGGCTGATGAACGGTATTTGGGTGAAGGGGAACAAAACCGGTGAACTAGGTGTTTTCCCTGAACTCTGGCTTTAAATCAGGGCTGAGGAGCTGTGTGAGATCAGAGTGACTCTTTTCCCAAATCCTGGGCTTGGTATTCCTGTAATTCCAGGCAGACTGGCTAGAAGCGGCATGAATGTGTATGCAGGCTGAGGCGTTACATAAGGAACACAGTACAGAACTTGTTTAAAGAATGAGGTGAAGTACAGTTTCTGCTTGTGGTTGTTTCAAATGTGCCTCAATTGCAAGTAAAGTCACTACTGCCACCTTGTGGACGAACACAAGAGAAACAGAGCTTCCTCAGTGTTACAGGATTCCACCATTTCTTATATTCTTCCATAATTCAGTGTTTGAGGTGTAAAGAGAGTGATTGAGAGTGGGTTTGGTGTGAGGTATAAACAGAGTGAGTGAGAGCGGGTTTGGTGTGAGGTGTAAACAGAGTGAGTGAGAGTGGGTTTGGTGAGGTGTAAACAGAGTGATTGAGAGTGGGTTTGGTGTGAGGTATAAACAGAGTGAGTGAGAGTGGGTTTGGTGTGAGGTATAAACAGAGTGATTGAGAGTGGGTTTGGTGTGAGGTGTAAACAGAGTGATTGAGAGTAGGTTTGGTGTGAGGTGTAAACAGAGTGAGTGAGAGTGGGTTTGGTGTGAGGTGTAAACAGAGTGATTGAGAGTGGGTTTGGTGTGAGGTGTAAACAGAGTGAGTGAGAGTAGGTTTGGTGTGAGGTGTAAACAGAGTGATTGAGAGTGGGTTTGGTGTGAGGTGTGAGCAAAGTGAGTGAGAGTAGGTTTGGTGTGAGGTGTAAACAGAGTGATTGAGAGTAGGTTTGGTGTGAGGTGTAAACAGAGTGATTGAGAGTAGGTTTGGTGTGAGGTGTAAACAGAGTGATTGAGAGTGGGTTTGGTGTGAGGTGTAAACAGAGTGATTGAGAGTGGGTTTGGTGTGAGGTGTAAACAGAGTGAGTGAGAGTAGGTTTGGTGTGAGGTGTAAACAGAGTGATTGAGAGTGGGTTTGGTGTGAGGTGTGAGCAAAGTGATTGAGAGTGTGTTTGGTGTGAGGTATAAACAGAGTGATTGAGAGTGGGTTTGGTGTGAGGTATAAACAGAGTGATTGAGAGTGGGTTTGGTGTGAGGTGTGAGCAAAGTGATTGAGAGTGTGTTTGGTGTGAGGTATAAACAGAGTGAGTGAGAGTGGGTTTGGTGTGAGGTATAAACAGAGTGATTGAGAGTGGGTTTGGTGTGAGGTGTAAACAGAGTGAGTGAGAGTGGGTTTGGTGTGAGGTGTAAACAGAGTGAGTGAGAGTGGGTTTGGTGTGAGGTGTAAACAGTGATTGAGAGTGGGTTTGGTGTGAGGTGTAAACAGAATGATTGAGAGTGGGTTTGGTGTGAGGTATAAACAGAGTGAGTGAGAGTGGGTTTGGTGCGAGGTATAAACAGAGTGATTGAGAGTGGGTTTGGTGTGAGGTGTAAACAGAGTGAGTGAGAGTGGGTTTGGTGCGAGGTGTAAACAGAGTGAGTGAGTGTGGGTTTGGTGTGAGGTGTGAGCAAAGTGATTGAGAGTGTGTTTGGTGTGAGGTATAAACAGAGTGATTGAGAGTGGGTTTGGTGTGAGGTGTAAACAGAGTGAGTGAGTGTGGGTTTGGTGTGAGGTATAAACAGAGTGATTGAGAGTGGGTTTGGTGTGAGGTGTAAACAGAGTGATTGAGAGTGGGTTTGGTGTGAGGTGTAAACAGAGTGAGTGAGTGTGGGTTTGGTGTGAGGTGTGAGCAAAGTGATTGAGAGTGTGTTTGGTGTGAGGTATAAACAGAGTGATTGAGAGTGGGTTTGGTGTGAGGTGTAAACAGAGTGAGTGAGTGTGGGTTTGGTGTGAGGTATAAACAGAGTGATTGAGAGTGGGTTTGGTGTGAGGTGTAAACAGAGTGATTGAGAGTGGGTTTGGTGTAAGGTATAAACAGAGTGATTGAGAGTGGGTTTGGTGTGAGGTATAAACAGAGTGATTGAGAGTGGGTTTGGTGTGAGGTATAAACAGAGTGATTGAGAGTGGGTTTGGTGTGAGGTATAAACAGAGTGATTGAGAGTGGGTTTGGTGTGAGGTATAAACAGAGTGATTGAGAGTGGGTTTGGTGTGAGGTATAAACAGAGTGATTGAGAGTGGGTTTGGTTTCACTCTGACTGCTATATTTAACCCTTATGTTAACCAACTAGGTCAAAGAGGAGCAGCACTGAAGACATCGGATGGGAGATGTGTCTTACTAGGCCGTTCCCATGGTAACAGTGCAGGGTAGCACTCCCCTAGAAGTACCCCTCTATCCTCCTGGTCGTGAGGACACTTTTAAAGAGAGTGAAGAGTCAGGGAAGGGAAAGTTCACCAAATAACCTAATCTACAGTGCCCCCGCACTTACGACCCCAATTCCAGAAGAGTTGAGACGCTGTGTACATACATGGTTTACAAATCTCAGACTCGTATTTTATGCACCATAGAATGAAGAACACGTATCATGTGCTGAAAGTGAGACATTTTACCACTTCAAGAACATTAGTAGCTCATTTACACCTTGATGGCAGCAACACATCTCAAAGAAGTTGGGACAAAGCCATGTCTGCCATTGTGCAACATCCCCTTCTCTTAACAGCAGTATGTCAACACACAAAACTGCACTACTACACTGCACACTACAGTAGTATGTACTGTATACTGTATACACCCTATTATACGATTTGGGAAATGGATTGGGTGATGTCTGGATGGGAGCATCTGTTTTTCTGGAACCTCTGTATACCGTTCAGCTTTGATAGAGTCTTTCCAGATGTGTCAGCTGGCCACGCCATAGGCACTAATGCGACCCCATACCATCTGAGATACAGGGTTTTGAACTGTGTGTTGATAACAAGCTGCATGTTGTCTCTACTCTAGAGTCCACAGGGCACGGCGGCCTCCATGGTAACTTTATTAAAATGTTATATTAACCTTTTTCCAGAGGCCAGCAGGAAAGGTCACTGATGATGTTACTGGCTCTGGACTTGCAGCGCTAACAGGTGAAGAGGAGTGAAGTCCCAATGATTTTCTCTGTTGTTCTCACCATTCTCCTCAAAATCTTCCAGTCAGCAGCACTGCAGCCTCCACGCCACACAGAGATGCAGCTGGTTAGAATTCTCTCTATGGTGCTTCTAAAGAATGTTGTGAGCAGGAATGCTCCTTTCATCCTACGCAGGAAGTGCAGACGCTGTTGTGCCCTCTTTACTAGTGATGCTGTTTTCAGACCAGGTGAGTTTGTTAGTGATGTGCACGCCCAGGAACAGCGTCTCAGACATCAGGCAGTGCATTCATAACCATCTCATGTAGTAACTTTCTGTGAGGGAGCTTTTAGAGAGGACATCTGGTTCCATTCACCACCACTGTAAACAATTCTGACTGGATCTGGAGCTTTTTACTTTAAACCACATCAGTTTAGTTTATGGGTATGTTTAAATATATACAACTCACTGTAAATAAGATTTATAGCTGATTTATTTGTTTCACGGGAAAGAAGGCGAGAGACGTGTGGAATACAAGTCATTAAACAAAGTTAAACTTTATTAAAATGTTATATTACATTGGTGCAGAAACCAGGTGACAGAAGCATGAATCTTATCTTAAATATTGATGCAATATCTCTCTTTGAAACATCTCCAGTGAATGATCAGAATTTCTGCAGCAAAAACAAAACAATTAAAAGGACTTACAGTCACACCTGGCTACGTCCAGTGATTTCCAACTTAAACACCTCAACGTTTATTCAATCTGATCACCGCTTTGATCACAGAAACTCAATTAGAAATGAGCCTTTACCACAGGAAGTTTAGCGAACCCAACAGAGCAATTACCACAACCAAATTAACTAAACGAAAACATCAGACCCACTGAAACCAGCGCAGGACTGCGGTTAGATGGACAAAAGCTGAAGCCGCTGTGCCGGTCAGAGTTCATCCATGAAACACATCAGAGATGCTAATAAAGGACAGACTGCAGATTGAGGTAATACATTGATCTGACGTTTTTGCTGAGGCTGGAGCCGTCATTCTCAAACAGTGTACCAGTGAGGAGCGGGCAGGGGAGCTCTGGGTCAACAGTCTTTGATCCGACAGGAGTAGTGCGGGGTCCGGTACCAAAGCGGTGGGTTTTCCTTTAAGCCTCAACACCTTCCAGCTCCGGAGGCAGGGGGTTCTTGGGATGTTTGCTCTCGAAATGCTGCTTGAAGGTTTTAGGATCGGGCATCTGTGACTAAAACAAGACAAAACACGAAGGATCATCAGACAACGGCTCACAGCATTAAGGCAAGCCTGGCAACTTAGTGATGGTTCAGCCCAAACAGACAAAGTCAGTCAGTAGACATGTTCAGTGTCTGGAGTCCTTCTTTAGCTCTAGCACTAGAGCTACACAGCTACTGAAGAGTACACAGCTTAGAAGCTGATAGGTGAGGAGCATCAGCGGTGATGTTTGGCCGAATAATTAAAGGAAGCGAATAATTAATAATGAACAATTAAGTTTTTAAATGACGCTGTTAACTGTGTCTTGTTCCCAGATGTAGATGGGTACCAGAGCGGAAGTTTTATTGCTTAGCTCCAGAGCTAGAGCCGACGGCTCCAGACCAGTACCCACTTTAACGCCTTATTTCTCCACTGTGAGTCACAATGGAGCACGGTGAAAGCTTCCCAGCTTTCCCTGATGCTCCCAGTTTCACAAATCCGAGCCCACTCTGTCCCTCACGCACATGTACATCTCTCTCTGTCTCTCCCTGCGTGTGCCTGCACCCTCCTTAAAGAAACACAAATCCCAAATTTATAACAACGCAATAAAAATCACAGCCAACGTGGAGTGAGGCACTCTCTGTGAATGCAGCAGATATGTGGACTGGGATAGGGGCTTTTTGGTTGGGTCTGCTGGGATATTAAAGTGTTCAGTGTTAAATAAATAACTGCAGTTACTGTGTGTTATTCTTTGAAAGCCAAGACGAAAATATATTCATCCTATTTAATTTATACAACAGAGAAAAAAAAGTGTCATAAAAAATTTGAAGACCGTGTTTGGTATTCGGCTTTCTGCCAAATGTTTTATTTTGTTCGGTTTCGGCCAAAAATGTTAATTTTTGCATCTCTATTTAAGATGCAAACATAAAAAGCACTGAGGTTGTTTGCAGTCGATTCCTATTTGGGGTCAGTTCATTAAAACAACTAAATGTGAAAAACACCCTAAATATAAAAATAATGTAGCAGCGGCCCAAAAATCTGAACACAGTTAAACAGCTGCCTGGAAAAATACCTGGAAAAAAAAAAAAAAAGTGAGCAACATCTCAAAACTAAAACAGAGAAACATTCACGGTATCTTGCAGTGTTCATTTATTCAGGCATCAGATCAGGTGGAACTAACGTAAACTTAATGATCTTAATTCAGTATCTCTACATACTGTGATGCTCTAAATCCACTTAAACGGGCCAACCATACTCTCTCCATACTGCAGTGGAGCTGACCATGTACACCACATGTTCAAATAAGCAAACTGATGCAATTTATCATGAAAACAGTAGAGATGAAAACAAAAGACAAAACAAATCACTAACCGGCAGTTTAACACACTTAATATCTTAACACCCCAGCAGACAAACCAACACAGCACAATAAAACCATCCCGGCTGACATGCTGCATTTAAAAAGAGCGCCTCACTTCACACTGGATGCTGTAAAATCGGGCTTTGTGAAATGTGGGCATGCATACCTAGAGAAAGAGCGAAAAACAGACTGAGAGTGTGCATGTGTGTAAAAAGTGCATTTTTTGCCCATTTTTGGCGAAATACTTCTGATTGCTAAACATTCGGTGCATCCTTAGATAACAGTATTTATTGTCATTGTCCAACCAAATGGACAGTCCACCAAAAATCACAGACATGTGTGATAGGTAGTGGGCCTAACTTTACCAGCCAAATGCTGAGTGTAGAAAAACCATAGGCAGTTCCTTCTCAGAGGAGGAAAGCAGAGACATGGTCAACCTAGACAGAAATGAAATCACAGAGGAGCTCCTGTGAAAGAGGAAACGACCCCACAATCTCGTTTCCATTAAATCCTAACTGAACACCACCTATAACTGTATGAAGGCTTCGAGAAGGTTTTGGACTAACACATATTATTAAATTAATTCATGGTGGAGGGATAAATGCTGCAGGGCACTGTGAGGTAAAAGAAAACGTCCAGGTTTTCACTTAGACGACATGTAGATTTACCGGTGATTAAAACAGTAAATAAAAAGTATGTTTGTGTCTGTGTGTTGTAGACATGGAGAATCTGGTTCCCATCACCACTACTGTTAAAAAAAACAAACACATCTTAACCACCTCACACCAAACCCACTCTGAATCACTCTGTTTACACCTCACACCAAACCCACCACTCTGGATCTCTCTGTTTACACCTCAAACACTGAATTACAGTACAATGGTCGTCATTCACACAGTCACTTAATAAAGCTTTCGATTTGCTTTGCTGCCCACAGGACACCATGCTTTGTTAACTTCACTAATCTGGAAAGTGTCTGTTGGGCCCAACTACTGTTTTCACCCAAACCTCTGTTTCATTTTCTTTATTCAAAACAGCCGAAACTTGAGAACAGCTTCTCTAATCTGGGAGAAGTGAAGGCGTTGACGCTCAAACATGCCTGATCTTTTCTTTAGGACGCAGCGCAAGTCAGTGAGCGTGTTTACGCACGACTGAGGCACAAAACATCTGAAACATTTATCCTCGTCGAACTTAACCAAAAGCTCTGACACTACGTAACAGCACAAACTTTCAGTCAGCACCATTAGAGGGAAATTCCACCAGCAGTCAGACATTCTCATTTTAGGAATAAAAATGTCCTGACTGAAATGTTTCAGCAGTTTGATCATTTTCCTAAAAGAAAAACAGCTCAAATGTTTTCACTACTTCTACCGCACATGTTAAGTCTACGCCTCACAGTTCCAGACATCAGTGGTCCAATGCTGCAGGGTGGTATTTTGCTGAGGTAAAATAGTCCCCTAAATAAAACGTTATTTCCAGGTTCACTCAGAAGACACATGTAGGGTCACTGGTAGTTTAGATAATAAAGTTAATAAAGTGTCTCTATGTGTGTTGTAGACATGGAGACCCCTGGTTTCCATCACCACCACTGTAAAGAACATCTGAACCACCTCACAACAAACCCACTCTCAATCACTCTGTTTACATCCCAAACACTGAATTATGGAGGAATTTAGGAAATAACAGCTGGAATTCCCCTTTAAACACTTTGGAACAGCTTCACAGCTTAACCCTAGAATGAGTGGTATACTGTGTAATACACTTCAAGACTACGCTTAATCCATGTCCCGACTCTTAAAACAATCATATCACAATTCAGTTTTTGAATCTAAATATTTTTGTTGGCCATCTGAAGTTTGAACATACTTACACTTTTGTTCCTTAAGGTAAAGCTAATGTCTCCGGCGTAGTGTTTGAACACGTCATGAGCGGTACTGATCAAAGTCAAAGTAGTTGTGCAGCTAGTTTAAGCTGCAGTTTAAGAGGCACACTGTGTTTGATAAACAGAAAGAAATTCCGGGAATAAAACCGCATTTATACCTTCAGCAGGACCCACCAACAAAACAGGCTGCCGGACTCATTACGTAATCTCCAAAACACTGCAGGGGAAACGGTAATATGTCTAAATACGGAATACTTTGTTCCAGGAGATCATCCAACACTGCAAATCCACCATAGGAAAATTCCGAAGAAGGAACCATCAGAGTTACCAAACTTCCTAGACAGAGCAAATCTCCAATAGTAAAATACATTTATAATGTTTTTAAATTCTACAGTTTAAAATATACATTTCAAAGTCCTGTCGGCTCGGTCACGGCACAGTATTCCTAGCTGGAATCTTGAGCAGTGCATCACATTTTGTTTGTATGTATATATTCATTTATGTAAAGGAGGAACTTTGAGGACACGTTCTTCTGTATGGGCAAGCTGTGGGGGGAAGGGAACAGGGTGAAAGAGTTTGTGGGTTTGGCAGAAAGGGGAGACGAAAGAGCCACATTGGAAGCTACTGCAGCAGCTCTGGATCTGAGTGCCACACTCACAACTGCTGAAACTACACTAGACACTATTTTGGTGGTAAAGATGTTGGGTTTGGAGAAGGTGTTCTGGCTATTATTCAGACTGCCCAACCTCCTGCATTGTAGCCAATTACTGTCTGCACACGGCTTTTTATACTTTACGTTAATACTGAACTTTATCAGTTAATGTAAGGCATTTTTCACAACATACTGGTAATATTTAGTTTAACTGCGATTTGAGTTCAAACAGGCAAAATAAAATCTGTAGCTATTTTAAGATGCAGGAGAAGAAGCATAAGCAGAAGAATCATGAGAAGAAGAAGGAGCAGCAGCAGAAGAAGGAATGATTTTTACCCTGTGTTTTAAATACTACACCAAACCAATTAGTCTGGACTGTGACAACTTTCTGGTCTGTGTTCTTTACTTACTCATGTTTTCCAGTATATGCTCAAAAAAAGGTTCTGACATAATTTATCATGATAATTATTAAATACGGTCATCCTGCCCGCCACTAGTGAGTACGTAAACAGAGTGGTTCAGAGGTTTGGTGGTTGTAGATATACTTACTGAGTCGCTGTTCACAGTAGTGGTGAATGGAACCAGACATCCACCTCTAAAAGCTCCCTCATAGAAAGTTACTACATGAGACACCGTTTATGATAGTGTGGAGAAGATATCAGCCTTAAACTCCATTCATGGTGGAGGGATACATGCTGCAGGGCTTTCTAGCCTCCAAAGGAAGGTGTACTTTGTTTACCTAATGTTAATTTTTGTCACTAGCTTTCAGACGCTTGTTGATTTTAACATTAATATCCCATATTTATAAACCCTCGACTACAAAACATGAGGAATCGTGGGTTTCTCTAAGCCATTAAACAGTTTTATTTAGAGAACTATAAACTAGCTGGTTAACTAAATTAGCTGGATTTAGTTTGTGTGTAACTGACCCTGCAGACCCCGCAGGTGAAGACCAGAGCGGCCTTGGCTGCTGTTTTCTGGTCGTGTCCTTTAGACTTCTTGGCCTCCGCCTGCTTCTTGGCATTCTTCTGTTGGGACTGGATCTTCTGGTGTCCACGAGCCATGCTTTCTCTGAGAAAGAAAAGACAAAAAGAATTTCAACGGTATGTGTGTCATTTACTGATTGCCTTGGAGTTCTCAGCCATAGCTTATGAGCATCTACAACCAGTCTAACCATGTTTTTAGTTCACATTAATGAAGGCTTAAAGGAGAATACCACAAATTCATCAAACACATCTACATGAACAGACACACACACAAAAAAAAAAAATAATTCAGACTGTTTTTATGTAAAAATTGGAGTCAGAACTGCTGACAGTACTGGTGAATGGAGCTAGACGTCCACCTGTAAAAGCTTCCTCATAAAAACTACATGAGATGGTAATGAATATGCTAACTGATGTCTGAGACACTGTTTATGATAGTCTGGAGAAGATTTCAGCCTTAAACTCCATTCATGGTGGAGGGATACATGCTGCAGGGCGCTGTGAGGCTAAAATAGTACCCCAAAGAAAACTTACTTCTCCAAGTTTTACGTGAGGCCAATTGTTCTCTCAGTAGAGAGTTTTTGAGCAATATTGTGCCATGTGTGTTGCACAGAGAAATTTGTCTTCCACATTTAACCCGTCTGTGAAGTGAAAACACCCATACACATATGTGAACATACACGCTAGAAGGCAGTGAGCACACTTGCCTAGAGGGCTGGGCAGCTTGGCAGCAGCTTTAGGTGTCTTGCTCAGAGGCCCTTTCAGTCGTTACTGTCAGTTCAGGGAATCAAACCAGCGACCCTCCAGCAATCACTTCTTTAGGGTCCCACTCTCTCAGAGGCCATTCAATCAGTCTGTTACTGTCAGTCTCAATCACTCTGAACCTCAAAAATCCACTCTCAATCACTCTGTTTACACCTAACACCAAACCCACTCTCAATCACTCTGTTTACACCTCACACCAAACGCCCTCTCAATCACTCTGTTTACACCTAACACCAAACCCACTCTCAATCACTCTGTTTACACCTAACACCAAACACACTCTCAATCACTCTGTTTATACCCCACACCAAACCTGCTCTCAATCACTCTGCTAACATTGTACCCTATGCAACATGTTGAAATTATGTAGGGGGACTCTAAACTATGTTCGCCTTTCTGTCAGTAAAACCAGCATATCAGAACAAACACTCTGATAGTGAGACTAATGCTGTGAGCTCATTTCTTCCAGCCAAAGAACAGCTTATCTTGGCCACTCATACAAAATTTGCTCTCTCCAGCCCACACTAGACTCATTAACCAATCAAAAGCTCAAGGAAAAGAAAAACAACTGCCCAGAGCTTTCACTGAGACCTTCACAGATGGTGAGCAAACACAAACAGTGGTCTGACTGGGACGCTGATGAAATCATGGGAAAATCTCATGCAGGTTAGGCTTACAGCTCAGACAACTACCGAGAGCTGCCACAGAATGGAGAACTGTATTTACACTTCCATAGCAGACCAAGGAGAGTTTAGTACACAGAACTGACACACTAGAACTCTCAAAAACTGTTGTTTCTCCTGCAAATACAAATCCTACATCTTTAAACCATCCCAAAGTTGCCTTCTAATCATCAGCTTCTTAATCCCATGTTCCCAAACCCTTGGACAATATGGAGCAGCTCCACTAAGTGTTTGACCCTGAAGAGACTGAAGAGAGGAGCAGCTCCACCTTTATTACCATCACAACTCCAACAGCAGCCTGTAAGTAGCAGCCATGCTGTGTGATTGTATCCGTGTTTGCTGGGTGAAGCAGACTATCTTAAACTGAGAGTTCCATAGTGAGGAACTTTAATCTACTGTGTGTTGGTGTCCAGATGGAAAGCCAGTAGCTAGTACAGGTAACGTTAGCTAGTAGTAGCATTAGCTCCAGTTACGAGGGCGGAGCTTATTTACACAGAAGCTCATTTTGTACAATCTATTTCCACATATAGCTTCAAATCCTACGTCTCTCTGTAAACCAGCCTATCAGAGCAGAGCTCCTTATAAATATTCATGAGATCACCAAATATGGGAAAATAGCTCGTTTCATAATAGGGTCAGATCACAGGGTGTAAACAGGGACATGTAGAGCCATGTCTGGGTGGATTTAGTCACATATGTTCTATGAAGAACATCAGAGAACAGTTTAAAATGGCGAATAAATCGATTATTTAAGACGGATAATAATAAGACATCCTTAAAGGACTAACATACATTTTATTTATGGTTATTATGGCCTATCACAATCAAAATATGCCTTTCAGAGCTTATAGTCAGTCCTTAAAGCACTATATACATGCTTATTACAAACTGTAGCTCAGTAAAACTCAATATTGCGGTATGTTGTATAGTGATATGTGCTATAATGTCTCGTTTTAGCGTCGAAAAGCTACATATTACTCAAGAAGTATGGCTTTGTGTAACTAAGCTAAGCTAAGCAAACTTGAGAAGCTGTTTATCCAAACTTTCCCATTCCGTTTTAAACGGGCAGCAGTTACTATGTAACAATGTAACTGCTGCCCATTTAAGGTGAAACGAGAAAATTGGAAAAAGCAGCTGGCGAGCAGGAAGCTAACATCAACCTCGTTAGAAACACTCAAGCCACCTTAATTATGAGACAGTTGTTGTTTGTATCTACATTATAAACTAGCATTTTCCCCATTTCAGTACAAACGTACGACACAGAAAGACAACATTAGCTTATATCCTGACTAAAAGTCGCGAATTAACAGCTGTTAGCATGCTAGCTAACGTTAGCATCAGCCTCACTACCTATCAACGCGCTACCGCTAAACACCGACTTCAGTTTGACATTATTTAGCTTCAGATGAGTTCAGTTTAAAACAGAACTTACTTGGCGAATGGAGAGAAAACTCCAGTAGACAGATTTATTGTCTCGAAGGCTAATTTCTTTTAGTGTGACAGCTGCTCGAGCACACCGCAGTTTCCTACCCGGATGTCTTAGTCCGAATTAGTGCCCTACTCACTTCCCCTAGACACTTCCCCTAGGGAGGTGTTCTCAATTTAAAGCGAGAGTGCGCCCAGGTTTCCCCATATATCCAAGGGCTTCATGAATGAATTTAATGGCCAAATCATTCCTAACCACTTTGAATGTCCTTGTTTACATCTCCACCACTTAATTAAAAGAGCAATGTGTGAGATACCAGAATGGATGATGGGTCCTCAGCTCATCAAGGACAAAATTCATCCTCAACACAAGCTCTTTACACTCCTACCATCTGGCAGACCATACAGGAGCATAAAATCAAGGACCACCAGATAAGGAACCGTTTCTATACCCTGGCCATCAGAGCTCTGAACACCTCACAAGCTCCAACTATCGTTTCACCTCCGTTTGCTCCTCTGCCACAAGCATCTGACCAGCTCTGTAGTTTATGCTCAGCCATCTCTCGTATGAGATGACCACCACAATGCTACAGACTGCTTAACTGCACAGACCAAGCACCAGAACACAGACCGACCACTAGAACATTACAGACTGCTTAACTGCACAGACCGACCACCAGAACATTACCGACTGTTTAACTAAAGACAGACGACCAGAACATTACAGACTGCTTAACTTCACAAACCAACCACCAGTGTCACTGCAGTGCTGAAAATTATCCACCAGCCACATAATACCTGCTCTGTGGTGGTCCTGTGGGGGTCTTGACCATTTAAGTACAGGGTAATATACAGAGACACACATGTCTGTAAATGTAGAACTACAGAGTGCTCCTATATGGTCAGTGGAGCTGATAACATGGTCACTGAGTGCTGAGATGGGTTTAATGTGGTGGCTGATGGGTGTGTACTGTAGTTTTGAGTATTTATATAATTCTATTGTATTTGTTTGTTTCTCGGTGCATATGACAACAAACTCTTGAATCTTGAATTGTTGCACACAGGGGTCAAGGATACTGAAATGTTCATATACTTTCCCACACAGATATGAAACACTGGATTAAATTCCTTAATAAATAAAGAAGCAGTGTTTAATTTATTGAATCAGATTCTCTTTGTCTACTTTCAGGACTTGGAGTTCCAAAGGAGATATATATATTCTACAGAGTTTCAATGCACCACTGTTCCTCCTCTTATTTCAAGATAAATCATCGAAGGTAGCTTACCTAGTCTTTAGCACTACTGCAGCCAGGATGTAGGCTGTGGTAGGTTGTGCAGTCGTGAGCTGGCGGTTAGGGAACAGGCCTTCTGACCGGAAGGTTTTGGGTTTGATTCCCTGAATTGACAGTAATGACTAAAGTGTCCTTGAGCCAAACCCCTAACTGCGCTGTGGGTAGTGTGTGTGTTTCACTTCACAGATGGGTTAAATGTTTGTGGATTAAACAATCAGACTTCTCTGTCTGGTGGTCTGATGGAAGAGTCTGGGTTTGGAGAATGCCTGAAATGTTTACGAAGTGGTAAATCATTTGGGATGGAGTGTCTCTTTAAACTGTATGTGTAGTATAAATGAGCAATAGGACAATTCTACATCAATTCTATATATCTACAGCTCACCCCAAACACATTTGGAGATGACTGATTCCTTTAGTGTAGCATGTGTGAACCACTAGATGGCACTGTCATGCTTCAATTTAGTCCTGAATGTTTAACTCCAAATGAATAAGTGACAATTCTATGCCAATTCTATATCAAATATCTACAGCTCACCCCAAACACAGAGACCACTGATTCCATTAGTGTAGCATGCCGGTGTAATCACAGTCTCACCTCATTCACTCAGACTGGCAGTCTGAAATGTGCACCACTAGATGTCTCTGCTGTGCTTTAATTCAGCCCTGAACGCTTGACTCCAAACTTTGCAGGAGAGGGCACCAGAGATGTGTGTTCTCAGTTCATGTAAAGTTCTGATGGGTTGGCTTATTTTTGAATACTGTATCAGTGAGGAACGTAATCGGCTTCAGTTATATTTTAGTCAGTAATGCTCAGTGCCTTATTCCCTTTAGCAGGTTGACGGTTTAATTTGACCAAACCATTCAGACTTACTCCTTTGCAGCTATTTATACACATTACGTATTATGTAGGTGGTGGATCATTCTCAGCACTGGGTGTTAGTGTGTGTTGTGCTGGTGTGAGTGGATCAGACACAGCAGTGCTGCTGGACACCTCAGTGAAAAAGAATCGTCCACCAAAACTATCCAGCCAACAGCATCCTGTGGGTAGCGCCCTGTGGGGACTGATGAAGGACTAGAGGATGACCAACACTGCACTGTGCAGCAGATGAGCTATCTTCTCTGACTGTACATCTACAAGGTGGACCAGTAAGGTAGGAGTGTCTAATAGAGTGGACAGTGAGTGGACACAGTGTTTAAACACTCCAGCAGCACTGCTGTGTCTGATCCACTAACACTCCACCACCATCATATAGATACTAGAAGGAGGTTTAATGAAGTGACCTGTGAGTTTATGTAAATAAACAAATAAAACATTTATGTCATCGTATAAATGGAGCGTTGACTATAGAGCTGTGTAAGAACAGTAAAGCAGGCTGAGTGTTTGAAGTCAGGCTACAGTGGCCTGAGGGGTTTCTCACCGCCGCGCTCCACAGAGTATGACTGTTTTTACTCTCCAGCATTTCAGTGTTTACACTTACACAACATTACTTCTGTTTCTCTCTCTCTCTCTCTCTCTCTCACACACACACACACACACACACACACACACACACACACACACACACACACACACACACACACACATACATACACACACACACACACACACACACACACATACACACATACACACACACACACATGCACACACACACACACACAAACATACACACACAAACATACACACACACACACACACACATACACACACACGCACATACCCACACACACAGGCACACACACACACATACACACACACACACAGACACACACACACACACACACACACACACACACACACACACACACACACACACAAACATACACACACACACACACACACACACACACACACACACACACACACACACAGACACACACACACACATACACACACACACAGACACACACACAATAAAAACGTTTCTTTTTATACTAGAATATAAAGGGAGAGATAACAATACTCTGACAACGTGTTTTTTAAATGGTTCATTGTGTATTATAACTGCTCAGTGTTACTAATACTGCTGTATGAAAACATCTGTGCTGTGTTCAGTGAGGAAAATACAGAGATCATATACATATATGAAGATATTAGTGAAAATGATAGTGTACTCTATATGGATAAATGTACTGGGACATCTGCACATCTTTTTCACGTTTTATGACGGAGTTGGTCACTACTTTGCAGCTCTAACAGCTTCCACTCTTCAGGAAAGCTTTCTACAAGATTCCAAGTGTATCTGTAGGAATTTTGGCCACCCATTCTACCGGATGAGCATTTGTAAGATCAGACACTGATGTTGTATGAGAAGGCCTGGTTCGCAGTCTCGGTTCTAGTTCATTCCAAAGATGTTGGATGGGGTTGAGGTCAGGACTCTGTGTGGGCCAGCCAAGTTCTTCCACACCAAACTCAGCCAGCCACCCTTTATGGACTGGGACACAGTGGTGCTGGAACAGGAAAGGTTCTTACCCAAATTGTTCCCACAAAGTTGGAAGCATACAGTTGTCCAGTACAGAATAGCCTGCTGAAGCATTAAGATTTTCCCCTCGCTGGAAGTAAAGGGCTCTAGGCCCACCCATGAAAAATAATTTCCTCCTTCACCAAACTTTACAGTCGGAACAGTACGGTCAGGCAGGTAACTTATTCCTGGCGTTCCCCAAACCCGGACTCATCCATCAGACCAGCAGATAGAGAAGCGTGATTGGCTACTCCACAGAACACGTTTCCACTCCTCCAGAGTCCAGTGGCAAAGCTTTACACCACTCCATCTGATGCTCAGCATTGTGCTCAGTGGTGTAAGGCTTATGTGCAGCTACTTGGCCATGTAACCCCATGAAGTCATAAATCTCACAGTGTTAATGCTGGTGTTCAAGGATTCAAGGAGACTTTATTGTCATTCGCATCACATGTGGTACATGGGGTGGAACGAAATTGTGGTGCCCAAGGACCCAGTTTTACCCAGACAGCAGAACTTAAATAAATAAAATATACATAAATATATAAAAATATATGTAAAAATGAAAATGAAAATAAAATGAAAATAAAATACAGAGAGATGAGCAGCAGTAAATGGAGAAGGTAGCAGCAGAGTGTATTTAAAGTGACTAGTGTCGTCAAAGTGTCGGTGCAGTGGTTCCGCTAAGTGGCGTTTAAAAGTCTTACAGCTTCCGGAATGAAGCTGTTCCTCAGTCTGTTCGTTTTACACTTAATGCCAAAGGAAGGTTAATGAGTCAGCAGAGCGTTTATGCACTATGCTTCTCATTTTATGAATAATATGAAAAAATATTAATTATGAAAAAAGTATATGAAAGTATATATAAGAGTATATGAGTGAATATGAAAGGATATGAATGAATATGGAAGTATATGAGTGAATATGGGAGTATATGAGTGTATATGGGAGTATATGAGTGTATATGAGTGAATATGAAAGGATATGAGTGAATATGGGAGTGAATATGAAAGGATATGAGTGAATATGAAAGGATATGAGTGAATATGAGAGTATATGAGTGAATATGAAAGGATATGAGTGAATATGAAAGGATATGAGTGAATATGAGAGTATATGAGTGAATATGAAAGGATATGAGTGAATATGAAAGGATATGAGTGAATATGGGAGTGAATATGAAAGGATATGAGTGAATATGAAAGGATATGAGTGAATATGAGAGTATATGAGTGAATATGAAAGGATATGAGTGAATATGAAAGGATATGAGTGAATATGAGAGGATATGAGTGAATATGAAAGGATATGAGTGAATATGAGAGTATATGAGTGAATATGAAAGGATATGAGTGAATATGAAAGGATATGAGTGAATATGAGAGTATATGAGTGAATATGAAAGGATATGAGTGAATATGAAAGGATATGAGTGAATATGGGAGTATATGAGTGAATATGAGAGTATCTGAGTGAATATGAAAGGATATGAGTGAATATGAAAGGATATGAGTAAATATGAGAGTATATGAGTGAATATGGGAGTATATGAGTGAATATGAGAGTATATGAGTGAATATGGGAGTATATGAGTGAATATGAAAGGATATGAGTGAATATGAAAGGATATGAGTGAATATGGGAGTATATGAGAGTATATGAGTGAATATGGGAGTATATGAGAGTATATGAGTGAATATGGGAGTATATGAGTGAATATGAGAGTATATGAGTGAATATGATAGTATATGAGTGAATATGATAAGTATGAGAAGTATAGAGTGAATATGGGAGTACATGATGAGTGAGTATATGAGTGAATATGAAAGGATATGAGTGAATATGAAAGGATATGAGTGAATATGGGAGTATATGAGAGTATATGAGTGAATATGGGAGTATATGAGAGTATATGAGTGAATATGGGAGTATATGAGTGAATATGAGAGTATATGAGTGAATATGAGAGTATATGAGTGAATATTATAAGTGAATATGAGAGTATATGAGTGAATATGAGAGTACATGAGTGAATATGGGAGTATATGAGTGAATATGAGAGTATATGAGTGAATATGGGAGTATATGAGTGAATATGGGAGTATATGAGAGTATATGAGAGTATATGAGTGAATATGAAAGGATATGAGTGAATATGAAAGGATATGAGTGAATATGAGACTTTATGAGTGAATATAAATGTCCTCTGTGGCCTGCGGCACGCCTTGACATGCAAACACACCCTCAGTTCTCCTCCTCGGACAAACAGAAGCAGAACGTTCTTCCAGTTCCAGTTTCACGTGACCTAGATGGAACACCTTCAAATAATAAAGTACTATTTTAAGTCTAAGTTTGATTTGTGCTTAATGACCACCTACCCCACCCCCCCACACACACAGTCCCCCGTCTTGGTCCATGAAGTGATCCATCAAACATCATGTCATGGTGAAAGGTTCTCTTCGCCCTGCCTGGTATTGTTGCACTCTATCCAGGTGGAAATGTTAGCATTGTGAGAAAAGTTGTGGCCTGGTGTTGCGTTTCTTTTCAATCCACATCATAAGAAAGCAAGAGAATACGCACAAATCCATTGTTGGGGTGAGTTTCTCCAGGGAGAGGGCGGGACTTGACTGTAAAAGTAGTAATGGAGTATAAACGCTTCCTTAAATGTTCCTTTAAACAGGCTCATCGTGATTTCCAACATGCTACACATACTGTATGTAATTCAGTGTGTATATGTAGTATGTGTGAATACGTGCCTGCAGACCTCAAGTGGGGTTTCACTCTTGCTTGGGTGGAGGTGTCCAGCCTGCGGCAGTCTGAAAGGAAATCCGAGGCTCAGAATAGCAGGGTGAGAATTTATCCCATCGTCTTTTGTCCTGGAATAAAAGCAGGACTTTCCTCAGTCTGCCTTTGGGTCCTGGACACCAAGCTCTGTGTTCACTGAAACTAATAGATAGTAAAGGAAAATCAGTGCATGAACCTCCATAAAGAAGGACAAAGAAGAACAATGTTATTGTGTGCGAGTGCTGGTCTGTTTAAACAGGAAGACTGAAAATCGCATATCCTTTCAGCTTAAAGGCCTATAAATAAAAACATTAAAATATATGTACAGTTCTTTTGCATTGACTACACTATTGTAAACCTGTACTCTTTAATTACCAACCTATTCAGCCTACAGTAGCTTAGCCCAGCCCACTCACTCACTACTTCACTATTAATCCTTCACTGCTAATTGATTACACTACTGCTACTGAACGCTGATTGGTTACCATAGAGTCACCCTGTCAGTGCCAGCACCACTGGCAGACGGTTGCATGATGCAGGACTACATGCATGCAGACTGTTAAGATGACAGTCCTTAACACCATGTTAACATCACCAAAGACTGCAATGGAGTCATTCCAGACTGTCTTGGAGAGAATGTCAGCAGATCATCGTCAGTGATGAGTCCTGCTTTTGTCTTGGTGGAGACAACCAACGAATATGTGTGTGTAGAGGCACTGTGTTCAGCACCAAGATAAATGGTATGTTGTTGCACGCCCAGGGGGCCTGGTGTCACTCCATCAGAGACGTCTGGCATGTTGCTTTAGCAGACATGGCGGCCTGATGCCATACTAAGAGACACTGCTTCTGTATGTGTAGCTCAATAACTATTCCCCCTAACAGTCTAAATGTATCATCATTTATTGTTCCTGGCAACCTTTATCTTCCTTCCCCATAGCACTGCAATCCCACACTTCCTTCTGGGAGCAGCTATTCTTTAGAAGATGAGTTATGATGATGTTACATCAGAATTTCTTTATTTAAATTTGTGTTGGCAAGAACTGGGCTGTCATGATGCAGCATGTTGTATTCGCCTGATGGTAATTGAAGGGGAACATATTTATGTTTTCCATCTTGCGTTACTTTCTGAGGATTGATGGAGTGGTGCTCCGGAGCCAGAGAGCCTCTTTTAACCAACCCTACTGGCAGTCTTTATGACTCCTTCTTTGCAGACAGCATGTGCAACATGTGTGCAGCATGTAAAGTATTTCTGGACATTAAAGAAGCAATATGTAAAATGTTCCAAAAAGAAACTAAAATGATTAACAGAGTGTGAAGGGAAAGGATTTGTGAAGACATCTATGCATCGTGTTGCAGAGATATCTACTGAAGTTAGCATGCTAGCCAGCTAGCTCGGGCTTGTGTCCATTCTTGTAATACAACTTTGTACCTGAAGAGGTGATAGTGAGTCACTGTAGTGCAGTAGGAGTGGAATCAGTCCAACATGAGAGGATGAGGAAGTAGTGCTGCTGCACCGATGGCGTCTTCTAACCTCTTATCAGTCATGATAAGGGGTTCTGCTCCCGGTTACATCATTTAAAGGCAGGTAGACAATGAAAAAAGCAAAAACCACAACAATGGCTAATGCAATGCCATTGCTTGCGCTGCCTGTACCATACGGTGCCAATGAGAAAAAAACAGCAGTGCTACAAAAACGGCAGAGGCTTATTTAAAATGTACGCTGTTCACATACTTTAACTCAGCTTCTTGTCCTCAAAGTGTAAAATAATTCAGACATGTGTCTATATCATATTTTAATCTGAAGCATATTAGCAACCATAGCACATGCTAACAAACTAGGTAACCATGCTACCTGGCATACATTTTATTTAGAGGCATATTTGATGATGCACATCACCAAAGACACCATGTTCTCGTGTTTCGCGCTGCAATTGCAAGATGCCCCACAACGCAGTCCCCTTGTGTTCCATTTGTGTGACCTAGGTTACCAAAGAGGATTCTTTATAGGACAGTCCTACCAACGACCCGTCCTACCTTGGCAGCAGCCTAGGGTTAAGAACATAGATTTTGTCTAATGTTTACCTCGTCATCAATCAGATGCGCTCCCTTAAGGCATCATGTGAGCGGCCCCTCGCATTCTCCTCCAAGTGTGTTGAGTCTAGCGAGGCTAGAAAAGATGTGGTGAGGAGGATTGTGCTAGCCTTCGGCTTCCCAGCTGGGTAGCATCATGTACTAGTACAAGACAAAGCTGGAAAATGGACACACAAACAAAATAGCAACAACAAGAAACTGGGCAAATCTATGATTGATCAGTCATTAAAAAGCTGCTATGCTATGCTAATGTGCTTATGACTGTGATAGCCAAACATTGTGTACTTGTGGTCAGCTAAGATATTTGCACTCAGGCCATTAATGATTGTACAAACTGTGACAAGGATTTATCAGGCGTGTCTTGGCTGACTATGCAGACAGACTACATTTGAGGTAAGGGGTTGGAGGGACTAGGGGGGCTGTTAGATCTTTTGACAAGCTTACTCCATTAAGCCTCCCCTCCTTAAATCCCTCACATGAGCTCACACCTGCAGTATGGCTGCAGTCCCACTCACTGCATTCCAGTCCCATTCCTCACATCTGGCCAATTCTGGGTCTTACCTGCTAAACAGGTAGACAGGCAGGCCAGGCAGGTCCAGACAGGCTTCCTCAGAAATCCCAGGCATGCACCTCTCCCTTCCACAGCCAGCGGGACACACTGCTCGAGAGGAATGCCAATGCAACTCTCACACGCTTGTTTTTAAGGTAATGACGCCAGGTCATAGAACCCATATGTTCATTATGTGTAAATATACATATAACATTTAAAACCATAATAATATATCCCACATAATAATTTACATATCTGTTCATATAATAATGTGCCCTATATACATCAGCTATAACATTAAAAATACCCCCTGGTATCTACACTCACTATTTACTGACCATATAGGTGCCCTGTGGGCACCATCCTGTGGGGTAGCATCCTGTGGACCAATTCCTGTGCCCCCTGATTAAGGACTACAATGTTGACCAAATGATGATGACCAACACCTCACTATGCAGCTACAGAAGAGCTATTATCCCTGACTGTACATCTATAAGGTGAATCAGCAAGGTAGAAGTGTCTAACAGAGTAGACAGTGATTGTGCACTCCAGCAGCACTGCTGTGTCTCATCCTCTCACACCAGCACAACACACACTAACACACCACCACCATGTCAGTGTCACTGCAGTGCTGAAAATGATCCACCGTCCACATAATACCTGCTCTGTGGTGGTCCTGTGGGGGTCCTAACCACTGAAGAACAGGGTAATACAGTATACAGAGAAACAGATGGACTACAGCCTGGAACTGTACAACTACAGAGTGTCCTATATGGTCAGTGGAGCGAGTGTAGATACAAGCTAATTTTAGGGTTAATATATGTACAGTTGATTGTACAGTTTTACATTTCTAAAAATCTACATGACTGACACAACAATGAGACAGATGCACACACATACGCATCATGTCTGTACCTGTCTGCTATCTGCTCCCTACTCAGCTCTGAGAAAGCTCTGAGCAAGTAACAGCAGCTACAGTGATGAAGCGCTCAGGTCAGAGGATTATAACTGAAACACAGCTAATGTCAAAGACGCCCACCTGTGCCGTCTTGTTCAGTGCGTGACAAAGTCGTCTGAGCTCAGCATCACGTCACTCGGCATCATCTCAGGCTAAGGACTGATTCCTTTACAGAGATTTCCTATGAAAAAAAGCTTATTTAGTTTTTACACTGACTTAAATCATGAATTCCTTTCCATTCACCTTAAAGCGCTTAATCGCTCATGTTTTAATATAGTCAGTATAATTATAATAATTTGATATAATAGAATCATCATGGGATCTTGTATTTAAACCCTGGAAATATTTTAGTAATACTGTCATTTCATTGTCCACATTGTTGAAAATGATCCAGTCTGTAATGTTTTATTTGTGGTATGTAGATAGGGCTCTGCCGATAGTTAGGGCTGGACTGAGCTGGACTGAAGACCTTACCCTGCATTCCAAAGCAAATAAGCAGCCGGAATTCTTCCATGTTCTGCACTGTGGCGTTTCCATTTTGGGAAACTTTCGACCTTAACCCCAAATCAGTTATTCCTATTGTCTTTTGTGAGTATATAAACATAACATGTCCAAACTAAAGAAGCGTGAAGCGAGTCTACCAATCAGGGTAAAGCACTCGCTTTGTTTTCAGCTGTTGGTTCTAGTTAATGGAACCTGTTCTCCTTCAGTGTTCTGTGCTCATGATCATTTGAATAGACGTCAGTGCCAGACTAATTAATGAGCTTCTATTAAAGACAGGTGGACTGAGAGACACTAGAGTCTCTTCACCTGAACTGAGCTGATGAAGAGTCTGGTTCCAGAAATGATAAAAGGACATCAGAGCCGTAATAAATCATGCTGCTGTTACTCTCCATACTTCAGTACATTTGGAGGTACATACTCTAGTACTTTTACTCCAGTGGAGGTCTAGAGGGAGAAAGTTCTACTGACACTGGAGGAGTATTTTACCTGGGAGAGCTCTACTGTAACATATGCAAGTACATGGCACGTGAACACGCCACAGGTTAGTAGGAACGTAGATACCAAAAACCAGGACAACTAGTGATTAGCACTGGTTCTAAAACACACAAAATAAAATATATATGTCTGTTACAAGAAGAACAATAAAGCATACAGAAGGTATTTTGCAAGTGTTAAATGCCTGTATTTAAATTAGAGCAGGGAAAAAATGTATGTGGATGGCTGTTAGCATGACGCTAACAAGCGATTAGAAATCCCTAGCAGAAATTAGCATTGTAGAGCCTTTTTTACCTAATAGTTGATGCTGTTATGAAGGCATAGCTGTGACATTCATAATTCACCACTGATAACATGGAGTACAGTACACCACACAGCTAAACACAATAGCAGAGGTCTCTAAAACAGAATCCTTTCCGCACGTGCGGAATACTTCAGGCCATCCTCATTAACAGTAGTGCACTATTCTTTGACTGATCAGATTTAGGTACAGAAGGAAACTAGCCAAACCCAGTTTTTACCAAACAATTCCTCTGAAGCATGTAAAGGCCCACCGGTGACCTAAGTTTGTATTATGTCTATGTCAGTGTTTTTATGTTGCAATGGGTGGGTGTTATATGGTAATGATTGCTATGCACCGTTTGGAAATGTGCGCCGGGTGAGCACCTGGCCTTTTCAGGGCTTTGTGCAAATGAGGTTGCTAAATAAATACAGGTGGGGTCTCTGAGCTGTAGGATTAGCCTTAATGCTATACAACCACAGTCTGAAGCAACAGACACACACATAAAGCAGGAAAAGAGCAGGACGTACAGTCAGCTGACCAACAACAAACACATTCACCATCCACTCTGCTGATGTACTGTATTCACCTTAACAATCTAGAAGAAAATGGTTTGCTGTTTGATCGGAGGGTTCATTGTGGATGCACGGATTATGTTTAACCCACCACTTCAGTTCTTCAGTCAGAGCCCAATAACTACTGAATAGTTCCTAGTAGTTGCTGAGCAGTTTAGCAATCTCCTCCAAGCGTGTTGAGCTCCAATGACTAGCTGTCCTTTTATCATTTCTGGAACAAGACTCTTAAGCAGCTCAGTTTAGGTGAAGAGACTCTAGTGTCTCTCGGTCCAGCTGTCTTTAAAAGGTCATTAATTAGTCTGACACTGACGTCTATTCAAATGATCTTAAGCACAGAACACTGAAGGAGAACAGCTTCCTTTGGCTAGAACCAAGCTTTTTCCAACTGCTCAAAACAAAGTAACTTCTGTACCCTGATTAGTGGACTCGCTTTATGCTTCTTTCATTTGGACATGTTACATTTATATGCTCACATAAGCTAAAAGGAAGAACAGATTTGACCATAATGCAGAGGAGTTAACAGTCAGATATATAGTTATATGGACTAAACTCCTGTCCTCTCCTAAACTCCTAGAATCTGACACATGGAGATGCAACACGGGTAAACGAGGCACACATACAAGACAAACTGTGTGCTCACATGTAGCAACCACAGATTTATCTACATACTGTTCAGCTCTGTTTATACCTGTTTTACACTCACTCACTCACACTGTTAAACATTATTCTTATTTCTGATTATAGAACACCAAATACTGAATATATACAGTAAACACTAACACCGTATTTTACTGTAAAGCGTACTTGTACTGTACAGATATCAGGACTTGATGTTAGTTAGATTAGACAGCGTTAGTGTTGCGCTCGGTATTGGCCTATACTTAAGGATCAGGTATCAATACTGGAGTTGAAAAATTCGGATGCTGCTCCAATAGCAGCAGTTAGAGCTTCAGCCTTCCAACCTGTTAACACTGTGCTAGAGGTAATGCTAATAGGACATGACTGAAGAGAAATGTGGATAAATAACATAACGAAAAAAATAATGACTACAGAACATGCCTAGGGTGTATCAGTCCTGGGCTGAAAGTTTGGTCATGTGACCTTGTTAAACCAATGAAATGCAAGGCATGTCTTCTGACACGGACATGAGGCCAGCGGCACAGGTAATATTGTTTCAAAGAGTTCATCCTAAAAAAGAAGCGTAATAGGCTTCTGTCCAAGTATTTCGCTGGACATGTGGTGTATATATGTGTATGTTTCATTGCACAAATGAGGTTAGGTTAAAAGGTGAGGTTAATTTCAGGTCCAGGCCCTCCATTGACCTGCATGGACTGCAGTTCATTGTGGGTTGTCTTGTTATAAGCAAATAAAGTGCATGAGGTCACCGAGTGGTTTCCAGGAAGGCCAGAGCCATCAGATAGTATCTGGACCTAAGAGTAGGTGTAACTATCTGACACTCTTCTGCTTAATGCAGGACTCCATTGTTTGCAGCCAAAGCTTTTTACTAGCTCTGCTCAATGGCTGCGCTATGCTCAAAACAAAGACTTGTGTTTACTTGCCCAAGGTGTCGATCACTGAGTTCGCACACAATAGCTGCCTTCTGTTTACTTCGTGATGAAGCACGACTCCAGAGGAGGCACAAATGAGTTTATTCAGAGGCTTTTAATTGCCTGCGTTTAAATCCTTCACAATGGCTTCATTAAGGCGACAATGGAACTGAACAAACAGGCATTTAGACCCTTCTGTGCGACCACACAGGGCATGTGGTTAATCTCAGATTAAGGCCAGGACAGGTATATGTAATGGGAATAACACCTGAAGTATCCATTTATATATGTTCATAAATGTGCAGCCATAAAATGCATGGCTCATTATGAAAATGCAGATTTTATGGAGGTGCATCAATTACACCAACACACTACTTACAGTACACTAACGCATTACACTTACTGAGTTACTGTACACCAACACACTACTTACAGTACACTAACACATTACACTTACTGAGTTACTGTACACCAACACACCACTTACAGTACACTAACGCATTACACCTACTGAGTTACTGTACACCAGCACACTACTTACAGTACACTAACGCATTACACCTACTGAGTCACTGTACACCAGCACACCACTTACAGTACACTAACGCATTACACCTACTGAGTTACTGTACACCAACACGCTACTTACAGTACACTAACACATTACACTTACTGAGTTACTGTACACCAACACGCCACTTACAGTACACTAACGCATTACACCTACTGACTTACTGTACACCAACACACTACTTACAGTACACTAACACATTACACATACTGACTTACTGTACACCAACACACTACTTACAGCACACTAACACATTACACTTACTGAGTTACTGTACACCAACACACTACTTACAGTACACTAACACATTGCACTTACTGACTTACTGTACACCAACACGCTACTTACAGCACAGTAATAATTACATTGTGAAATATTTAAAATTCTTATAGAAATTATATTCAGATTTAAATCAAGCTAATTTATGTAGCACTTTGGAGCGTAGCTGCTGCATAATGCATAGTAGATACTGAATAAATCATGGCAGCCAAATAGCCAGTGTAGCTCACAGGTATCTAGAACCAATGCTCCACTGATTAGCATATTGTCTGTGTTCTCATTCTCTAAATTAACATTAAGCACACTATAAAAAACATTTAAACACGAAGTTACTACACTATACCACTGATATGAGCAGGCTAGGTAGAACCAGCAGATCCAAACATATTTATTATCAGTTTCTACATTTTATGGACGTTTATTTTATTGTCATCAAATATCAGATATCAGCATCATCCCAGATATCAACACATCTCAGAGTGCCATCACTCCGCTAATGTGCATGTTTGTGCCTGATTCCTGGAACAAAAAGAGCTGTGAAAGTCGTGGGAAAATGTCAGTCAGCTCAGCGGACCACTCCTCAGCGCTCAGTGATTCGTCTGGGAACTGAAACAGACTGTTTATGGTTTGATTTGGAGGCCTGTTACATCATGATAGTGTCATTTTCAGAAAGTAAAGCAGCACAGATCGGGTGAAGTGATATTACTTCTGAGAAAAGTAACACATTAAATTTGCTTCATTCAAATCTGTCCATCATTTCCACATGAATAAAATATAACAACACAGTTACGGCCAAAACATATTCACCTTACTGTCCATTTCCCCTCAGGCACTACAGCTGAAAATTAGCCAGATGACAAGCACTGGCATGTTTCGACTGTGTTGATTAATGTGTGTCAGCCCTGATAAATAAATAAATAAATAAATAAACTAATTATTATGTTGTGTAATATACTGTATTTAATTTATATAGAAACTATGTGCACATTTAAATCATGTAAATTCATGTAGCCCTTTTTTTAAACAGAGGATACAACAACAATAATTCATAATTCTTAGTAATTACTTAATAATTTATAGTAGGTACTAATCAATTCAAATTTGATACTCAATAAATCATAGTAGATACTAAATAATACATAGTAAGTGAATAATTCATAGTAGATGCTGGATCGAACTGATTCACTATTGATTTTACTACAGCCATCTGGGATTGTGAGGTTGGGGTTGGTGAGGCTCCCCCAAAGTTCTGATCTTGAAATCTGGATTTTGTCCGTACTTTAGTTCTTTAGGGGTAAGAAAATATCAGAAATAATCTCGATAAACCACTAGATCTCAGTGTTGTAATCTTTGCCCATTACCGTAGTAGTGTATAGCCTGATTTATCACAATATATCGCCATGATAACAATACAGCAGTATATCACAATATATCGCCATGATTACAATACAGCAGTATATCACAATATATCGCCATGATAACAATACAGCAATATATCACAATATATCGCCATGATTACAATACAGCAGTATATCACAATATATCGCCATGATAACAATACAGCAATATATCACAATATATCGCCATGACTACAATACAGCAATATATCACAATATATAGTCATGACTACAATACAGCAGTATATCACAATATATCGCCAGGATAACAGTACAGCAATATATCACAATATATCGCCATGACTACAATACAGCAATATATCGCAATAATTACAGTACAGCAATATATCACAAGTCTCAGCAGGACAACATTTACACTTACAGCATTTAATATCAGAGCCAGATATTATTAATACTCTCTCATTTGTTTGTAGTATTAATTTAAGTTAAAGTACTAAATTAAAGTCTGTACACCTTTAATTTATTTTTTTTATTATTAAGTTTGAATTAGGAGATTGAGTAGGGTAGATGTACACAGGACAGTTATCTGGGTGGTCCGAGGGTGAACCAGCTGTGGTATACAGTCAGCGTGCTGCCAACATGATCAAGCCAGTGGACAGACATATGTGCTCACTATCTGGGTCCATTGTTAGCAGCCTTAGCCTCGTAGCTCCAGGGCATATTTAAAATTCCATAACACTCTCTTCCCGGCGTGGCTCATTTGCTCTGGAATTTCCTGCAGAAAACGCTGCTTTTCAGTACGTTAGGACCTGGGCCTTGGTGACTGTGTGACCTCTACGTCCATTAGACCGGCCACCAAGCACTTTAAATCTTACCCTCATCTCGCTGTTGGGACTTGATCAGAGAGATTTAATGTTCTACCTGGCGGAAACAGAATAAAAAAGGTTCCATGGTGACATCTGAGACCGCTCAGGTTGGAGGTCAGCACCGCCCTGCGTTTTCACTGCATGCCTACAGATGACAGTAGGTCAAACTAGAGCGAGAGAGAGGCTGTGTTGATATTTGAGACGGCTGGAAGTTGGCGCTTCCCTGCATGCCTACAGGTGAGGTGGGCCCTACCTGTAGTTCCCCACAGCCAATCAGGGCCAGGGATCTGAGTAGGATGGCCAATCAGATCTGAGGCTCGTCCCACCTGGAATCCAAGCCCTATTTTTGGTGGGAAAAATGGGAAATATCCAAGTTTATGGAAATAAACATTTGATAATATAACTTAGCAGAGTTTATGTCTGAATGTTTGTGCCTATGGGTTTGGAGGATCAGAAACTGGGCGGATAAATCTGTATAACCTTGTGTGAGGTGAGGCACAAAGGTGGGGGTGGTGGTGGTGGTTGTGGTTGGAGGGGGGGTTGAGGTGAGTGAGGTGTATGTGTTGCCTACCTGGGGAAAGTAAGTAAGCAGGGCAGGAAAAGCAGTCTTACCTGTAGCCCAGGTTCTGGCACCTCTCTCTCCCTCTCTCTCATCTGTCTTCTGTTACCTGCACCGACTTGAAAGTCCAGTTTCACAAGGAAGAACCGTGTGGAGGAAGAGAAAATAATGTCACAGGAGACAGACAAGTAAGTGACTGACTGACTGACTGCCTGCCTGCCTGCATGCTAATACACCTAGCAGCGCCTGGCTAACTGGAGAGCAGCTCCACTCAGCAGCTTCGTTTTCGAGATTAAACCCGAGAAAAGTGGATCTGTATCACTGTAATCCCGGGCTAATGCTAGCCGAGGTGTTTTGTGTCCAGTTTTGGCGCTCTTTTCTCTTTTGGCAGCACTTTTGTTTTGGTTGCTCTGAGCTTTTTTTTTTTTTTAGCTGAGACTGAAACTTCGCCAAAAGCTCTCAAAACGTCATT
Organism: Prochilodus magdalenae; assembly: GCA_024036415.1. Taxonomy (NCBI): domain Eukaryota; kingdom Metazoa; phylum Chordata; class Actinopteri; order Characiformes; family Prochilodontidae; genus Prochilodus; species Prochilodus magdalenae. The sequence continues at coordinate 427,399 of JAMWET010000108.1, read as the reverse complement.
TTGAGTAAAAAACCCAAGGGATTTTTACAAAGCTACCGATCGACTGACCCAGTTTAAAAGTTTATTTGTTCATTTTTAAGGTTATTGTTTTTACTTCTCGGCTGTTTTCTTCACAGAGGAGTTAGTCCTCAGCTGAGGAGAAGTTCAGCTAGTCAGCTTTCTTGAGAAGCCACTGCTAGCGTTAGCTTGTTTGTTTACTCCTGTAAATTAACCCAGCTCACTGTCTTATACAGTTTTTAACTTGTATAATAACCTTTATTGTTATAAGATATTAATTTGTTCCGTGTATTTGAATGAACACCAGGCGAGTCCCTGGATTTTAGATCAGCAGTGTAGAGATTTTGGCTGTTTCTCTAATTTGAAGCAGTGTTTTGTTTGTTTATGTTTGTTTATTTAATTCCTATGTTTGTGTTGTTTTGTTGTTTTGAATTATTTGTGCATTTTTAATTAAGACAGTGCTAACATTAATTACTGTGCTTGAGTAAGTTAACCCACCTCACTGTATTACAAGTTATTAAATAATCTTAATTATTTATACAATTGTAATTTAGTGTTTATTTCATCTGGGTTTTAGATCACTAATGTAGAGATTATTTAACTTCTTGATTTTATTAGGAGTGTTAGTGAGAGTTACTGAATAAAACTTAGTATTTGTGGATATTCTTAAATAGTTACTGAATAATTCACAAGTACAGTGAAACGTTTATAATATTTACTAAATAATTAGTAGAGAAATAAAATAATCAGTTTAAAAATGACTAAATAATTTATAGTGCTAACTTAGTTGATAGTAGACACTGAATAATTGATGGTAGTTACTGATGGTAGTTAATAATTTACAGTATATACTGAATAATTAATATTAGTTACTTAATAATTGATTCATAGTAGTGGCAATTTAATAGTACTTGCTGAATTATCTCTAAAGTAATTGAAAAAGGCACAGTACTTAATAGTAATTAACAGTGGTTACTTAGTAATTGATAGTTAATAAGTAATTTATTGTCTAATAACACATAGTAAATACTGAAAGATTAATTATATTTGTGGTGGAAAGTAAATAAATTATTAAACAGTTCATTTGTTTATGTTAATGTTATTTTGGCTTTTCAGCCAATTTCTCCACAGACAAGCTAATGTTATCTAACAGTTTGTTACTCCAGCAAGTTCAGCTCACAGTGTTAGAAGTTATTAAACATATTCAATAAGCTTGTTAATTTAGTCTGTGTATTTAAACTATCTGGCTAATCAATGGATTTAAATTTCCTGCTATAATTTGCTTGAATTTTCACAGAGTATCATGTGAATTTTTAATAATTAAACGTTTAATAAAGAACGGTTCTGAGGAAGTTTTTATTTTTGTGAAGAACTGTTTAAATGTGAATGTAGTGAGCTCTATTAGTCAGAATGTTTTCCTGAGTTCAGTTCCCACTAGAAGGTGACGATGTGAAACTGGTCACAGTTTGAAGAATATTTAGAATTTTTTTTAATAGGGTGACTGTTTTTTATATCACTTTGTTGGAGCATTTCAACCTTATTTTCACCAATAATCCCAAATATTTAGCTTTAAATAATGTCATGTTTATGTGTAGAGGTAGACATGTTGTTTGATATCCAAGTTTGTTTTTCATGCTATGAGGACTGCGCACTCCTTTTTGCCTGCTAGCCAGGCCTGAAAATAAGGAAAGAGCTATATTTGTACTGCACGGATGTGCTTTGCCCTCCATGTAGCAGCTACAGGCTGGTTTTTGTTCTTATCTGATAGCGCTCAGGCTGAATATGCTGACAGGCATTGACTAGTGTTTATTAAAGCTCCTAACCTGTCAGTACATCTAACATTTAAAATTCCACCAACATCTGCCCCAGAGCTCAGCACTGTGAACTTATGCCCACCTGCTGTGCCACTGGCATGTAACCTGTGTAGAAGGCTGCAGTTTATTCACATTCCTAATTACAGCCTTATGTCATTTCATTAAATTACTTTAATCTGTAATAAACTCTGCGAGTCCACATTTCTATCCCAAACCTTCAAATGTAATTGTGAGAGAGTGTGGAAGTAAGTTAGAGATAGTTTTATTAGGAGAATTATTAGGAGGTTCTGAACAATTAATAGTAATTCCTGGTTAATTCATAAATAGTTACAGAATAATTTAGAGTAGGCAATTAGTAGTTCACAGTGGAATTTAATAATTTAAAGAAGATGCTGATGTGTATTGTATACTATAATAATTCATAGTAGATACTGAATATTTCAGAGTAGGTCCTGAATGATTCATACTGGATACTAAGTAATTCATAGTAGGTATGGAATAAAACATAGTTTATGCTGAATAAATTATAATAATTAATAGTAGATACCATTTTTTTATAGCACTGAGTAATTCATAGTGGTTACTGAATAAACAGTGTTATCAGAATCAGCTTTATTTCCAAGCGGGTCACAGATGTAGGTTAGATATCTTGATGAGCACATGTATGAAAGAGATGAACATGTGAGCACTGGGTCTGAGGAGATCCATTGATCCAGTGATATAGTCGTGTGTACAGTGATGCATTACACTACAGAGTGGAGCTGCAGTCAGGAACTGGGAGGAGGTGGGGCTCAGAGCAGTTCCTGAATATTAAATAGTAATAGTTTACCGAATGGTGATTAAGGGGTTAATAGTTTTGGGGTGGCTACACAGGCATTTCCTCTCTGAATTCAGGCACAGTTTAGTGTATATATACATATATATGTGTGTATATATGTGTGTGTGTGTGTGTATATATATATATATATATATATATATATATATATATATATATATATATATATATATATATATATGTATATGTATAGGCCTAGTATTCTTTAGGAGATATCATTCACTTCCTGGTTCACTTAGTATGCTAATGAAAGAATTTATTAAACATTGTTCTTCAAACTGGCTCACAAGATTGACAACAAGGACAAGATGTTTTTCCAAGATGTTATTTTTACTGTATAAATGTTTATTCAGATTTAATTTATTCATATATGGTCATTTTACAAGCAAAGGCACAATTAATGTCAAGATAAATGGCTTAAAATAACAAAGGAATAACGTTTATAGTGTACATATTTTTATATATAGTCTTGTATTTTTGATGATGTATGAAAAAATAGTCTGTGTCCAGTACCGCGCTCACTCATGGCTTTACTCTCTGCCTTGGCGGCCTAACATACCCATGTAGCAGGTGTTTTTTGGCTTTCTACATCAAAGTCCGTAAGACCAGTCTGTGATCTGACTAAGCAGGTGTCTAAGGAAGACACGCGACTGCCAGCTGGCTGCGGAGAAAACGTGTCTGTAATTGGTGGTCTAGGAACCAAACCCTGAAATTAGCTCTATTAGAAACTTATTAGAGAGATATAAACACAAGCTGTCTTGGAAAAGAAATATGGAGTATCACTGGATGATGCAGACAGAAAGGAATTTCACAAGATATTTCAAGGGTATTAAGGTAATAGATAATTTGTAAGTTTGCTCAAATTAGATTTTGGGCAGTTACTGATGTTTATATCTGTGATCTACCAGTTATTTGGGAAACAGAGCATTAAATTGGACTGAATTGAAAAGTAACAAGCCATACAGAGTACTCTGAATCACTTTACTGGGAAATGAACAATCTAGGAAGAATTTAAAGACCATCTTCAAAAAGTGAGAGTATTCAAGAATACCTCTTTGCTTAACTTGCTGTAGATGATGAATCGTCTAGGTTCTGCTCCCTTCTACTAGAGATGTCCATTAAACCTACCCTGCTAAAATCAACTCAGGAAAAAGATTTCAGTGTATGTTTTATGGATACCAAAAAGTGTCCAGGGAAATCAGAACTAAGTTCATTCAGTTCAACAGTTCAGATTCAATCTTGAATCCCTTCTTTTGAACACCTACTAAGTTACTTAAAGCAAATCTGAAAGACAATCCAGCACATTAACCCTTTTCCTCAGGGAATGTCCTGTAATTCCAAATATTTGGCTGCAGCTACATACAAATATTGAAATGATAGTTGGTGCACAGTACACTTATTTGCCTAGCCTATCGGTGTCAGGTGATCTAGCTTCTTACCTGATTATGACTGCAACTGTAAAAGAGTTTCATTGTTTTATTAAATTTCAATAAAATAATAATAAAATAAAAAAGGTATAAAGAATAACTCTTAATTTGTTAAGAGAAGCAAATGAATGAGACTTATTCAATCTAAAGAAAATGATTCTGGACGTACATTGCCTTCAATCAAAGTCATTGTCTGAGTTGAGTAATACTTATTCAGTTGCTTGTAACAAATTAAATTAGCTTTTAGGTTGCACTTCTAAAAGGTAAGCCACTGTAAAAAGTGCAAGCTAAAAAATTACTCTAAATAGTTACAAGCAGTTAAACAAGTTTTACTCAACTCAAAAAATGACTTTGGTTGAAAGAATGAAAGGTTGAGTAAACCAAATTAATTTGCTTGTGACAAAATGAAGTAGTTTTTTGGGTCTGGCAGGTCATTCTACCAAATTAGTTCTCCTACTCTCTACTCTCTTAGTGCTCCTACTGTAGAAAATAATGTTAAGTATTCAAATCTTAGAAATGCACATATCAATTTAAACCCACACTGTAAACAGTGTTGGTTTATTATAAAATACTCTCAATTTGTTACAAGCAAATAAATAAGGTTTATTCAACCCTACTTTGAACAAAAGGTCCAATCAAAGTATTTTTTTGAGTCGAGTAAAACCTATTCAATTACTGAAGTATTATTTTAGCACTTTTTTACAATGCAATACCTTCATTAAACCGACATTAATACGTTAAATAAATAAAAAATTGTTATTTATAGGACACTTTCTTAAAACCCAAACATCCTAAATTTACACAATAATATAATACTGCATTTTAGAGCAGAAGGTGAGACTGTATGTCTGTTGCTCATGGCCACATGTAAATGTATCCCAAAGCCTGAAGGCAGTGTGAAACACCGAGAACTGTCACTACTGTTTCTGCAGTTCAGTAACCTTGTGCAGCTGTTCAAAGCTGTGTCTGCTAGTCATGTACCTCTTAGCATTTCTGACCTCTGCTTACATACATATATACATAGGTGTTACAAACATACATACATACATACATTCATTATCCATCAGGACTTCCAAATGGCGAACACACCGGATGTTCGGTTACCTATTCAGCTTTACACCTATTAAGTGTGACATGGTGTACGGCCAGTTATCTAGTGGACGATTCCTTTAAACAGTCATACAGTGGTATTTTGACCATATACCTGCATAACCTCGTAGCTATTTAAACACGGCCTGGTCTGTATTTGATTAGCCGTAATCGAACCCACAAACACGGCTCCGATAAGATAAGGATATTAGTGAGTACTGAAGGCAGTGTGGCTGATTACAGAGAGATTAACCTACATATAGATTACAGAAGCAGCAGTGAGCCGGCCTGCATTCATCAGCATGCAAAGAGACTGTCATTTACATACAGATTTATCAGATAGTATTTGTTTGTGTGCATGTACGCACTGTCAAAACTGTAAACAGTGTAGGTCAACAATTTGTCTTTTTTTTTTGCATTTACCTTGAAGTACAAATGAACACCAACTCCGAGTGTATTAAAATGCATAGATTTTTAATCTAGTTAATTCAGATGCTAACACCATTCAATTTATCATAACAAATAAAGTATAAACTTAAGTATAGTGATATAAACTGAGTCTGTGCTACAGTTTCTCATTAGGTTGAGTGTATAACTCTAAGCTCTAAATGTAGGTACTGTGGTATAAACTGAGTCTGTGCTACAGTTTCTCATTAGGTCGAGTGTATAACTCTAAGCTCTAAATGTAGGTACTGTGGTATAAACTTAGTCTGTTCTACAGTTTCTCATTGGGTCGAGTGTATAACACTAAGCTCTAAATGTAGGTACTGTGGTATAAACTGATTCTACAGTTTCTCATTAGGTCGAGTGTATAACACTAAGCTCTAAATGTAGGTACTGTGGTATAAGCTGAGTCTGTTCTACAGTTTCTCATTAGGTTGAGTGTATAACTCTAAGTTCTAAATGTAGGTACTGTGGTATAAACTGAGTCTGTTCTACAGTTTCTCATTAGGTCGAGTGTATAACTCTAAGCTCTAAATGTAGGTACTGTGGTATATACTGGGTCTGTTCTACAGTTTCTCATTAGGTTGAGTGTATAACTCTAAGCTCTAAATGTAGGTACTGTAGTATAAACTGAGTCTGTTCTACAGTTTCTCATTAGGTGGAGTGTATAACTCTAAGCTCTAAATGAGTAGTGTTTTAACAGTATGTATAAATGATGTGTGTGTAACAGTAAAAGGTTGGTGGTGGTGGTTCCCAATGAGCCGTCGTTCCATGGGCGGCGTGCCTACACAAGCGAGGATGAAGCTTGGAGGTCGTATCTGGAGAACCCCCTGACCGCAGCCACTAAGGCCATGATGAGCATCAATGGAGACGAAGACAGCGCTGCAGCACTGGGACTCCTCTATGAGTACTACAAGGTCAGGACCACCACTGCACATCGTGAGGGGTTAAAAATTTCGGAGCAGCAGGGCTGCCGGCTTGGTTTAACCCTTTAAAAGCTAAAATGTAGCTATATCTGCCATTTATCTGCATCCAACACATAAATCTGTCACGTATCATCATTAGTCTTACACAAACCAGTAATAACTGGGATCTGAAGGCATTGGTCAAACGTTTATGTATTTGTCAGTTAACAGGAAATCAGCTAATCATTAGTGTCACTAGTCACTGGCAATATACTGTCCACTAGTGGCTGCTTCAGATTTCACCAACTGTTATGTGAAGAAAGTTGAGTAGAAGGTGACTGGAAGTCGACTTTGACTGATTGCTGATTATGTTATGCATTAAACAACAGGAGAGGAGAATTCTCTGCATTATGAGCAACTTAAAAACCCATCACAAAGCCGAATCCAATGAGCCCGGACCTCATTGCTAACTTCAGAAAACCATATATGTGAAGCCCCCGCCTCTAGCACATTTGTATTTGGCTTGCCCAGATGCTCACCGCAGAGGAGGCCTGGAGACCCGGAGAAATTTAGAGCACCGTGAGATTAACTAGCTGTAAACTTTAGGAGGTAATGCTCCCTCTCCAACAGCACAGGACCCTTTATTGTAATGGAGACTGGATTTGGCATACACTGGACAAGTTTCTGGATGTAGGCCACATCAATGTTCATAAACTCTTGCTCCTTCAAAGAATTGAGCAGTTGGGCCAGATTTGGGATTTCAGCCACTACTGGTAGACCCGCATGACAATACGCTTTCATACACCTGCAGATTCATATACTTCCTTCAACTTTGGCCTTTGGCACGCCCACATGCAGTCACTCCTTATATCTCATCATTAACATCTGCTTTGGAGCCATTTTTCAAAAAAGGAACCGACACATTCATTGCACTGTAGCACCTCTTCTTAATCTATGGATCCCATCACTCACACCCTGCAGTTATTTATATCCCTGTTGTCTCTGTACAGTGTGATTGGAAGGAGCCTGAAGTTACTACCACCTTAAACTTATTAAAGGCGAGTCATTTTTGATCCTGGACGCTTAATAACACTCAATGATTTTCTTTAATGTTCAATCCTTCATGCCAAAATAAAAGTCTCAGGTGAATCCAACATCATGATAATAACACGTGGTTCATTGTTGTTATCTACTGTATATGAAACATGGCTTGGATACAGCTCAGTTATTCTGCACCTTTGGAGCTGTTTAGAGCTCAGTTATTCACTTCAAACAGGAACTAAAAGAAGAGCGTGAAAAGATGTTTTCATTAATTAGAGAATTTTACCCACCACAAACTTCCCCATTTGCTTTTTTACTTCCTGTATGGAGGCTAATCTATGGCACACATCTCCGCATTGCCCAAATACAGTAACAGTAACCGCATTATTCAAAGGCTTCGTCATGGCTGATGTTGGCTTTACCGTGCCAGTAGGCTAGTAGTGCACTGTTTATCATACATTGTACATCTACATATACATTTGTTCTCATGTACGACATTTAGAGACTGCATTTATATACAGATGTTACTATTTCATATATCTAATTTACTGCCTCAAATGCAGTCAATTTAGACATATATGGCATCTTCTTTAGTATTAGCCCAAGGCCAGTGTGGCTAACAGCAACATACACAAATTAGCATGATGGTATCTGCATACATATGTCATTGCACACTGCTCTCAAAGCAGGTGGAGGTGATCAACATCACTAATACTTGGATTAGCATAGCTTAAAGCAGTAGCAGCAACACGTCTTTGTATCGTTTGTGTATTAGAATGTTAATCTATCTTATAAATTTCAAATAGCCCATAATAATTTCCAGAGATTGTTCTGATTATCATAAATCTTAACTCCAGTGTTACATCCTGTCTATAATGTTGGACAATTCCTTGTTTAAAAGTGCACAGAACTGCTAACTGGCTAAAGATGGTATGTGAATTTATGCTTTATTTGAGAGGTGTCAGAAACTGCGAAATACTGATTGAAAAACTTGAAAACAATCTGAATTACAGTCAGTAAACATGGAATTCTACTATTGAACTATTGAAGCTGAAGCCAAATCTTAAAGATAAAGAAATTACTTAAAGCCAAAGCCTAAAACTAACTCTTAAAGCTAACGCTAACTCTTGAAGTGTATCTAGATAATATTTATAACAGACAGACTCATATTGAACTGAATTCTAAATGATACATTAATGTACAAGATGTGATGTATTACACGACCTTTCACCTTTTAAGTGAAAGCGTTAAAAATAGTGTATGTGGAAACGTTCACTGATGCGCTTCTGTTACAACCTATCTATACGCATCTATAAACACCTGAGAGGACTGTATTTACTGGTTAACCATCTGGTATATTCAACGTTCCAATGAGCATCTGAACGCAGCAAAACGTGAAGCTGAACCTAGCCCTTGAACCTGAAGCCAGCTTTTGAAGCTAAACCCTGAAGTTAAAGCTAACTTGAAGCTAAAGCTAACTCTTGAAGCTAAATCTAAAGTTAACACTGGAAGCTAAAACTAACTCTTCAAAAAGAGGCTGACTTTTAAAACTAAATCTATCACTTAAAGCTAAAGCTAACTCATGAAGCTGAAATGTAGTATTTGGGCTAATAGTTCATTTAAGTGCTGTTAGAAACTTGGAAATTCTGATTGTCCTACTTGTAAACTGCGCTTGAACAATCCCCAAAATTGTATTTACAACTGGTAAACTCAGAATTCTAGACGATTCACAAGCTTACATGACATATAACACACCCTTTAACCTTTTAAAGAAAGGTTTAGAGAAAGAGAAAAACTTGAAACCTGCAGTGGTTGTGGAAACGTATATACCGGATGCACTTGTAGATCTGTGTGCTTTTGAACACAGCACATAAATGTTGAATATTTGTTGTCTGGGTTCATTAACAGTTTATACTAAATGCTGATTTCTTCTCTAATCCTCCGCAGGTTCCAAAAGACAAACGAGTGATGCCCATCGCCAAAGTGGTGGAAATAGCAGAGGAACAAGAGAAAAGGTCAGTACTTACATGCAGATATATTTATAGACAGAAGATCTCGGCTAACAAACCATGTAACGGAACAGGTTTTTATATTCAGTTATTCATTTCATAGCTCAGACACACCCAAAACCATGTGCTCCATGCCAGTGAGGCATCACTGCATGTCGTTCAGCTGGTGTTGTAATGTGTAAATCTGATGGAGTTCACAGTTGTGAAGTGTTGACAAACGTATCGCTGCTGTCGATACAAAGCCTCATAAGTCTGAAAAGAAAATCTTTACAGGAGAGAAAAATCCACTGCACTTTAACCACACTTATATACTTGAACCTCTGAGCTGTGTAGTTTATTTATCTATATTTCATTTATCTATATACTGTACATCTGTGCTGTAAGCTGTTTTAGCTGTTCACCTGGACACTGAGCTGCTATTCTCACTACCTGCACTGTAAACCATCACATATAGTGTATATCTACTGTTTACAACCACATACTTACTGCACACCTGCCTACCTCAACACACTGGACTGTCCTACATGTACACTACATTAACACTAAGCTGTATTTAACTCTGCTGTATTTGCTAACTGCTGTGTGCACTTCAGTTGTAGTAGTCTTAACACACTGAGTTTTTCTTAAACTAGCTTCTCCACATGTACAGCAGGATCTTAATGAGGAACAGAAGGTTCGGTTCTAGCTTTACTGGCAGATACAGTGAGCGCCTGGTTCATAAGAACAAGGTCAAGCAACAGTGCCGTACAGAAAGACTGGCAAGCGGTGGCTGGGGTGAAATGCATATTGCACACTGCACAATGTATTTTTATCACTGCACTAGAGAAGTAGTGTTTCATCATTCTGTCTTACCCTGTGTTGGTATAATGACAAAGCCGAATTTTATTGAATTGAAATCAGTGGAACCAGAGTCGCCCCCCACCCCGAATAGTTTTGAGCCAGGTTTCATTCATTGTGGAGTTTACACACAATAGAAAGGACAACAGATACTTTCAAATGATGTCAAAACTGAACTGAGCATCTGTATCTGTGTGTTTCAGGAGTGCTGTTCTGGGCAACAGCAGTGCTGCTGACTCTGAGTCAGTGGATAATCACGTACAGGTTCTGAAGACCGTGCCAGTGAACCTGTGTGTGAACACGGAGCAGCAGGAGTGTAAGCGTGAGCAGTTCGGCGGTGTGGTAAAGGCTGAGGCTTATGCGCCCGCCTTCATGAACTCTGGCCTGCACTACAGAGCTGAAAGTGAGGAGCAGACACGGGCTGTTTATGAACACTCGCACACGTTTGACTCCACGGCAGCCAGTCACACCAACTTTGGGAAAGATGAACATCGCAGCAGTCCAGACAGCACATACGAAGAGGACAGCAGTGAGGTGGGGAGGGACCTGAAGGGTAATGAATGGGGTCCAGTTTATACATTTACAGAAACAAAGAATGGAGTTACTGAACATGTTTATCGGTGTCTGAATGGGGGTTGATCTCCTCTGGAACTGTCTTTAGGGCAAGCTGGAATTAAAACCAGAAAGAAAATAAATGCTAAAGAAAATCTCTAAACTTAGTATTAGAACGCTAGTATATACACTGACCAGCCTCCATGTTATCAGCTACACTGACCATATAGGAGCACTCTGTAGCCTGTCCATCTGTTTCTCTGTATACTGTTACCCTGTTATCATGTGGGTGGTGGATCATTCTCAGCACTGCACTGACACTGACATGATGGTGGTGTTAGTCTGTCCTGCTGGTGTGAGTGGATCAGACACAGCAGTGCTGCTGGACACCTCAGTGTTTCTCCTGGACTGAAAATCATTCACCAACCAAAACTATCCAGCCAACAGCATCCTGTGGGCTGCGTCCTGTGGACAGTGTCCTGTGGGCTGCGTCCTGTGGGGACTGATGAAGGACTAGAGGATGACCAACACTGCACTGTGCAGCAGCAGATGAGCTATCGTCTCTGACTGTACATCTACAAGGTGGACCAGCACGGTAGGAGTGTCTAATAGAGTGGACAGTGAGTGGACACAGTGTTTAAACACTCCAGCAGCACTGCTGTGTCTAATCCACTCACACCAGCACCACACGCACTAACACACCACCACCACGTACAGTATATCAGTGTCAGTGCAGTGCTGAGAATAATCAGTGACTGAGAGTGATAGAGAGACGGAGTGAGTGAGGGAGTATAATGGAGATGTAATATATATGGAGCTGTGTTGTATTTCCAGGCAAGTATTTGCTGTTGTCTTTTCTCCTATAAAGAATTTAACGTGTTTTGTTTTCTCTGATACAGAAATATCGGCCGTCGTCTCTGGGAGCAAACGAGTTCGTCTTTGACCCATCCGATGCGTAAGTATGCTTACAGAGCAATTATTAGAGTGCGAATGAAACTATTAGTTTATAGTGTGTGTGTGTGGGTGTGTGGGTGTGTGGGTGTGTGTGTGTGTGTGTGTGTGTGTGTGTGTGTGTGTATATATGTATATATGTGGTGTATGGCATCATTTAATGTAGCATCTCTGTGTGTATGATATTAAATCTATATTTCAGAGACACATTTCAGTACACTCTGGAGGCCAGCCGGTCACTGCGACAGAAACAGGGAGAAGGACCAATGACCTACCTGAACAAAGGCCAGTTCTACGCCATCACGCTGAACGAAACGGGCAGCAATAAACGCCTCAGACACCCTATCAGCAAATTGCGGGTGAGCAGGCAGCACACACAGAACGTGATTATAATTAAGGTTGAAGTACATTAAAATATCACATCACAGTTTCACCCCATGGGAAAATGTTCAGCCTGTCTACAGTTTTGAGACATCTAGTTCTCCAAAAACAAATAATCATCTTTTCTCTGTTTGGGAAAAATAATAAGCATAAAGGATTACAGCACAGCCGTTTAATTATCTGTTAACTGTTCATTCTGTCTTCATTCCGACTCTTTCCTCTTTCACTCCTTCCAGAGCGTGATCATGGTCGTGTTCAGTGAAGATAAGAACAGAGATGAGCAGCTGAAGTACTGGAGATATTGGCACTCTCGTCAGCACACAGCAAAGCAGAGGGTTCTAGATATTGGTAAGCTATCCAGTCCATTATACAGTCTATAGAATCTGTGCTGGGTTGAATTGACAGTGTGGTTTGGGTCGGGCTCAGGGAGAAATTAATTGGGCTGGGATCAGTTCAGTACTGAATGTGAGGATGTGGTTTGGGTTGAGTTTGGCCAGAATTTTGTTCGACCTGGATCAGGTTCATACTGAACATGACAATGTGGTTTGGGTCTGGTTCGGACAGAATTTTGTTGGACTTGGGTCAGGTTCAGATGGATTATGCTGATGGGTTTTGGACAGAATTTAGTTGGGCTCGGATCAGGTTCAGACTGAACATGACAATGTAGTTTGGTTCTGGTTCGGACAGAAATTAGTTGGGCTCGGATCAGGTTCAGACTGAACATGACGATGTAGTTTGTAAACAGGTTTTTATTGGTTTCTGACTTTTAAGTTTTGGACTCAGACCCAGACTTGATGCTGAGGTTCAGATCTGGTTCGGACAGAATTTAGTTGGTCTCATGCCAGTTGTGGACCCACTCTAATACTGGAGTAGTCAGAATGCAGATCTCTGATGATGGCAGACGCGTGCTAATTAGTGGAATATAAGCTTTAGCTGATTAGCTCCAGTGTAAAACTAAAGAAGCAAACTGACTTCAGACACCAAACATGCAATCAACTGCGTTTGGGGTGAGGTAGGGGAATGTGGAGCCCCTCAGGGTCACAGGAGATTGGATCCTCTTGGTTTCCCACAGTAGTTAAAGACACTCAGGTACTAAAACACAGCCGACATGCAGGCTCCACTCTCTGAGCTTCCTTTGAGCACTTGACGGAAGAGCATGGCTGGAGGGCTGGAGGGGATTGTTTTCAGACCTGAGGTGACATGATGCAGACCGCCTGCATCTCAGTAGACACGGTTGTACCTCTGTACAACATCGCGTTCTGTAAATCTGTAGTTTTTCATCCTCTTACTGTTATTGATTAATTGTATGCCGCGCGGAGATGCCTAAGGCGCCTAGCTAGAGATAAAATGACAACTTGCGACATGCTACATGACAGTCCACTATTCTCAAATAGTCCTCATGTCCTGATTCTCAAAACCCTTTTCCACCCTTGTCTTTTCTCGGGCTCCTTTTTTATCTTAGCAGAATTTGCTCCTGCTGTCAAACTCCTTGTGATTCATGTACTGCCGTTGCTACATCCCGTTGTGTCAGCCAATAGCAGACTGACCCCGTCATGCTGAATTTGGCTGCTGTTAGTTTCTTATTTGAATTTCTGCTCCACCTTACACAGCAGTTACAGCCTAGCGTCCATGCTACATCATTTAAGGTGGAATGGGGACGAGAATAAGGACCTATTACAGTCAACATACCAGAGCTTAAGGTGGGGTAGCGGCTGCAGCTTTAAACCCTAAATTACTATATATATATACACACTTGTATGGATCATTTATACTTTGTGCTTATAAGCTTATATGGGCTGCTGGGAATCAGACGCAATTATCCAAACTGGCGCTGGGATACTGGCGCAGTCAGGACACAACCTTTAGTCTTTTATTGTTCTATTATTTTTTAGTATATTTTATTTCCCTGTTACATCCACATCACAAATAATTGTTTCTCCTTCTGTAATGTTATTTTATGAAGATTCAAGATTTTACATATGCTGCTATACACACATATATGTGTAGAGCTAACAATCAACCTAAATGACCTTCATAGTAGACTAAATATTTCATAGTAGACTCTAAATAATTCATGATAGATGCTGAATAATTAATTGTAGCAGTAGCATAGTAATTCACCGGAGCAGAATACTACAGAGAAGAACCAGTATAATTAAGAATTAAATTAGAAATTACATGAATTTAATAATTTAGGAAAAAATAATTATTCTTACTATACATATAATCAAATATATTAGTAACACTATATATATATATACTATAAACTATTTCTACTAATGTAGTAATACTTATAATCGTAATCATCTGTGATAGTAGTTGAATAAGCATGTGTGTATGTATATATATATATATATATATATATATATATATATATATATATATATATATATATATATATATATATATATATAAATATGTGTGTGTGTGTGTGTGTGTGTGTGATATGGTTTCATATTTCCGTTCAGCTACAGAATGCCTTTTAGTTCTGACAGTTTCCCCACACTGTTCTCCATCCAGAGAAAACAGAGTGAGGTTTCCCTCTTGAACAAGACCGTTTTTGTACGACAAGCTGTGACCTGCACGTGTAGCATAGCGCGGAGGCGGTATGTGAGAAAGAGAATGAATGGTGAAAGTACAGGACTTGTTCGGACAGAGAGAGGAATGTCCTTTTCTCTTTAGCGGACCCACGAATGGCTAACCTAAATGGTGTTTATGTTAACAGGCTGATAGGCAGTTCATAAACACATATTAACCTTGAAGTTACCCTGTTAATAGAGTCTTGCGTTAGTGCATGACTCCGGCGGGAGTGGGAAGGAGCGCCCCAAGCAGTAAAGCATTAAAAAGTTCTTATTTGCCAGTGTCCTTATAGTTCCTATTTGAACTATCCATTCCACCTTAATGTAACTGCTGCATGGTTAAAAGGTGGAACCGATGGTTTAGATGAGAAAACATGACAGTACTTCATGTACTTGTTGAAAACAATAGAGATAGAGAAACAGGAGCATGTGAAGCGACGTCACAGTGTTCTTAAATCTATCAGGAAGTGGATTGTTTACCTGCTCTTAGTCATTTGTTAGTATAATGAGAACCTCGTGTCTCAGGTTGTAGCTCAGGTTACATTTTATGTGCTGCATATGAACTAAATTAAAAAGTTTCACTGATTTAAAATAATGCAGTTTGGTAATACGAGGCCACATGTCACAGAGGTTTTACACAGGTTTACTCTGTAAGGCAGAAGGAAAAATTTTATTTAGTAAATAGACATTAAATTGGTCCTCTCTACTGTCCGTTTTTGTTTAGATTGTAAATGAATAATTGGCTTTTATATGGGTGAGAAGATTCAGGGTGGTGGGATAGCTGACTCCTGTGAGAGTGGAAAGTGGGGGGATTCAACAGGAGGCCATGCCCTCAGGCAAAAACAGGATCCCCCTTCTAAAACTCCCACCCTCTTTCCATCCCCTTCAGATCAGTGGTGATAAAACCGAATAAATCGAAGTGTATACATGCATTGATAAATTTGAAAGAAATCAGAGTAAGGGTTTACACGTGATAACAAAACCGAAAGAAATCATAGTAAGTGTATACATGCAGTGATAAATCTGAAAGAAATCGGAGTAAGGGTATACACATGATGATAAAGCTGAAAGAAATCAGAGTAAGGGTATATACACGGTGAAAAAGCCAAAAGAAATCAGAGTAAGGGTATACATGCAGTGATAAATCTGAAAGAAATCAGAGTATGCGTATACACCTGGTGAAAAAGCCGAAAGAATTTAGAGTAAGGGTATACATGCAGTGATAAATCTTAAAGAAATCAGAGTAGGGTATATATACAGTGATAAATCTGAAAGAAATCAGCTTAAGTGTATACATGCAGTGATAAATCTTAAAGAAATCAGAGTAGGGTATATATGCAGTGATAAACCTGAAAGAAATCAGAGTAGGGTATATATGCAGTGATAAACCTGAAAGAAATCAGAGTAGGGTATATATGCAGTGATAAACATGAAAGAAATCAGAGTATACAAGCAGTGATAAACATGAAAGAAATCAGAGTATACAAGCAGTGATAAATCTGAACGAAATCAGAGTAAGGGTACACATTAAATTAAATAGTAATTATAATAACAAAGAAATAAAGACGCTTTTTATTTAGGTTTCGACAAGTCATCATTTAGAAACACATGCTTCTCACTGGTCATTTAAGTCCACCATCCTCGTCTACAGTATGCTGTTCAGTAAGAGCTCGCTAGGAATGCATTTTGCATTGTGTAATGTTTCAGATTGTAATTAGCCATTTTAGCAATTATTCAGAATTAGTTTTTAAATAACAGTACATTTGTGTAGACAATACTTTTTTTTTTCGCCTTTTGTTCATTGTGCAAACAAAAATATTAACTGTTACATTTATTTACCTTTTATACATGAAAATCAGCAGCCCAGATTCCTTTACAGTATAATTAATAATTCATTTAAACGACAAGGCTGAGCACACTAAACGGCGAACAGCACACAGTAGAGGTGAAGTTTTTTTATTGCTGTTTCTCAGTATAACTTGTTTACATTGGGAGGTATTGTGGTTCTCGAGACCTCATGGTGCGCCATACAACAGCAGCACAGTGTACAGGACTACAGAGAGAGCAGATACATGTGTAAAACACAAAATACATACCGTACCGGCATTTAGCAGCAGGTGCTGATTGAAGACGTAGTGCAAGCAGTACACTGTACAGTTAGACTCATAGCGGAGTCTAAATGAATCATGAATCAGTGATCATGAAAAGGGCTATGGGCAGTGTGGTGGGGAAAAGAAGGGGGTCTAGATCAGTCCATGTGTATGTTTGGGGTGGGGGGGCTATCAGTGTGTTCAGTAATCTTACCGCCTCTGAAAAGAAGCTGTTGCAGAGCTTGGTGGTGGTGGATCGAATGCTCTGGTACCTTCTGCCAGATGGCAGGGGGCTGATGAGTCCATGGGTGGGAGGCGTCGTCCAGGATGCTGACTTTAAGTAAAGACACCCCAGCTGATCTTCTCAACTGTACTTTAATCCACAGCCCTGCCTCCCATACCAGACTGTGACTAAAGTTAGAGGAAAACGGTTATTTAATAAAACCTATCAGGCTAAAGGAAGCAGAGAAATGGAGAGAACATTCATTAATAAAAAAATAAAAAAGGGAATAATAATGTAAATGTAATAATTTCATATCGTACAATGAATGAAACAGGATTCTAAATAGAACAGGGACCATATATAAGAGAGATCCACTAATACAATACTGAACATCTTCTTTTGGAACTGCTGAGTGTTTGTGTCTGGGGAATATGAACAGGTGCAGGTTCTGAAGTTTGTGTGCACAGTAACAGAAGGCGGGTTTTTATGCTGGACTGCAGGTACATACAATAAAGCAGCACTTTGTAATAGGCCTGAACGATATTGGTGGAAAATGACATTGCAGTTTCTGTCCCTGCTATACATTATATGTGAACACACACAGGTGAGTGCTCTGACTACTCTCCTCTGTGTACTTTACACTGCACAGTCTCAGCATACAATAAATAATAAACAATAAATATACAATAAAAATACAATAAATAATAAACAATAAATATACAATAAAAATACAATAAATAATAAACAGTAAAGCAGCACTGTGTAGTCGTAACTTATGCACTGTATGAAAGGCGTATTCTGCTGTTGGATTGCATGTTTGTTTTGACACGAATAGAAACAGCTGGTCAGGTAAAATTCCATGATGAACAGCGAGATAGAAATAGAGCAGATTTGCATGAAAAAGATAATGTCTCCACTGACTTCCATTAACGGTTAAGACTGTTTTCCAGCTCCTGTAAAGTTATCCTGGACTGTATGTTTCGCTCCGATGGCAGCAGGATATGGACATATGAGAGTGGAGGACGGTCGACACCGTCCTCTGCGAAGTGCTGGGGTCAGGGAGTGGTGCTCTGACCTTTGTGCAGCAGAGCAGCAGGCCGCAGTGGGCAGGCTGAGCAGACAGGGACTGTAACCCGACACCTGCGCCGTTGAGATTTGAATAGCAGTTGAGGCGGGATTGTTCTCCAGGCCTGGGGCCATGACACAGAATCCAGGATTTGAATGGGCCTATTTAACGGGGGAGGACCAGCTAACGGACAAAGGCTGGGTGTGGGAGAGAGAGCAAGTCTCTGAGAAAACCAGGTGAGGACCAGGAACAGGTGTTCAGCTCAGTGAACAAAGACCTGCAGGAGGCCACAGCTCTGTAATGAGAGCGACACACACCTACATTTAATGTTCATACGCTGGGAATAGTCCGGCAAATGAAGAATGCTAATGTTGCTAACAAGCAATGCTAGCTTATACACTATATATTGCCAAAAGTATTCACGCCCCCATCCAAATCATTGAACTCAGGTGTTCCGATTACTTCCATGGCCACAGGTGTAGGTGCAGATTGCTCCTACAGACATTACTGAAAGAATGGGTCGCTCTCAGAAGCTCAGTGAATTGCAGCATGGTACAGTGATAGGATGCCAAATGTGCAACAAGTCCAGTCCTACTAAATATTTCACAGTCAACTGTCAGCGGGTTTATAACAAAGTGGAAATGATTGGGAAAGACAGCAACAAAGGCACCAAGTGGTAGACCACGTAAAATGACAGAGCAGAGGTCCCCAACTTTCTGCAGAGTCAGTCCCTATCAAAAGACCTCCAAACTTTATGTGGCCTTTAGATCAGCCCAAGAACAGTGTGTAGAGGGCTTCATGGAATGGGTTTCAATGGCCAAACTTTACATCACCAAGCACGATGCAAAGCGTTGAATCCAGTGGTGTAAAGTACACCGCCACTGGAGTCTAGAGCAGTGGAGACGTTTTCTCTGGAGTGACAAATCACGCTTCTCCGTCTGGCAATCTGATAGACAGATTTGGGTTTGGCGATTGCCAGGAGAACAGTACTTGTCGGACTTCATTGTGCCGATTGTAGTTCTGTGGAGGGGGGATTATGGTGTGGGGTTGTGTTTCTGGCGTTGGGCTCGGATCCTTGGTTCTGGTGAACTTTTAATGCCTCAGCAGACCAGGAGATTCTAGACAATTTCATGCTCCAACTTTGTGGGAACAGTTTGGGCATGGCCCATATGCTTGTAAAGGCAGACAAGTGAAAACTTTTGGCAGTATAGTGTTTCTGCTTATCATCATGCCAAAGTCATCACACACTGGCCTTAGACCATCTGGAGGTGGGCGGTCCTAGCCTGTAAGCAGAGGTCGGCGGACAGTACATAAAACCAACAACATGGCAAAACATGTTCTTCATGTGCACACTGCACTTCCTGCTTTGTGGGCATATAGCTTACAATCTAGAACTGATTCTTTCAGCATCTGTGCTCAGTCCAGAGGGATCGTCATAGACAAAGATTACACGTAGGGCAACACGTACGTGTTCCCTCTCTCTGTTATGATGGGGGACTATTATAAAGCGGCATGTTGATGTTCATAGCTATCTGTAGTGTTTCCCACATTACGGATCTCCTACACATATTAAACAGCACCTGTTTCAAATGCCTCACATTGTAAACAGCCCCGTGGCTCATTAGGAGACGAATGCCTCCTGTTGTATGAGCTCATCCTTGAGCACATCACCAGTGGGATACGACTGTTCCAGAGTTCAGCTCAGTGCAGTTTGTCCAGAGTTTCAGAGGCTGATGGGATTCTTTTGATTACACATGTGATCTCCTGAAGCTGTTGGTGGACAGGGCTATATGTAAGATATATATTGGGGATTTGGAGCCCTCTCTGGTGGAAGTATGTAACTGCAAACAAAAAAAGTTTATTGTGTGGGTTGTGCTTCAGCCTCCTCGCCCGAGCGGATGAGAGAGACTTCAGGTGAAGGTGTTTTCTAAGGATGTAAGTGAGTTATCTGCTTTTACTTTGTTGAGATAATTTTAGACGTGTATTCTCCTTTCTCAGTAACAACACTTCCCTCAGCTGGACATAGTGCATAAAACTGCTGAACACACATATCTGAGAATTGTGTGAGCATGGCTAAGAAGCAGATTAATTGACAGGTCTTTGTCCTCCATTTCTAGCTCTGCTCAACCCCCATGCAGAACTAACGTTATCCAGCTTTTATTTGATGATAACTGGACCAACAAAGACGCAATGTTGATGAAGGAATGAAGGGATGAAGGAACAATGTTGGTGATGGATGAAGGGATGATGAGGAACTGTGTTGGTTTATAGATAAAGAAATGAAGGGATGAAGGAACAGTGTTGGTGATGAATAAAGAAATTACAGGGTAAAGGAACAATGTTGGTAATGGCTAAAGGAATTAAGGAACAGTGTTGGTAATGGATAAAGAAATGAAGGAATGAAGAAACAATGTTGGTGATGGATAAAGGAATGAAGGGATGAAGGAACAATGTTGGTGATGGATAAAGGAATGAAGGAATGAAGGAACAATGTTGGTGATGGATAAAGGAATGAAGGAATGAGGAAACAATGTTGGTGATGGATAAAGGAATGAAGGGATGAAGGAACAATGTTGGTGATGGATAACAGAATGAAGAAACAGTGTTGGGGCATGGATAAAGAAATGAAGGAATGAAGAAACAATGTTGGTGATGGATAAAGGAATGAAGGGATAAAGGAACAATGTTGGTGATGGATAAAGGAATGAAGGAATGAGGAAACAATGTTGGTGATGGATAAAGGAATGAAGGGATGAAGGAACAATGTTGGTGATGGATAAAGGAATGAAGGAACAGTGTTGGTGATGGATAAAGGAATGAAGGAACAGTGTTGGTGATGGATAAAGGAATGAACGGATGAAGGAACAATGTTGGTGATGGATAAAGGAATGAAGAAACAGTGTTGGTGATGGATAAAGGAATGAAGGAACAGTGTTGGTGATGGATAAAGGAATGAAGGAACAGTGTTGGTGATGGATAAAGGAATGAACGGATGAAGGAACAATGTTGGTGATGGATAAAGGAATGAAGAAACAGTGTTGGTGATGGATAAAGGAATGAAGGAACAGTGTTGGTGATGGATAAAGGAATGAAGGAACAGTGTTGGTGATGGATAAAGGAATGAATGGACGAAGGAACCATGTTGGTGATGGATAAAGGAATAAAAGGAAGGAAGGAACAGTGTTGGTGATGGATAAAGGAATGAACGGATGAAGGAACCATGTTGATAAACTTCCCTGACTCTGAAACTGTTCTGTGTGGGCGGGGCCAGAGACGTCAACCTTGTGATTGGTCCAGAGAAGGCCTACAGAAGCAGATTAGGACCGCCTCATTAAGAAGAACACGCAGATTTAGGTTTCTGGGTCTGATCCGGAGGTCCCTGCTACCTGCATACAGAGAACTGCCTGAGTGTGGAGCAGAAGTGTGGTTGGGACTGTGATTGTGAGTTTGTGAGGTTTTGGATTTAGTTATGAGCGCCAGTGCAGACAGGCCGACTCCAGGCCAAGAGCTTTGCCGCCCCCGGCCTCTCCCCGCAGCTGTGAAGTGGCAGAGTGGTTTGACCCAATCACAGGCGTGAGAGGCCATAAAGCACAGATAGCCTTTATCTCTGCTCAGCAGCCGCTTTGAAGGCAGAAGGAGTGTGTTTACTCAGCCAGATAAGATTTATCTGCGATGGAAGCGTGCCGGTTTATTGTACAAGCCAAGTAGCACTTATCTGACCCAGCCATCTAGATGAACAAGAGTTTACCTTCTGTGTGAGATAGATACTCCTCCTCTGACAGTTCACTCATTCATCAGTTAGCTGCTTCTGATTCTGGGAGAAAGGCCAGTAAATCACTCCAAACACAGTTCGTTCAGTACCTCACCATGCAGACGAGCTCTCCGAGATAAACACCAGAGCCAAATAATTAATCACGATTAATCACGATCGTTTTGTTGAAGCCGTATGAATACACAAAGCTTCATCATTAACACACATCTTATTTTCAGTAGTCCAGTACATTATATTCATCATGTGAACGCAGAACCTGGACATAAGAAATCACATGATCTCCACAGTGTGTGGACACAGTGTCCGATTTTCACCACTGACATCCAGTGAAAGTAACAAGTTACATTAGTCAGATCAGTGTGTGTAGTTTATTTCTGTAATTCAGACCAGGTGTAGAGCATGTTGGTGTAGCTGTGTGAGTGGACCAGGTGTAGAGCATGTTGGTGTAGCTGTGTGAGTGGACCAGGTGTAGAGCATGTTGGTGTAGCTGTGTGAGTGGACCAGGTGTAGAGCATGTTGGTGTAGCTGTGTGAGTGGACCAGGTGTAGAGCATGTTGGTGTAGCTGTGTGAGTGGACCAGGTGTAGAGCATGTTGGTGTAGCTGTGTGAGTGGACCAGGTGTAGAGCATGTTGGTGTAGCTGTGTGAGTGGACCAGGTGTAGAGCATGTTGGTGTAGCTGTGTGTGTGGACCAGGTGTAGAGCATGTTGGTGTAGCTGTGTGTGTGGACCAGGTGTAGAGCATGTTGGTGTAGCTGTGTGTGTGGACCAGGTGTAGAGCATGTTGGTGTAGCTGTGTGAGTGGACCAGGTGTAGAGCATGTTGGTGTAGCTGTGTGAGTGGACCAGGTGTAGAGCATGTTGGTGTAGCTGTGTGTGTGGACCAGGTGTAGAGCATGTTGGTGTAGCTGTGTGTGTGGACCAGGTGTAGAGCATGTTGGTGTAGCTGTGTGAGTGGACCAGGTGTAGAGCATGTTGGTGTAGCTGTGTGTGTGGACCAGGTGTAGAGCACGTTGGTGTAGCTGTGTGAGTGGACCAGGTGTAGAGCACGTTGGTGTAGCTGTGTGAGTGGACCAGGTGTAGAGCATGTTGGTGTAGCATGTTGGACCAGGTGTAGAGCTGTTGGTGTAGTGTGTGGTGTGGGACCAGGTGTAGAGCATGTAGGTCTAGCTGTGTGAGTGGACCAGGTGTAGAGCATGTTGGTGTAGCTGTGTGTGTGGACCAGGTGTTGTGCATGTTGGTGTATGTGTGGGTGGACCAGGTAGTAGAGCATGTTGGTGTAGCTGTGGACCAGGTGTAGAGCATGTTGGTGTAGCTGTGTGTGTGGACCAGGTGTAGAGCATGTTGGTGTAGCTGTGTGTGTGGACCAGGTGTAGAGCATGTTGGTGTAGCTGTGTGTGTGGAGCCGGTGTAGAGCATGTTGGTTTTTGTACCTGTGTGAGTGTGTAGAGCATGTTGTTGTAGCTGTGTGAGTGGACCAGCTGTGTGGTGTAGCTGTGTGGTAGTGGACCAGGTGTAGAGCATGTTGGTGTAGCTGTGTGTGGGGACCAGGTGTAGAGCATGGGTGTAGCTGTTGTGAGTGGACCAAGTGTAGAGCATGTTGGTGTAGCTGTGTGTGTGGACCAGGTGTAGAGCACGTTGGTGTAGCTGTGTGTGTGGACCAGGTGTAGAGCATGTTGGTGTAGCTGTGTGTGTGGACCAGGTGTAGAGCATGTTGGTGTAGCTGTGTGTATGGTCCAGGTGTAAAGCATGTTGGTGTAGCTGTGTGTGTATGGACCAGGTGTAGAGCATGTTGGTGTAGCTGTGTGTGTGTGGACCAGGTGTAGAGCACGTTGGTGTAGCTGTGTGTGTGGACCAGGTGTAGAGCATGTTGGTGTAGCTGTGTGTGTGGACCAGGTGTAGAGCATGTTGGTGTAGCTGTGTGTATGGACCAGGTGTAGAGCATGTTGGTGTAGCTGTGTGTGTGTGGACCAGGTGTAGAGCATGTTGGTGTAGCTGTGTGTGTGGACCAGGTGTAGAGCATGTTGGTGTAGCTGTGTGTGTGGACCAGGTGTATGAGCATGTTGGTGTAGCTGTGTGTGTGGGACCAGGTGTAGAGCATGTTGGTGTAGCTGTGTGTGTGGACCAGGTGTGTAGAGCATGTTGGTGTAGCTGTGTGAGTGGACCAGGTGTAGAGCATGTTGGTGTAGCTGTGTGAGTGGACCAGGTGTAGAGCATGTTGGTGTAGCTGTGTGTGTGGACCAGGTGTAGAGCATGTTGGTGTAGCTGTGTGTGTGGACCAGGTGTAGAGCATGTTGGTGTAGCTGTGTGTGTGGACCAGGTGTAGAGCATGTTGGTGTAGCTGTGTGTGTGGACCAGGTGTAGAGCATGTTGGTGTAGCTGTGTGTGTGGACCAGGTGTAGAGCATGTTGGTGTAGCTGTGTGTGTGGACCAGGTGTAGAGCATGTAGGTGTAGCTGTGTGTGTGGACCAGGTGTAGAGCATGTTGGTGTAGCTGTGTGTGTGGACCAGGTGTAGAGCATGTTGGTGTAGCTGTGTGTGTGGACCAGGTGTAGAGCATGTTGGTGTAGCTGTGTGTGTGGACCAGGTGTAGAGCACGTTGGTGTAGCTGTGTGTGTGGACCAGGTGTAGAGCATGTTGGTGTAGCTGTGTGAGTGGACCAGGTGTAGAGCATGTTGGTGTAGCTGTGTGTGTGGACCAGGTGTAGAGCATGTTGGTGTAGCTGTGTGTGTGGACCAGGTGTAGAGCATGTTGGTGTAGCTGTGTGTGTGGACCAGGTGTAGAGCATGTTGGTGTAGCTGTGTGTGTGGACCAGGTGTAGAGCATGTTGGTGTAGCTGTGTGAGTGGACCAGGTGTAGAGCATGTTGGTGTAGCTGATTGAGTGTGGACCAGGTGTAGAGCATGTGGTGTAGCTGTGTGACCAGGTGTAGAGCATGTTGGTGTAGCTGTGTGAGTGGACCAGGTGTAAAGCATGTTGGTGTAGCTGTGTGAGTGGACCAGGTGTAGAGCATGTTGGTGTAGCTGTGTGTGTGGACCAGTTGTAGAGCATGTTGGTGTAGCTGTGTGTGTGGACCAGGTGTAGAGCATGTTGGTGTAGCTGTGTGTGTGGACCAGGTGTAGAGCATGTTGGTGTAGCTGTGTGAGTGGACCAGGTGTAGAGCATGTTGGTGTAGCTGTGTGAGTGGACCAGGTGTAAAGCATGTTGGTGTAGCTGTGTGTGTGGACCAGGTGTAGAGCATGTTGGTGTAGCTGTGTGTGGACCAGGTGTAGAGCATGTTGGTGTAGCTGTGTGTGTGGACCAGGTGTGTCTGTAGTTCCAGTGATGGAGCTTGCTGTAACCGTGGACTGTATCAGAGCAGTGCACAGCTTCAGCCCCTGATGAGTTAAGGTGTTCAGTCTGGGGTGCGGTGTTAGTGCTGAAGTGTGACCAGCCTGTGCTAGACCTCCGTCTGTACTACATCACTGTTTGTAAGGCGTATAAGAACCTGGTCTGTGTTCTCTCCACAGCGGACTACAAGGAGAGCTTCAACACCATCGGCAACATAGAGGAGATCGCCTACAACGCCGTGTCCTTCACCTGGGACGTCAACGAGGAGGCCAAGGTGAGAATCAGACCTGCTCAGGAGCTGCAGGTCTGCTGGTTGCTATGGGAGTGTTCGGTGTAGGAGGATCAGCACGGCTTCTGAATACAGAGGAGCAGCGTTCACTCAGCTCAGAGAGCTTCCTTATGTTTTCTCCTCATCTCCTTTCCTATATTTTCTCTCTTTCTTTCCCCCTTTTATTTTTTTTCTCTCTCTTTACAAACTTTCTCTCCTTTTTCTCTTTCTTGCTTTTTTCCTCTTCCTCTCTTTCTGCTTGTTCTCTTGTTCTCCACCTGTCTTATTTTCTTTCTCTTCCTCCTTGTTCTTTTACCCTATCCTCGCTCTTTCTCTTTTCCGTTATTCTTTTTTCTCTCTTTATTCTTTTTCTCATATTTTCTCCTTTCTCGCTCTTTTTCTCTCATCTTTCTACCACTTACTCCTATTGTTTCTTTCTTCCCCTTATTCTTTTCTTTTTCTTTCAATTTTTACTCTTCCTCCCTCCCTCTCTTTCTGCTGTTCTCATCTGCTATTCTTTCTCTTTATTTCCACTTTCTCTCCACCTTGTTCTTTTATTTTTCTTCATTTACTTTTTCTCTTCTTTCTTCCTTCTTCTCTCTGTCCTCTTCTGCTGGATCCTGATGGCACACACATGCCCACCCGCCCCGGGCGTGTCTCCACAGTTCTTATAGAGCTCAAACACTCACATTCAGCTCTCTGAGCAAACATTTACCTCACACTCCACATACACTCAAACGCATCAGCTCCGAGATCACATGACCTCCTGTGTACGGACCATTAATCACCCTTTATTCACCCAACCCACTTCACTGCCCGTCTGTCAATATTTATATCTGCAGTTATAGTAAATACTCCCTGTGCTGGTGCTCACGCACATGTACAGAAGGATCAGATTATTATCCGCCATCAGGCAAAGAAAACAGCGGAGGAGCTGAAGCAGGAATGAATGAGTATTAGTCAAAGACAACACAAGTACATTTTTAAATAAAGGTTTTTATTATTTAGGGAGAAAAAAACCTACATGGCCCTGTGTGAAAAAATGTTTGCCCCCTGGTTGGGCCACCTTTAGCAGCAACAACTGCAATCAATCGTTTGCGGTAACTTGCAGCCTTGGAGCGCTGTGGAGGAATTTTGGCCCACCCATCTTCTCAGAGTTGTTGTAATTCAGCCACAATGGAGGGTTTTCAAGCATGAACCGCCTTTTCATGGTCATGCCACAGCATCTCGATAGGATTCGGGTCCGGACTTTGCCTAGGCCACTCCAACTTCACTTTGTTTTTCTTCAGATCATTCAGAGGTGGAACCATCTTTAACCCTAGAGGAAAATGGTTTGCATAGAACTCACGGTTCTAAATAGAACCCCCACATCTTTGTCATTTTGAAGATGAACAGATGCACTATGGTCTGTAACTGTAGAACTACAGAGTGCTCATATATGGTCAGTGGAGCTAATAAGATGGACACTGAGTGTAGATGCAGGGAGGTGGGCTTCATCTTATGGCTGATGGATGTATGATGAGTATTAACTAATCTGCATCAACCGAAGAACATTTACACTGAGGACCGTCGAGTCAGGCTTGAAGCCTCATTTGAATTCTGAATTTGATCTTCTTACAAACGGCTATAATTTCCGCTCCACAGATCAGTGGCCCTGCCTCCGTTCCTGCCCCTGGTAAACTGATGGGCTTTTACCTCCAGTCTGATGTTAGTTAGTACCAATAGAAAAAATCATTTGGTGCTATGTAGAACCATGGAATACCATGCAGTAAGGATGAAAATTGTTCTGCATTGATAATAACAATTTTAAAAAGCTGAGAAACGACTTTATAACCCTCCAGTGAGTGTGTGTTTTCTGGAACTTTAATGCTCTATGATTGGTTTCAGTGCACCAAACACAACAGCAGGTGAGTGCTATGCCTACTCTTCTCTGTGTATCCGAGGAGCTTTAGAGTCCAAAATCCAGGCAAGCTATTTCTTTGGATCAAGCAGCTAAAAAAGTTGTTGCATGACGTTTCAGTTCATTTGTCCTACTTAACGCTGCACGTCCTGCAAAGTGAGGTTTACACATACACACATTTTGGTGATGATGATAATAATTTGCAGCCCTAGACTGTATGTACATGCATTTCATCACTGTCCAATGAAAAACACGTATCTCCTTTTTGGTTGATTTTTACTTTTCTGTAACATTTGATTACATAAACTGCTGTTTGTGTAACATTTCATGATGAATGAATCAACATAAATGTCCTAAAAGCGCTCAGATAGTCTGGTTCCATTGACTTACATTAAATTAAAATTATTTTTTTTAAGTTTCTTTTAGTTTTTGAGGTTTTTGAAGTTTTTGGCCTCTCCAGTAAAGTTGCAATGTTGTCCTTTTTTTTTCGTTTTTGTGACATGCATATGTGGTTTCACGACACACAGGGCCTTTAATCTGAGACTATAAGTCTCCTGGCCTGAAAGCAGCCATAAACCCTTCGGGCTGGAAGTAAAAGCCCATCAGTTTACCAGGGGCAGGAACAGAGACGGGCCACAAACCCTGCACAGGGCCATTGATCTGTGGAGTGGAAATTATAGCCGTTTGTGAGAAGATCAAATCCAGAATTCAAATGAGGCTTCAAGCCTGACTCCATGGTCCTCAGTGTACAGTGAAAGTATAAATCCCCCTATTTCGTGTACTTCTGCCTTACAACCTGGAATGACAATGGATTATTTTAGGCTTCCATCATTTTATTAACAGAACATGCTTACAGCTTTACTGTGAAGCAAACAACAAATAGGACAAAATATCAGAAAACTTCACTGTGCATAACAATTCACCCCCCTAAAGTCTGTACTGTGTACAGCCACCTTTTCAGTCTCAAATCACTGACAGGCCAAAACAGGTTTTGCTCAAGAATATCCCTGTAGATAGGACCACCCATCTTCCGCACGACTCGGACCAGTTTCCCAGTCCCTGCTGCTGAAAAATAACCCCACAGCATGCTGCCTCCATGTTTCACTGTGAGGATAGTGTTCTTGGAGTGATCAGATGTGTTAGTTTTGCACCAGACATAGCGTTTTCCTTGGTGGCTGAAAAGCTAAATTTTGGTCTCACCTAACCAGAGCACCTTCCTCCATACATTTGGGGAGTCTCCCACATTCCTTTTGGCAAACTCAAAATGAGCCTTCCTATTTTTGTCTGTAAGTGAAGGCTTTTTTCTGGCCACTCTTCCACAGAGCCTCTTGCTTAAAGATGTTACAGCCTCTTTCAGATAAGGTGTGTGTATACTGACAGATCATGTGACTCTTAGATTGCACACAGGTGGACTTCATTTCATGTGATTTCTGTAGGTAATTGGTTGTGGTTCTGTAGGTAATATTATTTATTTATTTATTTTTCATTTCACTTCACCAACTATTTTGTGCAGATGCATCACATACAATTCAGATAATAAAAAAAAAACATTTAAATACAGGTTGTAATGTAACAAAATAGGTAAAAAGCCAGAGGGTCTGAATACTTTCACAAGAGACTGTAGATGTTCTTCCGTTGATGCAGATCAGTTAACACTCATTATACACTCATAAGCCAGTTACAGTTACAGATTGTAATCCATTTCTCTTGAAAATGACAAAACATGAGAGTGGTTCTGTTTAGAACTGTAAGTTTTTCATTTATTATGTCAGTCTTGTAACAATAGAAAAAACATGTAGAACCACTTTTTTTTTATTTAATTTGGTGTCATATAGAACCACAGGAATTACAGCACAGTCCCCAACAAACTGAAAAACTGTTTCACTGTGCAAAGAACCACCTAAGCTTAATTTGTCTTTCCCTTTATTAAAGAACCCTCTTTTTAGGTGTGTAGGTTACAGTAGTTATTTTGTGCAGACCTGATACAGTTAAAACCCTGGTTAAATGATCATTTCCTAACTTTCTGAGCCAGAATAAGTCATGTTCAAACCTTAATCAACACCACAACATTGACTTCAGTCCAGAGCTCCATTAATTTCTGGCTGAGATCTTGTATCGTCAATGGGAGACTCTCACTGGGGTTAAGGTCAGGACTCAGTCAGGTGGTCAGTTCATGTGTGAAGATGATTTCTCATGTTCCTTTAGCCACTCTTCCACAGTCTAAACCCAATGAAGTTTGGCACTATTGTCCTGAAATATGGCTGTCCTGGAATATTGGATAACCTGGTCATTCAGGTGATCAGCTGGCTTCACTGTTCCACTGTTCAAGGTTCCATTCTTATTAGCAGTATGCACATATCAGGCATCAGTGACCTTTTACAGTACACAAATGTGATTAAGTACAAGTTCTTCAATGTTCAGGAGGTATTTCTAAGGAGAACATCAAAGGAAAACTTTGTTTCAAAACACTGATTGAAAGCTACAGAGAAACCAGAACTCCTAACAGCCACCCGGAATACCTGGTAAACCCACCAACGCTGCCCTCATCAGATAAAAAGCACTTAGAATTTTCAGCTTTCAGCTTTCATTACACAATGGAGGCCTGAAAGGAGGTGTAGCTGTTCAAAAAGCTCCTCACTGAGAAAAGGAGATGCACACATCCAGCAAAGACGCTGCTGGTGTTCTCAGAACAATGGACTAACCACCCCTGAGGCTACAACCTCAACACCACTGAATGTGTTTGGGGTTATCTGAATGCGTTGAAGAAGTAGAAACAGCTAAACCAGCTTCTAAGACTAAACTTCGGAGGTGTGTTTCCATGAGTAACTGAAAATGTGTCCCCTGAAAAGAATGGAAGCTGTATTGAAGGTGCGGAGTGGACACACTGAACACTGAAACACTGATGTTGAGGGTTCTGTGAGATCTGTTTTTCCAGATACTGAAATGCTTAACTAACTGAGGGGGGTCTCTGACGTGTGCACAGGGCTGTGTATCAGTCAGATATGGCCAAGCATACATTTCAAAGGTTTGAGTGTATTAATGTTAGGGGCAGCTCTTGTAGCTGATTTGTGGGCAGGAGTTAATGACTAACCATGTTCATACATACTTGGGTCCAGTTCAGCTTTGATAGGTGAGTAGAACATTCAGTTGATCAGTGGTGCAAAAACACAGATACACAACTACACACGGGAATGCAGTCGAGCAACACCCAGCACATCTCTACTGTGGTATCAGCCAATGATTACAGTTATACTGGGATGGATTAAAACATATTAGGATATATTAATATACCAGACCTACATTAGCATGGCCATTTACGAAGGGGCTATATATAAACACTATAGTGGCAAAAGTATTCCATTCTTAATCCATAGGGTTTAATATGATGTCACCCTTTGCAGCTATAACTGCTTCAGCTCTTCTGGGAATTCTTTCCACAAGGTTTAGGAATGTGTTAATGGGAATTTTTGACCATTCTTCCAGTAACACATTTGTGAGGTCAGACACTGATGTTAGATGAGAAGGCCTGGCTCACAGTCTCCACTCTTAATTCATCCCAAAGGTGCTCTGTCGGGTTGAGGTCAGGACTCTGTGCAGGCCAGTCTTGTTGTTCCACCCCAAACTCCCTTATCCATGTCTTTATGGACCTTTCTTTGTACATTGGTGTGCAGTCATGTTGGAACAGGAAAGGCCCATCCCCAAACTGTTCCCATGAAATTGGGAGCCTGAAATTGTCCAAAATTGCTTCCACTGGGTTATAATACCACAGACACTTGACTGTGGAATATTTAGTAGTGAGGAAATTTCACGAGTGCACAGGTGGCATTCTATCACAATACAGCGCTGGAATTAACTGAGCTCCTGAGAGCGGCTCATTCTCTCACTAATAGAAGCAGTCTGCATGACTAGGTGCTTGGTTTTATACACCTGTGGCCATGGAAGTGATTGGAACACCTGAACCCACTGGTTTAGATAACAAAATGAATAGTCAATCAACTGTGTTTAATATTCCGATCATAATCGGATTTTGGCAGCCATCTGATTATTCAAGTAATCATATATACATCATACTCTGATTTCTTAGATTAAGGCCTAGAAATCTGGTCTGATAAAGAGAAGTGGTTTTCAGATTAGCAGTAGAATTTCTCAGCGTTTTCAATTACTACTGTTTCAAAGTGTCACTATTGTATTTATTTAGATTTAATTAAATCTGTTTTAGGTTTTGGGTTTTATTTGAGGGATCAAAAGTATCAGCCTGCCGTTTTTGACTGACAACTTCTCCATAGATGACGTGTAACTTAATTCTTAGTTAGAAGGTCAACAATGATATGGAATTTAACCTAGGCAGTTCAAACTTTCGCACACAGTTGTATGTGAGGACAGTATGAAGACCTGTGCTCTGCGTGAACATGTTCAGACACCTGCTTGGTGTGAGTAGGTGCCCGCTGTAAGCAAAACAAGGCGCTTTCCTAATGACTAAATTATCCATATCAGAGAGAATCAGACTGTTACACAGCATGAACACCCAAACCACAGATACTGTAATGACTCAGATCAGTGTAGGTCATCACCTGAAGTCATCTTACAGTAGGACTGCATCCATTTCTTCTATACATCTCTCCTTAATTCATTGTTTTGGGCTGTAAACAGAGCGATAGCAGTTTGAGCGGTTTGAGGTGGTTCAGATCTTCTTTACGGTGCTAGTGATGGGAACCAGGGTTCTTGATACAGCACACATATAGACACTTTATTTACTATCAAAACCACCAGTGAACCTACACGTGTTATATGGAATGTTGATGATGGAAAACCTGGAAATAATACGTTTTCTTTGGGGACTATTTTTTTGCCACACATCACCCTGCAGCATGTATCCCTCCACCATGAATTGAGTTTAAGGCTGAGATCTTCTCCAAACTATCATAAACAGCGTCTCAGACATCAGGCAGCATATTCATAGCCATCTCATATAGTAACTTTCTGTGAGGGAGCTTTTAAAAGTGTTCAGTATCTCTAATAGACTTTCCTTTAGTCCATTCATCATGAAAAACAGACAATATAAAGATTTACTTTCACATTACGCTAATTATTTATTATCATGATAATCATTCATTATTAAGTGTTTGTCTGTGTTGTGTTTCTCTGGCTTGTAGATTTTCATCACAGTGAACTGCCTCAGCACAGACTTTTCCTCTCAGAAGGGGGTGAAGGGTCTGCCCCTCATGATCCAAATCGACACCTACAGCTATAACAACCGCAGCAACAAACCTCTGCACAGAGCCTTCTGCCAGATCAAGGTCTTCTGTGATAAGGTGAGCGCTGGTTCAGTCATTAGACCTCCTGGAGAACAGTAAGCGTGAGGCGGTGATGCTGTCCAGGTAAAGACTGTGGTGAATATGTGTGAAGGCTTAATGCGGTTGATATGACGGCCAGGCTGATATTCACTTAGCAAAACCAACGATAGCATTAATAATCTAAGCATTGGTTAATATCTACTATAAAGCGCTGTAAGATTAATATAAGATTAATGTTTTGTTTATGTATGAATCGCAATTTGAGAGTCCAGTTATCAAACCCCAGGAGCTACAGTGTTAATAACAGCCTTTATTATAAACAGTGTTTTCTTTAGATTTAAACACATTGGGCTTGTGATCTGCCTGAGATCAAACCAAAGCAACCGAACAACCATGTAGCAGTGGACAATATGGCAGTACTATAACTATGGTGATGACTTGCAGTCTGGTGTACTATATTCTGGGTTCTAACCTCAAGCTCGCATGAAACGTATATTCAGGTTCAGCCCTATTTACTATTAATAATTCGGTCCCTACAGTGATTTAAAGTGCTTAAAGACCGATTAGGAACTTTGTAAGCATGTTCAGTTAGGCCTGGCCAATAAGAGTTTTTGGGCAACACTGCGCTGGCCTGCTTGCAAAACAAATAATTTTGTAAAGTTGCTCTGGATAAGATCGTCAGCTTTGCCGCACCAACATTACTGCCTCTAATAAACAGCCCCCGGTTCAGCTTTGTCTCCCCATTTTTCACTACCACAATCCCTGTAATATTTTAACTGAGCAGTTTCCATCAACATGAACTCTGGAAGGTAATAAGAGAAGATGGTGGTGGTGGTGGTGGGCCTTATATAAACAAAGGTGTGGTCTACTGCGTCCCTAAAAATACATGGTAGGCACAACAGAACAAGAAGCTGATACGATACCAGCTGTCCAGTCCAGTCACTTGTTTTATATCTACAGAGTCTGATCAGAGTCTTCAATTACAGTGCTTGTGTCTGCTCAGAGCTTTGGCTTACAACTGAACGTTCAGCCCACTTTGTGAAATATACTGTTTTACTGACAGCATTCTGTCACATTGTCCTTAGCAGTGAATTAATTTGGACGTCCTGAAGCACAGGGTGAATATTCACAGGGGCTGTGCACTGGTACACTGTGGCCCTCTAGCGCCCTCTGGTGGCTCAGTTCAGAACAGTAGTTCTGTGGAGGTTAAATCAGCAAAACTGTAATGTTATCAGCAAAGGGCCAGTAAATCTCACTAACATGCTGTCTCTCCTGTCTGTCTCCCTGTCTGACTGTCTGTTTGTCTGTGTGTTTTATTCAGGGGGCAGAGAGGAAGATAAGAGATGAGGAGAGAAAGCAGAATCGCAAGAAGTCAAAAGGTCAGATACACCAGGTTTATTACTACTGAACACCTGAAAGGCTTTGCTGCCACCACTGCTACTGTAACTGTGTTTACATAGTGTGAGCCCGTTGTCCTTTGCACCTTGTGCAAATGCTGATGCATATTAAAGTATGTTTTGTCTTGTCCTGTAAAGTCACGCTGTTGTAGATGTAGATTTCGTTGTGACAGCAACAAAATGTTAAAAATATTATAAATTAGGACCTAAAAATGTTTGTTAGAATTGGAGGGAACAATAAGAAGTTAAAAAAATGATAAAAGCCTTTCATGTTTAAGGGGGTAGGAACTTTAGGCTCCTGCAGATGGCACTGTATGAAGATGATGGGGCTAAAAATACCCACAGGAGTTGTGACAGGATTCATAGATTGAATCTAGAATTTTAAGTTTACCAGTTCAAATATGACTTTGTTGGCTATTCAAATACAATTTACAAATAGGACAAGCAGTATTCCCATTTATTATTAGGGGTAAGTTCCTCATGTGTGATTTGTTTGATTGTAATAAGTGTCTGTGTGTAAATAGTCAACCTGCAGTCAGCTTGAAAGAAAAGGTAACCAAAATTTAAAAAATGCTACAGAAATGAAAGAAAAAAAGAATTCAGCCACAGCTGCCAGGAAATTTGGCCCACAGGCACGTCAGCTGAAGTGCAGGCTTCTCTGTGAAAACGTGGTGTGGCTGTTCCGAGATGTGCAGTAATGAGATACTTTCTGTTCCTGCTGAACCACTGCCAGAAAACAGCCTGCTTACAACATGTCAAACAGCACCAAGCCAAGCCTCAAAACCTCCAGAGGTCATCGGGAGCGATTAGACCAAAATAAACTGACCTCAACATGGTGAACAAGGCCTATGGCGAGAAGTTCACCGTCCCTACTGGAAGGCATGGAGCTGGAGTGCTGTTGTTCTGGTCTGGTGTGCAGGGAATTCAGTCTAACTTAGTGGCAGAATGTTATTAGGAAATGCTGGAGGACAGTTTGCATTTGTCAGCCCAGAAGCCGCACATGGGACATGCTTGGATTTTCCAGCATGACAGTGATCCAGAACTCAAGGCCAAGCCAACCCCTCAGTGACTACAGCAGAGAAAAGCTTTTGAGCTGGCGATCACTGTCTCCTCATCTCAGTATCACTGAGCCACTCCACATCTCAAATGTGCAGTTCATGCAAGACAGTCTGAGAGTTTACAGGACCTGGAGGAGTTTTTGCTGAGAAGAATGCGAAGCTATACAGCCTAAGAAAGTCGAGGGCCGCATACACAGCTATCACAAAAAACTGCCGTGTATCGCTAATGTTAAAGGGGGGGATACACAGTACTCAGAACTGAAGGTATGCAGACTTTTGGACAGTGCGATCTCTGTTTATTGCTCAGGTAGTTATTGCTGTGATTTGTGCTCTGCTGTGATGACATATGGTTCAGTTTGAATCCCATTAAAAGCCATACCAGCCAAATTCCATGTAAATAGTGGGCCACATCTTAAACACTGTGCCAGAGAATGTAAACTGAGGGGCAGAACTGTGTATAATGGCTGAAGTCTTGAAATGTCCATCGTCAGGGAAGGACGCAGGAGTTGGAATGGCCACTCTTCCAAAAAAGGGCGACACCACCTTCTTTAAGACGATGACAGATCTGGATACTCAGCCGGTCCTCTTCATTCCAGAAGTTCACTTTGGAAACCTGCAGAGAGCCGCTCAGGTACGAGTCAGACGCACTTTCCTCACATAGACATACTGCACTGCACTTGCCTCTTTGGTTAGCTGAGAGGGCAGATATCAGCTGGTCGTTGTGCCTATTCATAAGCAGGGTGATTGTGCGAGTGACCTTTTGAAAGCCCAGCTCGAAATGTCACTCTCACTTCCTTTTTACCTCCTATTGGCAACAAGGTCTGTCAGAGGTGTCCCCTTTACTATGGGTCAGATACAACTCACTGGTCACCTTCAGAAACTATTCACTGGCCACACACCTACCTTGTAGTTCCTACCCTGTACTTCCACCCACTGGCCACTTTATTAGAAACACCCACCTTGTGGTTCCACTCACTGTACACCAGCACGGTGGAGCTACAGGGGAGGGGTTTCTGATAAAGAGCTGGAATTAATAGCTAGTTCTTGTTTTAAAGCTCTGAACTCTCTGCAGGTCTTTGCCTTCAACACAGAAGAGATTGAGAGAGAAGGGTGAGTCTGTAGCTCACACCCACACCTCGGTATACAGCATTACAGCTGTTTGAGTTAGAACTGAAAGTTGTGGGGATAAAATGCATAACAACTGTGGACAGATAAATCTCTTACAACTGGGGACAGATAAATCTAACAACTGGGGACAGATAAATCTCTAACAACTGGGGACAGATAAATCTCTTACAACTGGGGACAGATAAATCTAACAACTGGGGACAGATAAATCTAACAACTGGGGACAGATAAATCTCTTAACAACTGGGGACAGATAAATCTAACAACTGGGGACAGATAAATCTCTAACAACTGGGGACAGATAAATCTCTTACAACTGGGGACAGATAAATCGCTAACAACTGGGGACAGATAAATCGCTAACAACTGGGGACAGATAAATCGCTAAACTACTAGGGACAGATACATTGCTAACAATTGAGGACAGATGATTCTCTAACAACTAGGAGCAGATAAAATCGCTAAACAGCTAGGGACAGATAAATCTCTTAACAACTGCGGACAGATAAATCTCTTAACAACTGGGGACAGATAAATCTCTTAACAACTGGGGACAGATAAATCTCTAACAACTGGGGACAGATAAATCTAACACCTGGGGACAGATAAATCTAACAACTGGGGACAGATAAATCTCTTAACAACTGGGGACAGATAAATCTCTTAACAACTGGGGACAGATAAATCTCTAACAACTGGGGACAGATAAATCTCTTAACAACTGGGGACAGATAAATCTCTTAACAACTGGGGACAGATAAATCTCTTAACAACTGGAGACAGATAAATCTCTAACAACTGGGGACAGATAAATCTAACAACTGGGGACAGATAAATCTAACAACTGGGGACAGATAAATCTAACACCTGGGGACAGATAAATCTAACAACTGGGGACAGATAAATCTCTTAACAACTGGGAACAGATAAATCTCTTAACAACTGGGGACAGATAAATCTCTTAACAACTGGGGACAGATAAAGCGCTAAACAACTGGGGACAGATAAATCTCTAACAACTGGGGACAGATAAATCTCTAACAACTGGGGACAGATAAATCTAACACCTGGGGACAGATAAATCTAACAACTGGGGACAGATAAATCTAACAACTGGGGACAGATAAATCTAACAACTGGGGACAGATAAATCTCTAACAACTGGGGACAGATAAATCTCTAACAACTGGGGACAGATGAAGCGCTAAACTACTGGGGACAGATAAATCTAACAACTGGGGACAGATGAAGCGCTAAACTACTGGGGACAGATAAATCGCTAAAAAACTGGGGACAGATAAATCTCTAACAACTGGGGACAGATGAAGCGCTAAACTACTGGGGACAGATAAATCTAACAACTGGGGACAGATAAATCTAACAACTGGGGACAGATAAATCTAACAACTGGGGACAGATAAATATCTAAACAACTGGAAACAGATAAATCGCTAAACAACTGGGGACAGATAAATCTCTAGAAGAGTGTGATTGGGTTGGGTTGGTTATGCAGTAGAGCAAGAGAATGATGCCTTGCTGTATTGTGATAGGAGTGTGCTGGTGAAGAGAATGTTCCGGCCAGCTCCTGAGGATGACTTCTGCCCCTCCCCTCATAAACAAGCTAAAGAGGACACACAGAAAAGAGGTGAGAGAGACTGTAGAGGGAGGAATCTTTCTGGGAGCAAACTGGGAAAATGTGATTCCAGGCTAAACTGACACTGTAATGGATGGCCCTGAGCTTAATCCGTGTGTGTTTGTGTATAGTGCTCCTGTATGTTAGGAAGGAGTCCGATGAGGTGTTTGATGCTCTGATGTTGCGCTCCCCCACTCTCCGAGGCCTCATGGATGCAGTAAGTAACCCTTCCCACAGAGGGCGATCTTCACTCAGCTGTAATTGCAGTGTAAATGTTTACTTCATAAAGCTTTAAAACTGATGAACTGATGGTGCAATTCGGTTTCACGTCCACAGATCTCAGAGAAGTATGGTGTGCCTGTGGAGAGGATCGCCAAGATCTACAAGAAGAGCAAGAAAGGGTGAGCGAATGATGTTAGCGGTGCACTTTATTATAAATACCCACCTTGTATTTCCACTCCCTGGCCACTTTATAAGAAACACCCAACTTGTACGTCCACTCATTGGCCAACTTATTAGAAACACCCCCTTGTATTTCCACCCATTGGCCACTTTATTAGAAACACCCGCTTGTACTCCCACTCAGTGACCACTTTATTAGAAATACCCCCTTGTACTCCCACTCACTGGCCACTTTGTACTTCCATTTACTGGCCACTTTATTAGAAACGCCTACCTCATGCTTCCATCCACTAGCCACACAGGCACAGGGGGAACAGGCAAACTTCACACAGAAAGAACCTTGTACGTGTCAGCCCGTATTCAGCAGGGTCTTTCCTTTATGGTTCTGTTGTTCTGCGTACCTCTGTCCTTACTGGTTCTGTTGTTCTGCATACCTCTGTTATGAATCACAAAACATAAAACATAAAAAAAAGTGTGCAGGAAACAGAAGTCAAACAAGACTTTGTATTTTATTAATCAAGGCTGAAATAACACACAGAGCAGGACACTCCAGGGCTGAACAATAGTTCCCAGCTACCAACTGTCTAATTCAGTAAGTTCGATGTAAACAGAGTCATTCAGAGTGGTTAATGTGAAGTGGTTAGATTCAGACGAAAGCGTGGTCACTAAATAAATGTAGTACAACATCTCAGACATCAGGCATCTGTGTACAGATCTGTCTCCAGAACGGTGCGTTTCACACCAGGCCACTCTGAATGACTCTGTTGACATGACAATCATTTTATTGTGCAGAAATTTTGAAATATCAGTGGAGTACCCCCTTTGAAAGTCAGGTAAGACAATGCAGAAGTGAACTACGCTAATAATTAACACAGGGCAGGTTGGGCTAAAGCCACACCTAAGCAGACCTAGAAGCAGTAGTGCTCTGGTGGCACCTGCTGTTCGGATCATTTTCAGGTGGAATGTTTTGTTGGCTGAAGGGAAATCATGCCATGTTGAGCTCAGTGCTTAGAGCGTAGCAGTATTTTTCTTGATTTTTTTTATGTTACAGAAATTTATAGGTGATTAAATAATTACTTAAGCTATGAGTTAAATAGTTGAATGCCAAAGTTGAGTTTTTTGGCTGAACGCCATGTCATTTATGTTCTAAATGTAGGCAATGAAACATCCTCCACGAAGACACACGACTACACATGTGATACAGTTTATTTGATTCCTGAAAGGTGGCCTTAGTTATGGCTTTCTTGTATCAAACGTGACAGCAATTCAGGCTAAAGGACTATTTTGCACAAAATTTCTCTCCATCTCTGAGAATTTTTCAGACTTTTGTTGCTGTGCCTTTACAGGTGATCTATTACTCTGATGTTCAGTGGTGATCATTTTTTTTCATGCACAGAGGAGGGGCCAAGTTTAGGTGGAGGTTACGTGTAAACCTATTTCTGGTTTCACGCCGCTCCGCTACGAATACGGCTGTATTTTAGTATTCATCATCTTTGGCTGAACTCCCATGCTTTAGACTAGATGATGTGGTCAAGTTCTTCAGAGTACTATTCAGGACCGTGTGCGAAACTCTATATAGGATATACATTTTTTTTGAGCAGTTTATTTTTGATTACGGAGATCAATCAAATTGGTTCCCTGTACTGTAGTGAGCTATCTGGCTAACTGAGCTTAGTTATTGTCACAGCCAGGATAAGCAATGTTCATTTCAGCATACAATGTAATTGTAATGTAAGCTAGTTATTGCTAGCGCACCTAGGTAACGTTTGCTCCCACTGGCAAACGTCAAATGCAGGAGATCCAGTTTTCCCTGATATGGGCCTGTATTATTACTTAGAGCTCAGCAGCAGCACTGAACTTAACCTGGGGGTGCATCAGCTTGTACATATCACTGTGATTCATATTAAATTACAGCTCTTAGTGATGGCTGCAGCCTCTGAAGGCTAATCACCTGAACTGTGTCTCTCGCAGGATCCTGGTGAACATGGACGATAACATCATTGAGCACTACTCCAACGAGGACACGTTCATCCTGAGCATCGAGAGCTACGCAGATGCCTATAAAATTACTCTGCTGGAGATATAAACACTCGCTGACCCCTTATAGGACATGTGTACATAACATGAAGGCTGAAGGACCTCACAGTGCTGGTTAGAGCCACTTCATTTTCACAGAGCTACTACTGAACACTGAGCCCAGTGGGATTATATTATTGTTATTATCATTATTATTATTGTTGTTATGTTTCTTCAGTGTGCCCTGCTGTCAAGGGTCTCAAGATTTCAAATACTACAGAATCAGATGTACACTGTTTCCCTCCTGAAGTGATCGAATCAGCCAGGACATCCATGTGCACATGCGGGTCTGATGGCTATAAACATAGACCAGACTTCCTGTTAGCTT
The DNA here is from genome assembly GCA_024036415.1 of Prochilodus magdalenae. Taxonomy (NCBI): domain Eukaryota; kingdom Metazoa; phylum Chordata; class Actinopteri; order Characiformes; family Prochilodontidae; genus Prochilodus; species Prochilodus magdalenae. The sequence goes on along the minus strand of JAMWET010000108.1, from coordinate 386,578 downwards.
CCATTATATGTTAGCTGCATTAGCTATGTAGCTCTAGTGCTTAAAATTGTCCTGGCTGATTGACTGCATTGGGGATACAAGGGGAACAGTGTATGTTAGATTTGGAGGGACCTCTTTGTTTATGATCCTGAATTTAAACCATGTTGTATCAGCCGTGTTGTATCATGACGGACCCGTGTTCATTCATGACCCTGTCACAGGACGGACTGATGAAAGTTTTGCAGCTGAAATGGACACACTGCACACATCAGTCAGCATTCAACAGACTTTATTAGAGCACTGAAACCAAACTGGAAGAGCTTCTTCTGTCCAGTAAGTCAAAGAATATGATGTGTCAGTTCAGCAGCTTCAAGGACACTCATTTCAATACTCAATTCCGTTACATTTCCATGTCCTAATCACAGTCCAGTTTGTTCACTTTGGTCTGGTCTGATAATGTTTAATGTGGTTTTCTCATTTCATAAAGCCTGTTTTGACCATATGAAATGAATAGCTAGTAATAATCTATATTTAATGCAGATCTGTTTGGATATTGCTGTCTTTCCTGCTCCTTCCAGATAGAGGAGGGAAAAAGCAACTATACATTTTTTATTCTTATCTGTTTTTGGCAGCACTAACTCAAAATAATAAATAAGACATATTTTCTCCAAATTTTAATGTAACATTCTGAAATAATTACATTTCTCTATGGTTTGACCTAATATTTTGAAACAGTGACATTTTTATAAAATACATAAAATGACTTTTTTCTGTAAATAATGATAATTCTGAAATAATAATTTCTTTTCTCTAGATTTTGACTATATTTGAATAACGATTTCTCTCTCTAAATTCTGGCTTAACATTCTGACAATGTATTTTCTCTAAATGTTGACTTAACATTTTACAATGACCTATCTTCTCAAAATATTGAGTGGATATTTATGAACAACTTCTACTTATTTATAAACTTTTGTCTTTAAACTCCATCTTAACGTTCTGAAATAATAACTTCAAATTTTGACGTAAGCATTTTCTCTGAATTTGGACCTATTGCGAAACAATGACTCTGTTTGGACATAGCAATTTAAAATGTTACATGTTTCCACATATTAAGTCTCTATGCAGAGATACTAAAATACTGAAGCCTGTCCGAATGGTCAAAACAGGCTGCAGGTGTGGCTGTAGTGTGGTTAGAGATCTGACTCTCTGAATCACAGGTAGACTTCAGTCTGCAGGAACATGTCTTTCACGGAATTCTCCAGCATTTTCCAGCCTAACCTCAATCCGAGAGATCCGTAGCGTGTGGTCAGGTACCACAGACAGTGGTTCTGAGGCATGTTCCCGCTGTTAGTAAAGAACAGAACACTTACTGACTCATAATCCAGTGAGCAGCTGCTTTGTAAGGGTACGTCTGGGTACTTTAGCAGTCACTAAGGTTTTCAGGAGTCCATCAAGTGGATGTTTAATGAGTGTCCTGAGACTAATTCCTGTTGCATATGGTTTCCTACTGGGATTTAAGATGTCCTACAGGAAACTAGTGGAAAGCATTGAGCCAGTTCCCTTTAGAAGGCCTCAGGTTTTAATCCTAATGGTCTATTCCAAAGGAGAAAATGATCTAGAAAATGCATTAGAATTACAAACCATAATCTCAGAATGAGAAATATGGATAGATAGACCTTATTTAAACTGTTGGCATAAACCTCACAGTAGCTACCTACAAAATTACAGTGTCATTAACAAACGGCGCCATTTGAAGAGGTCATGACAGCTTTGTAAATGATGTAATAATAATAATCCTAATGAAAATAATACTACTTTATCCTAATAAAGAACCCACTGGCGCTTACAGTTGGTTCACAAAAGGTTCACATCAGACACCAAAGACATACCAGTAGACCATATGAGTAAGATCTTTTGAGGAGCAGTTTAGGCTTGAGGCGGGTTCTAAGCGAGTATGAATAGATACAGAAAGAGAACCGGACTGTTTGACCAGCGGTGGGAGAAAGTTTCAGAGTCCAGGAGCCAATCTAGAAAATGCTCGGTCACCAAAGGCCTGCAGGTTGGACAGAGAAATGATGGGTAGCCCAGCTTGAGAGGACCTAAGGGAGCGAGAGAGAGGGTTTGTAAGGAAGGAGTAGATCAGACAGGTAGGAAGGAGGCAGATGTGTTAAGACAAGTGTTCAGTAACAGCAGCTGCCCATTGAGCTCTATCACGAGTGTGTTTTGGACTTTTTCTGGCTTCTGTTCTTTTCTAGATTCAGGAAAGCGGAGGTAAAACTGAAGCATGCTGGATTATTCCTTTAACCATAATCCCCAAATAATTCTTCAGATCCTAAATTCATAATTTCCATTTACGTGATTTCGGGTTGTAAGCAGAGGTAGAAGCCCTCCAGTTCATCACCCCAGTCAGGAAAGGTGTATATATCACTTCAGCATTTACTCATCTGATTTTTTCATGATCAGCCACATTTCTGCAGGACTTCTGCTGTTTTATATAGATGCCATAATTTGTGCCATGTACAGTTTTTCTATGTGTTGAGTGTATATGAATGCTGTTGTATACCTGTGTACTGTGAATCTAGTGTAGTAGGTGTAGTTGTAGATGTAGACGCCGTTACAGCCATGTTTTTATCTTTCGCTGTATGTGGAATATATCATGTGAAAAGTCCTCGACTTTCAAACGTAAGTGCAGATTCACTGCTTTCACACGTATTTGGCCTGCTATACGTTACAGCAGACGCTTCTCTTTACGACATTCATCATTTCCGTAAGTCAACCAGACCTGGAGAATGTGTATCGAGGAGAACTGCCACTCTGTAATTTGTCTAGGATTTATCAGGGGGCGCTCTTGAGTGAGTCCAGTCTGTAAATGCTCAGTCACTTTTTTACATTGCTAAATATTCCCACACTGCTGTTATATGTCTGAAGTCCTCCACATCCATTTAGTTTCATTCGTTTACACTGCAGACTCACTCTGGGACACCCTTTTCCTGGTATAATAAGAACAGAAGGGTTCCGGGTAAAGTTCAAAGTGGTGGTGAATGGAACCAGACGTCCTCCTCTAAAAGTTCCCTGACAGAAAGTTACTGTATGAGATGTTTATGAATACGCTGCCTGATGTCTGACTGTTTATGATAGTTTGGAGAAGCTTTCAGCCTTAAACTCCATTCATAGTGGAGGCAAAACTTAGTCCCCAAAAGAAAACATGTTGTTTCCAGGTTTTCCCGATTTTCCCATCATCAACATTCCATTTAAACTCAGAAGACACATTATATATAATAATATTTAGCATTGTACTGTTCAGATAGTAAAGAAAGTGTCTATATCTGTGTTGTAGACATGGAGAACCCTCGTTCTCATCACCACCACTGTAAAGAACACCGGAACCACCTCACACTAAACCCAATGTCTTTTAAGGTCTGGAGTTCCCCCTTTAAACCATTTAAAAGTTTGGGGATGACCAGCTTTCCAAAATGTTTTGGGTCCACACATGGTGTTGCCATATCTCAAAAGAGTTGAAGCACAATGTCGAAACTGGTTTGGTCTTCTAGAGCTGTGTACTGTATAGGCACTTTTTAACACAGTGTATGTAAATAAATGTTACGTGAGTTTTCTGTTTGCTGTATAGTAACTTCACTGTGGGTGGCCAAAAACATATCACAATAAACTTGAAAACGTTTCCTTAATACACGTAACTCAGCTCAACATTTAGCTTTCCTGAGGTTTCACAAGTAACGTTCTCATTTCATAGCACTTTATTTTGATGGTCCGCTGTTGATGCTCACTCTGGATTTAAGTAGCATTGGGTTTTGGTCTTACATAGAGCCAACTTAAAAAAAGATTTTATATATGTATATATATATGTATATATTCTACACATTGTTCATCAGTCTGAAGAACTAAAATCACATAAATTAAAAAAAATATCTGGAAATAAAAATGAAAATAAGCTTGAAATGAGTTTACAACAATCTCATAATGAAATTAAGATCATTTGGGCAAGACATAAATTTGCAGTGAATGTAGTTTATATATTTAATATTTCTCATTAGAAGACTTGTAAGACTTTTATATGACTATTTCACTTATTTGTAGATATTTTTACTGTTTTTTGGTAAATAAGTAAAACATGATTAAAGTGTCTTTTGTGTTGGCTCATCATTTTACTTGCTTTAAGCATTATTTCTCAAAATAAAAAAAAGATCTACCAATGGAATAATAAAAATGATTATAATAAAATAATAATATTTATAGCGCATCTTTCATAACGTTGGCAACTCAAAGAGCTTTATATCTGCTGTGATATATATGTATATATGAGTATATACATATACATATATATATATGCACATACCCAGTTATATACACACATACATATAAACACACACACACACGGTATTGCTAGATAAAATCAACTGTCTGTAAATCAGGAAAATTATCAAGGAAAATTACTGTTTTACCTCGGTATGTATTATTCACGTACATTATTCAAATATCATATCTTTAAGATGTTGACACTATATTTTTAGGGTATCTTTTATTTGCAGTGTGGAGAACTTATGGATCCGTTGCCTTTACTAGAGAACCTTTATAGAACCATTTCTTGCAACTCTACACTGTAAGGTAGTTCAGTGATAGAGTGGAGACTCTGTACAGTCAGTTCCACCCTTATTTCCTCAGGAGACTCTTTTAGCTTCTGCAGAACCAGGCTACAGATGTTCTGTCACTCAATGGGGACCAGTATCATCTTCTACACTGTGGTGAAGGCGGAAGATGCTAATAGGCTCAACAGGCTCATCAGGAAAGCGGGTTCTGTCCTGGGAGTGGAGCTGAAGTCCGACAGAGCGGAGGATGCCACGAAAAACCACTCAGTAATGTGGGTGGGCAATGTTATATCACAATATCAATATTTTGGGTTCATTGAATTTTGCGTAATCGTATTGAAGAAAAACAAGTGTCTGGTTTTTATGTTTATTAACTGAGGTCTTCATGGTATACTGTATCCCATCATGCACTGCGGCCTCACCAGCTCTAAGTCGGCTTTAGCCAGAGAAAAAGACGGCGGGTAACCCTGAGGAGCTAACCGCAACTGGACTGTATTGGACATTTACTAAAATACTGAATTCCAGGTGGGGGTTGGGGGGTGTAATTATTGTTGGATTTAGCATTCATGTGTGTGTGACAGACGTATGTGTTGAACATTTACTTTAATACAGGACGCAACATTTAATAGCCAAGGACGATTCCATATTTTATGGGACGGGTGGCAACCCTACCTGTAGGTCAGAACTTGTTACTGTACTGTATACTACACATGCAGTATACAGTACACACTACTGTAGTGTGCAGTGTAGTAGTGTACCACCTCAAACACAGTCTTAGACTGTCCTAGCACGTATGTAGAGCTGTCATCTTCCTCCACAGACTATCAGCCTCCTTTAACAGTTAACAGTACTACACGATGGGCTATCAGGTCTACTGTACACACTGAACTGACCATATTTACCTCTATTATATACTTTATAAACTCGTTTGAATGAGCTTTTTTATTGTACAGTAATGATTCTGGTAAGCACTTTACTACAACCCACCACCATCAGTTTACAGTTCCTGTGTAATAATACCAGTGCTTACTGGTCTACTGTTTATTGAATATGATTTATAGTGCACAAAATAACACCATGGTTATAATGTTTATCGTGTTCAGGAATGCCCCACAGTGCACATTGTGTAATATATAACATTTTAATGTTCCCATATATATTTATGTCTGTCTGGGCTGGTGTTATGTCTACCTGCACTTGTCTTTATTATATTTGCACAACAATGAATTTGGTTCTGATTGGTCAACCACCGGACCGACGTCCTGATATAAGCTCTACCCACACACCAGTGTGGCTGTCTGTGTCGGTGGTGCTGTCTGATCGTGAAAGATCGGACCGGACTGGTTTAAGAGTGGTCAGTTTTTACTGGTTTAGCTCTCTGTGTGTTGTGTGAGGCTGTGCCGAGCTTGCTTGCCAGTAGGCGGGCAATAAGGACTGTGTTACGAGATGATGTCACCATGTAACAGAGAAAAGGGCTGGCTTGTACCTCGAGCTTTAGAGCTCTCACTGAAGGATCCCCTTTAAATGAGCCCAGAAGAGTCTTGATGTGTAAATAAGGTCAATCACCCACACAAACAGACACGATCCTGTTTTTCATAGACCTTTAATTTAATAACCAAAACGGACGCGCTCTCTCTCTCCATCTTCCGAAACTACAGGGACACAAAATACACGTACCATACAAAAACTACAAAATGATGACAAACAATGTTTGTTCGATAGTTAACAATCATACAGTATAAATCCATACAATACTGGCTTTTTCTCGCACAGGTAATGATTTCTAGATTTGGCACTTTGACCACTTCGTTGCTATTGTGCACGACTCGGAAGGGAAATGCCGACAATGAAATGATTGAAATATTAAACAGAAAACAAAAAGCACATAAACATTTCAAACTTTCAGACTTATTAACCACATAAAAGCAGGTATTTCACTCCAAGCCACATTCAGAAGCTCTTAAAAGCTGTCGGTTGTAGAGGTGGTCTCAAAAAAGGTGAATTAATATCATTATTATTATATTATTTTTATTATTATTAGAGATTCTAGGGTGTGTTTTTAATTGATTGTATTGTTGTTTATCTATTAGCATCTTCATTTAAAGCACAGTCTCTTCTAGCCCTGAGCGTGTGTTACTGTACATACATTTACATGAGCTGAGGGAACACCACCACTTGCTCTGGGAGCCGTCACTCACGGCACTGACCCTGGCATGCGCACGAATGTACACTAGTCAAACGAGAGACGGCGCTCAACAAACACCGCGCATGCGCACGTACATCTGCATATTAAAGCATATAGATGGAGAAGCGGGAGCCGAGTGGGCTCGAGACTCACGTTAAAGAGGAATTCCATCAGGTTTTCCAAACTTTTGGAAAAACATTCCCATAGTTATCATCCAAAATCACCTACATGTGTCTTCTAGATTTGATAAGGAATGTTGACGATGGGAAAACAGTGGGTGGAGGGGGGACTATTTTAGCTCTGTATGTATCCCTCCGCCAGGAATATGGATTTAAAGGTCGAACAATCCTAAATCTGTCCTAACTACGTCTCAGACATCAGGCAGCGTATTCATGTCATTTCCATGTAGTCAGTTTCTGTGAGGGAGCTTTTGGAGGTGGACGTCATGTTCCCCACCATCAGGTTCTCTAGATTGGAGCGTTTCACAGCAGACCGCTCTGAATGACTGTGTTTACGTCTGCACTGGTTAATTCTGCTCACGTTTTGGTGGAATTCCCCTTCACAGACAATCTTGTGGTAGTTTAGATGCAGCATAAAGCCTCGTTCACACTAGCTGTGCAGAAGACGGAGTGGACGGAGGTGTGACGGAGTAAACATTAAACAGCATCTGGGTCATGCTTCACATACGGGACTCGGTCGCACGCGCACACTATTTACACTGTACATACGGCGTCTGATAGTGGACTTAGGTCTGCTGTGTTTATGACTCCTAGGGACCGTCTCGGGGAGAAACCGCTTAAAGGAACGGTTCAGCAGGACATCTGATTTACACAGTCCCTTACCCCAAACACAGTCAGCCAGGACATGAGGTGTGCTCCTTTGGGTTTGCCCTGGAGCTAAATAACGAGTCATGGGAAATAGTAGCCGCGGCCTTGTAGGCTGAATTTCACCTGTACTTTAGTCCATCTTCGTAGATAAAAGTCTCTCTCACGATGTCAGAAAACACGTCATCACGCAGGTATGGATCTCAGGAGCCACCACATTATAAAAATAATGAAATAATAATTAACTTTAATTAATTAAAACCTAGAACTGAAATTAAAACTGTACTGTGAACTTTTTTCAGTTCTTAGTTTTTTTAAAAAAAGTTCAAAAACTTTTAAAGTAAAAAAAAGAAAGCAACTTGCCTTAAAATCTTGAGTCATTCAATTTTTAATATTAGGTAAGTGGATAAATATATGTAAGATATGTTTTACTTATTATTTAAAGTTCAGTGAACTCAAAGAACATTTTAAATTAAGTCGGTTACTTACTTTAAGAATCTGCTTCATTTTATAAAGGCTACCTGTGGAGCATAGCTTGTATATTTGTGTTTGCTTTGTCCACATTTATTCTCTCTAAAAGTGCAATATTTTATTACAAACTTTAATACTTTTAATATTTAAAATTCAGTTGTATGCAAAAAGTCCGGGTACGCTCCTGGTTAATTTCCATGTTGATGTTGTTGTTAAGTGTAACTAAGTTACACACATCTACATATTTTAATGTACAATTACTGTTTATTTACTGACTTTAACAACCTGGAAAAAATAAAGCCTAGCACCACTGTCCCAATAAAATCTTAAAATGAGTAACTTTACAGGACAGGGCAAAAACATTCTGTAATCTTAATGTAAGTTTATGATAAGAGATTTTATTCCAGGCAATTTTGGAGCACTTCTATTGGTCCAATCTTTTAGGAATTCTTACACTATGTAAAGGACAACTGGTATGCTGGTAATGCCGTATAAAATGAAAATATACATATTTATAAAAGAAATATACATTTTATTCTCCTGACAGCACAAAATGTAATATATTATTAAATATTTTATTAAACATTGATCTTTTTTTGATATAATTACCCAGAAATACATAGAAATTGTGCACTAAAAATGGAATTTGGCCAGGAGTGTTTAAACATATGCATATGACTGTACTTGTTAGCTGTGTAAGCCTCGTAGCTCCAGTGCAAAAACCAAACAATCAAACATAAATTAAAATCCAAGACACCAAACACATCTCGGCTGATCAGCTGTGTTGGGTTGAACTGTGTAAATCCGATTTTTCCCTAAAATATCACTTTAATAAATTTGCATGAGGATTTAAAAGATGTGCATAGCAAAATATGTGGTCTTCACTTCTCACCGTCTTCGCAGTCCTACATAAATATGAACATACTGTACATACCATTATTACGTTTGCATTGAACAGAAAGAGAAAGAAACATGAGAAATAAAAGAAATCTCTCGTAGTGTGACAAAACTGCCACAAAGTGATCACCAAGTAAAAGAATAAATATCACCTATATATTTGTTTATATATATATCTTTGTCTAACACATTATTCAATGTCCTCACTGTTGGAGCAGTCAAGTGGACGTCAATGATCAATAAAACAGTCACTTCTATATGTGAAGATGAATTATCCAGAAACTCACTTCCATCTACTGATGAACTCATTCAGATAATATTTAACCATGGGTTATTCCACACTAGACCTAGGATTTATCATATCACATCATGAAAAACAATGTAAGAAAAAGTTCAGATTAACTCGAGTAACCACGCAGAAGTTGTGCTCCAAAAGTTTTTAAAGTTTTTAAAGTTTTTAAAGTTTTTAAAGTTTGCTATGTCTAAATCACATCTTAGAAGTTCAATTGGTTATGGAATGTTAAACTGAGCTGAAATATTAACTGGATATGAATACAATACTAATAACTATAAGATTTTACTTTACATATACAAGGTGTTAATTATATATATATATCTTATATATATTAATTTACCGAGGGGTTATTTGTAAAGTTTATAACTTTTGCAAAATTGTGCTTTTTTTAAGGAGTATACATTTTTGCCAAACCTGTAAATTATTTATTTCTGCATGGAATATTTAAATATAATTTAAGCCTATGTTTTAAAACTGGCTACTACGATTTATTATATATGTATTGGAAATAAGGTGAAAATAGCCCATTTTGCAAACATAAAGTGTAAATATTCAGTGTAAATTTTACACTGTGCTGTAAAAACTAAACTGTTAAGGATAATAATATTTCAGCTCTGTTTATCTTCCCACATTCACTATTTAAAATGTGAATACATGCCAGACCAAGCCAACTTTTAAAAACTATACCTAAAAAACTATTAGGAGCACAGCACTGAAATTTGGCATGGTTGTGTAAAAGAAATAGATGTCTTATCTTAAAGTTTTTGGAAGTCCATGATGTGATCTACCAGGCCCTAGGTGAGTTGTCATGGAGTGATCTGACTGTTACTTCTAAACCCCATGAATAGAATCTGCAGACTGAGCATAAAACGAGTTTCTGACATATCCTCCAAGTCGTGTGGTCTAGTTTTGGTATATGTTGTTTAACTTCCTTGATACTCCTGAACGGAGCGCCACTACGCTGGACTCCTCGAACCAAAGCTAGCTCTTTTAAAGTCATAGTTTAATATCACAAAAAATAAACTTCAAGTAAAAAAGTCACCTGGGCAGAGACGGCTCAGGCTCAGTTTGAACGGTTCACTCATTTTACTCACTTTAAAAATGTTACTGAAATGTTACTCGGTGAGGAGGTTCTGTGTTTCAGGAAAATGACTCTTATTTAAATTACTATGCATATTAATATGCTTCATAATTACATTTGGGTGGTAACATTTGGGGCTTTTGGTGATTATATTCCATACCTGTTCTGTCATTAATCTGACATTGGACCTCACCAGTATGTCCGAAAGACGTCTGTCCACTCACACTGGACAAACCCATCACCTCACAGCCTCACAGTGCTCACTTCCTCTATTAGTCCCAGAGATGCAGAGAGGCATATACACACACTCAGCAGTGGGTCAGTTCGTATGTGTGTGTTGAGGATGAAGGTGGAGGGGGTCGTGGTTGATGTGGGGGGTGGGGAGTGATGTGTGTACATGCTTCTCTAGGCAGAGAGCCCCTCGCCTGCTCTCCAGGAGAATCCCACCAACATGTTTCCTCTGGGAATCTGATCTGTATGTAAGTTATTAGGAGACAACCTGCACTAATAGGTTTGGAACAGCAGGGGGCGCCTCTGGCTTTACTGTCCCGCGCTGCTGGGGTCACACTGCAGCAGCCGCACAATGGACGGGTCATTCTTGGCTCCTTCAACAAACTCCTCCAGAGACAGCTTACCTGAAGCACAACACAAAGGTTAAAGGTCAGACAAGAGCACTGAGCCGGTTTTAGCTAATTCTAAAGATTTAGCCCCGGGTGTTCAGTGGGGGAACCTAGGCCCAATCTGGATATCAGGGTTTTTTAGTCGGTAGAATGTTATAATATATAACATAAACAAGGTACCTACCGTCACGATTTGTGTCCATCTGGCGGAAGATCTTCTCTGTGCGTTTCTCAGGTGTGGATTCATCCTCCGGCATCTTCATCACCGAGGACACCATCTTATAGATGGCCTGAGGAGAGAGAGACGGGAGGAGTTCAGAGCTCCAGCTCAGGTTTACAACGCTAACAGCTAGCTGACACAGCTCAGTCTGCAGATTTGAGAAACACTGTTTATGTCTGGAGCATGAAAATCACTCCTGTCTTCACAACCTCTCATCATGATGACAACTAGTCCTATTGTGATTGGTGGAGAGTGATGGTGTTTGGTGGGGTATGATGACGACTGTTGGAGAATGATGGTGTTTGTTGAAGAATGATTGTGTTTGGTGGAAAGTGGTGGAGATTGTTGGAGAATGATGGTGTTTGTTGGAGAATGATGGTATGTGGTGGAGAGTGATGGAGATTGTTGTAGAATGATGGTGTTTGGTGGATAGTGGTGGATATTGTTGGACAATGATGGTGGATCGTGGTGCAGATTGTTGGAGAATGATGGTGTTTGTTGGAGAATGATGGTATGTGGTGGAGAGTGATGGAGATTGTTGGAGAATGATGGTATGTGGTGGAGAGTGATGGAGATTGTTGGAGAATGATGGTATGTGGTGGAGAGTGATGGAGATTGTTGGAAAATTATGTTTGGTGGGGAAAAGCATACATCATCATTCTCCACCACACACCATCATTCTCCAACAATCTCCATCAATGATAGTATTTAGTAGAAAATGATGGTGTTTGGTGTAGAATGATGATTGTTGGCGAATGATTGTGTTTGGTGGAGAATGATGATGACTGTTGGAGAATGATGGTGTTTGGTGGAGAATGATGATGACTGTTGGAGAATGATGGTGTTTGGTGGAGAATGATGGAATTTGATAGGAAATGTAAGGGTTGGAGAATGTTGGTGTTTGGTGTAGAATGATGATTGTTGGAGAATGATGATGACTGTTAGAGAACGATGGTGTTTGGTGGAGAATGATGGTGTTTGGTGGAGAATAATGGAATTTGATAGGAAGTGTAAGGTTTGGAGAATGTCGGTGTTGGTGTTTGGTCAGTTTGTGTTGGTGTTTGGCCAGTATTTTGGAGAAGGAGCTCTCAGCCTGAAGCTCACTCTTGCTCTGCCTTTAAAGTGAAGGTTTATGGGGTGTAGCGTGTGACGATTAGGATGACTTCTGATGTGAAAGGACTGTGAATGATACGAGACTACAGGCTGTTTTGCTTTGTGTCCTGACGCTGTGGATAATTGGTCTATTAGTGTCAGCCCAGAGTGGTTTCATCACAATTATTGTCCCCTCGCCGCGGCCCTGTTCCGTTCCCTGCTCAGGGAAGCTGCACTGAGAGCTGTTGTTCTGACTCATCGCTTCTGCTGGTGTTAATTGGTTGTCTAAAATCACTCCCGGGTGGCACAAAGCCATTCTTCGTCTTCTCTGTCTGCTCTAAACAGGACTCTTGATTGCTGGCAGGGTGTCAGCGGAGAGTCTTTTGGAGTCCAGATGTAAAAGCAGTCGTTTGTCGTGTTGAGTGTTTTTCGCTCAGTGGCTCTCGGCCCAGGGGAAATGCTGTACTAAACGCGTCTCAGTGTTTTACCTGCTTGAGCACACCTGATTACTGAGCTAGATAGTTAATTGGAGATGGGTCAGGTGTGTTAGAGTGTGAATGCTCTGCAGTCTCTATCCCTGAGAAAAAGGACTGGAGAGTTTAATGAGATAGGTCTGACTCCTGACACGGCATCATATACAGTTATCAACAAAAATGGCATAGCCAAACTATCAATTAGCATCTACTAAATAAACCCATGTAACGTTCCACTGACCAACAAGTGACCTACATAAGTTCACTGGACAAACAATGAGTCCCCTTGTGTGTTTAAGGTGGTAGTAACTTCAGGCTCTTGCAGATGGTGCTGCACAAGGATGATGGGGCTATGAATACCTGGGGGATGTGAGTGACGAGATCCATAGATTGGGAAGAGGTGGTACAGTGCAGTGACTGTTCCATGTGTGGAAAATGGCTATAAAAGCAGATGTTAATGATTGGCTAAAAGGAGTGACTGCATGTGGGTGTGCCAAACACCATAGTGTGAGGAAGTAGCTGAATCTGCAGGTGTATGGAAGCGTACAGTCATACAGGTCTACCAGCAGTGGCTAAAATCCCAGAGGGAATTCTTCTCAGAATGGTGCCAGGAAAGGCAGCCACCAAATCTGGACTAACTGCACAATGGTTTGATGCACTGATATTTACATTGTATAGTATGCATATGTCATAGTCAGGCATCATAGATATCAGTAAAGACATATATCTAATAACAATGTGTCTCATTTGTAATGTATGCTGTATATGTCAGTATGTGCATTCACTAATTTAGACATATATACTGTAAAATGGAAGCTGTGTTTTATGTACCAGTTCATGTTTAGTCCTTTACAATAGAACAGGCTGTTTTGTTTCAGTGCTTTCCAGGCCGATATATATGTAAATGAGCTATGTTCTGATTGGTTGTGGCTCATGTAAAAAGCAGTCCGAGCTGAAACCTTCCCTAAAATTCAGCCTGAGTGGGTGGAGCTAAACTGCTTGTAGGCTGGATAGGTGGATGCATGTAAATGGGTTGACTTTGTGACAGACACAAAACAGGCTGTTTCTGCTGGGTTACTTGACACATGAACTGTAGAATCTGAGGAGTGAAAGGCATGCTATGTAGCTCAATCAGTGTTCCCACACTCCCTCGGATTCTTTTCTTCCCAGTAAATGTGAGGAAAACGTTCAGTCTAAAACTTTGTTCTTCCACATTACCGGCCCTTTAAACATCTTCACTCAGTGTATATGACGTTCAGTGACTCCTGAAATGTCGGTGACTCCCTGATAGCAGCCTGATATATCAGGTAACCTGTGCAGGAGGGATGTGTAAATGAGTGGAAGTGTGTTCAGATGTGTTTTACTGAGCTATATCCTGTTTTATAGTCACCTCTATAAGATGAAGGGGGAAGTGAGAGGTGGAAGTGAGAGAGGCGTGGCTGCTGCTGAGGGTCTGGTCGTGATGTGTGTGATGTAATGTACCGGGATGTAGGTGTTTCAGGGGTAGGTGGTGTGCGTGTATGTGCTGGCAGTGGGTAGATGGTGTGGAGGTGGCAGAGTAGAATAGGTCTAACTGCAGGAATGGAGAAGAGCACACTGAAAGCTCTCAGTACAAGTCTGAGTCTCAGTAGAAGTCTAAACCTACACCTCCTGTTGTGTGTGTATATATATATATATATATATATATATATATATATATATATATATATATATATATATACATACATATATATATATATATATATATATATATATATATATATATATATATATATATATATATATATATATATATACATTTACACTGATCATCAAAAGAACAGTTGGAAGGAAGTGTGGGATTTCAGTGCTATAGTAAAGGAAGATAAAGAGACTGATGTGGGCGATATATATTGAGCTACACATACAGAAGTCTTTCAGTATGGCAGCTAAAGTAGCATGCCAGACATCTCGGTATGGAGTTGTAGAGGTTCATAATAGAGTCCTGTGATAATCCATCCCATGCAGCTTGAATATTCTCAAACAGTTCCTGCAGATCCCGCTGACATTCTGAGTCACTCCAGGGCAATGTGACACCACATCACTGCAGACTTTGGTGACGTTGACGTGGTGTTAAGGGCAGTCGTTATAACGGCCTGTGTGCATGTAGTCCTGTGTGGTGCAGCCGTCTGCCAGTGGTGCTGTACTAACAGGATGACTCATAGAGGGCATAACTGCTCGCTGAATGTCAGTCAGGTACAGAGATAAGGTCCGTTCTTGCTTACGTCACATGTACGGCTGAGTGTGAAACTTGAGTCAGTCATGTTTATTATATTTATATTTATATTATATATATATTTGTGCAGCTGCTCTTCAGAATGATGAGTGTATGCGTCTGTGTTTACCAGACCCCATTTGTATTATATACTTATAAGTACCTAGGCTATAACTAATACCCTGACGCACCTGTACGATCTCCAGCATTTCAGCCTTGCTGATGTAGCCGTTACCATCCAGGTCGTACATGCTGAAAGCCCACTTCAGTTTTTGGTCCAGCCGACCGCGGGAGGTGATGCTGAGGGCGATGATGAACTCCCGGAAGTCAATGGTGCCGTCACCGTTGGCATCGAAAGTGCGGAAGACATGCTCGGCGAACTTGGAGGCATCTCCGTAGGGAAAGAAGTTCCCATAGATCTTCTTGAACTCCTCCATGGTGAGGGCTCCGCTGGGACAGTCCCGCAGGAAACCTTTATACCACTCCTGGATCTCCGCCTCCGTAAACTCGGTGGTCTCCACCAGATCCTGCATTACCTCAGGACGGAGCTTACTGTTCTGCTTCCCCATCACGACGAGTACGAGTCAACTGCAGAGAGAGAGAGAGAGAGAGAGAGAGAGAGAGAGAGAGAGAGAGACAGAGAGACAGAGAGACAGAGAGAGTGAGAGAGAGACAGAGAGAGTGAGAGAGAATAGAAAGACAAAGACAGAGAGAGAGAGAGAGAGAGAGAATAGAAAGACAAAGACAGAGAGAGAGAGATAATAGAAAGCCAAAGACAGAGAGAGTGAGAGAGAATAGAAAGACAAAGACAGAGAGAGAGAGAGCGAGAGAGAGAGAGAGAGAGAGAGAGAGAATAGAAAGACAAAGACAGAGAGATATAAATACAGAAAAAAGAGACAGACAGAGATGGAGAGAGAAACAAAGAGATGGAGAGAGATGAATAGGAAGAGAAAGAGAGTGATGGAGAGAGAGAATAGAAAGACAAAGACAGAGAGAGTGAGAGATAGAAATAGGTAGAGAATAGAAAACAAAAACAGAGACACAGAGAGATAGAAAGAGGGAGAGATAAAAATACAGAAAAAAGAGATGAAGAGGGAGAGAAAGAGGGTGATGGAGAGAGAGAGAGAGAGAGAGAGAGAGAGAGAGAGAGAGAGAGAGAGAGAGAGAGAGAGAGAGAGAGAGAGAGAGAGAGAGAGAGTATTAGTGATGCTCTGCCAGTGCTGCCAGTAAATGGCCACAACAATAAACCAAATTGAACTGAATTGAGTCTTTAAAGGTCTTATGCTGCTGTGTTCAGCTTTTAGTGCGTTCAGTCCGTGTTTACAGACATCAGTGAGTCATACAGTGCCAGAAACCACATAATTAAGTCTATTATGGAGAATGTTTCACTTGCAAATTTATGGTTAGTTGTATTTTCCTCTTTATGGTCTTGGTTATGGACATCGCTGTAGGTGCCCTGACAGATGTACATACACATACACACACTCAACCCGGCTGTACAGACAAACCAGACCTTTTAATATTCAAAACACTCAAAACATGATCAGTACAGGACAAATCTACAGCAAATCTAGAGCATGTACTGCAAAATACCACTCCTATTATTATTATATAATTATATACTGTGCATATAAATTTACCTATATATCACATACATACTGTCCAAAACCTATTTTAATTTACCTTATATCTCAAAAATAATACCTTTTTTTTAAACTAATGCTGGCTTATTTCTTAAGTCCTCTCATAAAATGTATCAGGCTTACAGTGAAGTCAGGTATATTGTTTACGTATGTTTTGCAAATATAGAAATGCACAGTAAACACATATTTCATTTTTGTGTTAAATGCTGGATAAAGTTATGTTTATATGTATTGTATCATCAAATTCCAGTCCTCTATATACATCAATAAACTCCATATCATTTATATGTACACTGAGGTCATACATTGCTAATATACATAGTAAGGTCACATTGTTTATATATAATAAAGTCCTATATTACTTACACCAGAGTCACATTGGTTATATATATACGGTGCAGAGTAAAGTCAAGCAGTGTGTATATACAGTACAGACGTATATCTCTTCATGTGCTAAGCGCTGGATGCCTGAGTGAAGTCTCTGCATGTTTAACCACCACTGTGTCTCTTTATGTTCCTGTGTGTAAATGTCACAAACAGACCCGGCGCCTCACACATCCAGCCCGAAGCCCCACCTCACCGCATCGCACCACACCTCACCGCTCCACTCCATACTTCTCTGAACCGCACCTCACCTCTCCACCAGCTAAACTTTCCACTGCACATGCACACTACAGCTGCAGCAGCATCACTTCCTGATTCAAATCACTCTCTCATACCACAGCCTGCTTCACTTACACTGTAGTCACAAATGGCACGGCAGTCACCAGACTCAACCACACACACTGCTCTACTTTTAAAGTAGTGTAATGTAGCCTTCATTTATAAAACGTCTCTAAACTGGTGTTTGTCTTTCATCGGGTCTACTGAAACCCAATTCCATTATCACAACTGAAACCTGTAATCTCACATGGATCACTACGCACTACGCACTAACACCAATAACATTTAGAGTTATAAACACAATGTAACAGGTTTATTCCATAACCTACATTTAGAGCTTAGAGTTATACACTCACCTAATGACCTGTAACAGACCATATACCTACATTTAGAGCTTAGAGTTATACAACCTAACGAGAAACTGTAGAACAGACCCCAGTTACATTTAGAGCTTATTATACACTCGACCTAATGAGAAACTGTAGCACCTACATATTTAGAGCTTAGAGTTATACACTCGACCTAATGAGAAACTGTAGAACAGACTCCAGTATATACCACACATCAGTATATACCACAGTACCTACATTTAGAGCTTAGAGTTATACACTCGAGTGTATACACTCGAGCCTTAATTATACACTCGAGAAAACTGTAGAACAGACCCAGAGTATAATGAGTAACCACAGTACCACAGTACCTACATTTAGAGCTTAGAGTTATACACTCGACCTAATGAGAAACTGTAGAACAGACTCAGTATATACCACACCATTTAGAGCTTGGAGTTATACACTGGAGTAACTATATATACCACAGTTAGAGTATACAATTTAGAACAGAGCCTACATTTAGCTGAGAAACTTCAGTTTATACAGAGTTATACACTCCACCTAATGAGAAACTGTAGACCAGACTCAGTCTATACCACAGTACCTACATTTAGAGCAAGCTGTTCAGGTTACACTGTTCATTTGGTTGTTTATGTTGTGTAGTGGAGGTTTTTAGAGAAAGTAAAAATAAGGGAAATGAATCATTACTTATAATATGGGCCATAAAAAACGAGAAAAGGGATCCACTGAAACATGTCCAGTAAACAGGAAGCCTTCTATTAGCCTGTCAGCTCAGAGAGAGTGAGTCTGCATCCGCAGCATTGCAACAGACACATTAAAGCACAGAGATGATAAATGTGGCTGAAGATGAAATATTTAATAATCTGTATTTTCTACCCACGGCACATACAGGTGTATGCAAAATGTGACACTCCTGGTCAAATTCCACGCTGTTGGTTTTCTAAGAGAAGATAACTGAACACATCCTATAAAGAGAACATCTTTACCCCTTTATGGTACAGTGTTGGTTCTAGGTAACATACCTAGTTTTGGTCTTTTACACTCACACAGTAGATCCTTAATTAGGATGTAGTGCTTTAAAACGGACGCAGTGCAGTGAAAAGACAGACGCCATTTGTCACATGACTCTATGAAAGCCATGTTGAATCACTTTTTTTTTTTAAACATTGTCTTCTGTCATTTTATCATTTTTCTGTATGGAACTGGATTCACATTCATATCTCAGTAAAGGATTTTTACTGTTTGAGGTAAAGTGAGCTGAAATATCCCTAACATGGTCATTACTATAGGCTGTTCCACAATGGTACAGTATGGTCTGTGGGGATTAAGTTCAGACAAACAAACATATGAATTCATTTTTAATGACTTTTAATTTCAAACGAATTAAATGAATTAAATTTTTAATATGTTCTACAAGTTTTATAACTTTTGTTATTGTACCACAATGATTTCTAATTTCTCAAACATTTCCTTAAATTATGTTTAGGTCTCTGATTATTTAGATATAGGACGGTCTGTATTGTATGTACTGTTTTGTCCTTCAGTTTTCAGAAAATAAATCGTAACTGTGTATTAGGGTGTGTAGAAGTGTGTTGTCAGTGGAGAATGTGTAACTTATCGAGTTAGAATGGAATGTATTTACAATATATATATATAAAATATACATAAATATACATCTATAGGATATCTGGACTTTATAGTAGTGTGCAGTGTATGTGTGAACACTGTAGAGTGTAAAGTGCAAAGTGCAAAAAAAAGCGAATGTGCAGCATAATGCTGTTCTTTAATAACTATCAGTGATTCATGTC
Organism: Prochilodus magdalenae; assembly: GCA_024036415.1. Lineage (NCBI taxonomy): Eukaryota > Metazoa > Chordata > Actinopteri > Characiformes > Prochilodontidae > Prochilodus > Prochilodus magdalenae. The sequence goes on along the minus strand of JAMWET010000108.1, from coordinate 367,113 downwards.
CAGTGAAAGAGTCCTGTGTATGCTGCATGTGTAAGGAAGTATCCACGACAATATGGAATTCGACCAGCGGTGCCCAAACTTTTGCACACGGCTGTTAGCAGTTCACTGAATAGACATGAATGTACCAAACGTTTTCAAACCTCAACCTCAATGGCTAAAGCAGCCAGGCTCTCTGGTAATCAGCAGGAGCTAAAAAATGACAAACAGATTAACAGCGGGAGAGGGAGGAGAGGCGGAGGAGAGGCGGAGCTACAGGTTTCATTCATTGTTTTAATGCAGGATCTGGACACTTGCGATATCGGCCACTGCTGACCCACCACTGCTGTCTGAATTCTAGGGATTTCACTGTATATCTGTACGCACTCATCGGGAAGCTTTTGTTCTGCTTTGGCAGATAAAGATCAGAGACTCTTAATGGAGAATAAGTGGAATACCGTCCTGGTCTTAAAGAGAAAGAAACTCAGTGTTGGAGGTGTAATCAGAGTGATTGAGAGGGGGTTTGGTGTGATGTCTAGAACATGCATATATACACATTATTTACTATCTAAACCACCAGTGAACCTACACCTGTCCTCTAAGTTTATATGGAATGTTGATGATGGAAAACCTGGTAGTAGTAAGTTTCTTTGGGGGACTATTTTTCCTCACCGCTCCCTGCAGCATGTATCCCTCCACCATGAATGGAGTTTAAGGCTGAAATCTTCTCTAAACTATCATAAACAGCATCTCAGACATCAGACAGCGTATTCACAACCATCTCATGTAGTAACTTTCTGTGAGGGAGCTTTTAGAGGTGGACGTCTGGTTCCATTCACCACCTCTGTAAACAGTTCTGACTGCCTCTAGAACATTGTGTTTCGTGTTAAACTGTTTTCAATGACTCTGTTTAAATTGTGCCTCAGTCGCACACAGCAGTTCCATAACGGCTAATAATCTATTACAAAATCAAATGTACACACTGCTAATCAATGGGATGGGAGTTTTTATGAACTTTAAAAGCTGGACTGGAAGTCCTGCACAGGCAGGAAGAGAAGGGCTGTTAATCCTGATATTCACTGACAGTAATGGTCCTGACCGTAAATTAGTCTGCAGCAACTGAAAGGCAGTGTGTTCCTTGCCATTCTTCATCTCTGTGTGCCTCACATTCACTTTCCGTACTATAACCCTTTCCAGCTCCTTCTCACCAGTGATAGGAGATCTCACCAGACATCTTTATAATAACGCTAACTTCTGCTAGCACCCCTATGGGATTTCTAATAATATGCTGTTGCTAAGCTAACAGTGGCGCACATAAACATCCCTACACAGACCTGACCTAATGAAAAGTGGAATGAAGTGAAAGTGGTGGGATATGAGACACTCAGTATTTATTGTTACTGCAGTTAGCCAGCATGCTAACATTAGCAGCTCAACCACCACATTACTGACTGGCACGGCTAACATCGTTCCAATCTTTCAACAAGGACAGGAACTCCAGATAAAAAAATTGTCAGATGATGATGGATCTTTCACCGCTTTACTGCAGTATGCGCACATGCTTCACTGCATCGTTCTGCTGCGTTTGCAGTAACTGCAGTGTTCGCACATGCTTCACTGCATCGTTCTGCTGCGTTTGCACTAACGCCAGTGTTCGCACATGCTTCACTGCATCGCTCTGCTCTGTTTGCAGTAACTGCAGTGTTCGCACATGTTTCACTGCATCGCTCTGCTCTGATTGCACTAACTGCTGTGTTCGCACATGCTTCACTGCATCGCTCTGCTCTGTTTGCAGTAACTGCAGTGTTCGCACATGCTTCACTGCATCGTTCTGCTGCGTTTGCAGTAACTGCAGTGTTTGCACATGCTTCACTGCATCGCTCTGCTCTGGTGCACTAACTGCAGTGTTCGCAAATGCTTCACTGCATCGCTCTGCTCTGGTGCACTAACTGCAGTGTTCGCAAATGCTTCACTGCATCGCTCTGCTCTGGTGCACTAACTGCAGTGTTCGCAAATGCTTCACTGCATCGCTCTGCTCTGGTGCACTAACTGCAGTGTTCGCAAATGCTTCACTGCATCGCTCTGCTCTGATTGCACTAGCTGCAGTGTTTGCACATGCTGTGCTGCATCATTACTGTATTAGCAGTATTTGCTATTCTGAATTTGGACAATTGTAACATTTGCACATGGTTTATGCCATCATACCACAGTATTTGCACATACTTGACTAAATTGCTTTACTGTATTTGCACTGTTATAACATTTGCAATGCTTTTTTCTTCACTGCTGTTTTATACAGAGTTTATACTTTGCTGCATCATTTGCATCTGTATCCACATTATTGTGATGGCTCTGCTGTATTTGCACTATTGTGATGACTCTATTGTGATGGCTCTGCTGTATTTGCACTATTGTGATGACTTGTGATGGCTCTGCTGTATTTGCAACACTGTGATGACTCTATTGTGATGGCTCTGCTGTATTTGCACCATTGTGATGACTCTATTGTGATGGCTCTGCTGTATTTGCACTATTGTGATGACTCTATTGTGATGGCTCTGCTGTATTTGCACTATTGTGATGACTCTATTGTGATGGCTCTGCTGTATTTGCACTATTGTGATGACTCTATTGTGATGGCTCTGCTGTATTTGCACTATTGTGGTGACTTGTGATGGCTCTGCTGTATTTGCACTATTGTGATGATTTTATTGTGATGACTCTGCTGTATTTGCACTATTGTGATGACTCTATTGTGATGACTCTGCTGTATTTGCACTATTGTGATGACTCTATTGTGATGACTCTGCTGTATTTGCACTATTGTGATGACTCTATTGTGATGGCTCAGCTGTATTTGCACCATTGTGATGACTCTATTGTGATGGCTCAGCTGTATTTGCACTATTGTGATGACTCTATTGTGATGGCTCAGCTGTATTTGCACCATTGTGATGACTCTGCTGTATTTGCACTATTGTGATGACTCTATTGTGATGGCTCAGCTGTATTTGCACCATTGTGATGACTCTATTGTGATGGCTCTGCTGTACTTGCACTATTGTGATGTTTGTACACACTTTACTGCATCTCTCTGCATCAGACTCCGACTGGCAGAATTTGCCTGCAGTCATCAGTACAGTCCACATCTCTTGTGCAAGAGTGCATTTGCACTATTATAATGGCTCTGCTGTATTTGCTGTTGTCATGTACAATCTTCCTTTTGAATGTTTTATGATGAGCATATGATGATAGTACATGTTAGGAAAGTCAGGTGTTAATCAACTGTAATCATTTCAGACATTTTCACAGACATTTCCTTGCTGTATACTGCAGAGCTGTGCTGCATCTGAACACCATCTGTGCTGGCAGTTAAGGAAATGGACCAGGCTGAATATCGGAATGCTCCTTTGCTCGGCAGGAGCGTAACGACATCGCCATCCGTTGCCGGTTTAATTGCTTAATGGCTTTGATGCATTTGCATAATGTTGCGCCGTGTTGTCATGGTGACAGACTTTCTAATCTGGCCATTAGCAACGAAGCGGAGAGGAAATTCACTCTCACTCTGAGATTCTTCCTCAATCAATCAATTAATCTGCCACTACAATGAACTCCCAGTTTATGAATCAAACAGACGGAGTGTGTAATCACACACACACAGTAAACAAACCAGCATCCGCAGATAATTACTTTCTCTTTGGCTTTAAGATCTCAAGATGTTGGAAACCCGAAGAGCCACAATGAGTCGTCATCTCTGAACCAGATACAAACAGAGGTGGGCATGCTATTAAATGTACTGTTACTGCAGCCAACGTGAAAGTACCTTTTAAACAGCTTGTGCAGATGTACTGAATAACGTCTAGAACTGGAACCTACCACTCCGTCCAGCATATCTCAGTGCGGGAACTGAAGACTGCACAACTCTCTTTTAGATCTTTCTGGACTCAAATAATATGCTAAAGCTCTGAGGCCAGAAGGGTGATCAGCAGTAAAGCAGAACAGGAGCAGAACCAACACAGCAGGATGAAATCATACCCCCATAAGTAGAAGAGAAATAGGAGCTAATCGTTAACGTAACTGAAATTAAAGAAGAAGATTTAAATAACTGTAGGGTTTTAGCCTGTAGGTGGAGCCTTATTGTAGCCACGCCCCTTCCTTTTAGAGCAGGAAGTGAGACTGCTTCTCTGTACCTCATGGTCACCTGTCAAGCAGTTAGTGTTTTAAAGTTAATGTGCCCCATTGAAATCAGTGTGGAACATAAAGAACTGTCACCACCGAAACACAGATTTATAGCACTCCAGTAATTTGTTTCACATGTTAATGAAAATGATGATGATTGGATGTTTGATCAGCTGTTTAAATCTGCATGTGCTAGTCATGTACTAGCTAGCGTTTTTGAGTTCTGCTCAAAATGAGCTAAAATTGTGTAAAACGGTTTTGTGTATTAATAAATAATGGAATTACTGTATGTGTGTACAGTGTCACGCATCCCTCTGGCTCAGTACTGAGCCTCGCCACTGGAGACTCCATTTCCCAGGATCCCCTGGGTGAGCGTGTAACCTCCAGTAGGCAGCCAGCAATCTATCCCAGATCGACCTCTCCTGACTATTGATTAGTGTCACCTATTTCTAGTCTACTTACGATGTGTGGTTTGTCTAAACCTTTGCAAAGTACCGTTTCTGTATAGTCAGTACATCCCAAGCCTTTCCCGTTGCTGCTTGTTATCTCTGTTTTATTATTTTGGCTTGTTTTGACTTTGTTTCCGGATCTTCCCTTTGTGTATGTTTCCCTTTGTATTTCGACCCTTTGCTTGTTTTTGACTTTGGCCTTGTTTGGTGATATGGTAAATAAACACTTTGTCTTAGACTTATCTGCACACGTCATACCTTGGCCCGATCATTACATACAGCTGTTCAAAACTTTGCTGCTAAGTCGTATATTGGTACCATTTTTGAGGTCTGCTCAAAATGAGCTAAAGTTGTCACCAACCAAACTTCCTGCAGCTCAGTAAACATTTTTTGTGTGTTAATGTAAATTACGATGCTGTGTATGTACAGCTGTTTAAAACTGATCTTGTACCAGTTCGTGTTTTTAAGCTCTGCACTAAATGATCTAAAAATGTCACCACTGAAACATGTGGTACATGGTACAGTTCCAGTAATGAAATGACTGTCCTGGTAATGACATACAAGGAACATTCATTCTCTGTTTCTCTATGACTGGTATCACCAGCTCAGTCCTGTTGCTCGCCTGTACGTTCCAGGTGTATGGTGATGACATCACCACTGATCCCTCCGAGGCCAAGGCCTTGTGTCCTGAGGTGCGGGGCTTAGCTCGTATTTATACCCCCCCCACCCCAGCATGGCCCGGTGGATCTAACATCCCAACACTCTATTTCTAGGCTCAAAGATCAGAGTCTCAAATTAACCCTAAGACTATTACAGCCTCTGTTAGTGCGCTGGTGACGCCATGGTTGCGTAATGCCACAGTGATGGACCACATGCAACATGCTACAGGTGGACCCGGAGTTCGCCTGTCTCCATGGCCATTACATATATTAATCCAATGGTGCATCATGCATAGGAAACAATCAGGAATCAGTGTCTAAATACAGCATCTACTATGAATTATTCACACACACACACACACACACACAGAGTACACACACACACACACACACACACAGTACACATACACACACACACAGTACACACACCCACACACACACACACACACACAATACACGATACACAGTCAGTCTGTTCTAACACTGCTGCATTTTTAGTAAATGTGAACACTGTGGAAAGCTCCTAAACTGGACAGATGTTGTGGGATTAGAATCCATCTTTGCGTTATGGTCTTCGCGTCGGGAAGTGCACAGGAAGCAGAATTAATGCTCGGAATGTCATTTTCATCTGTCCTATACATCTCCATTCAGTCACAGCAAAGCGATATTATGACAGGCCTGAGAGGGATTATGGGAAGAAAAGACAAACATATAGTGCAACATCTGCTGGGCAAGAACCAGGAAAAATGTCAACAACGTCACTTTGGGACCAAGAGTTCTCCACTTCCTCCCCAACCTCATCCCAAACACATCCAAAATGAGAAGAACAGAGCCATAAACTTCAAGGGCATTGGTTCTATTTAGAAATACTTTCATGCTTAAATGGTTCTTTGCATGGGGAAATGTTTATGATGGAGAATCTGCTGTATTTGGTTCTAGTACGCTTATGAAAATGGTTCTAAATAACAACAAAAGGGCTCCTGTGTTGTTTAAAGCTTGATATCATAACTATAGCAGAACACATCTAGGTGCTATATACAGTAGAACCATTTACAACACATTCCCCATCTACCTGAAGAACCATTTCACCATACAAAGAGCCATTTAAGCATGAAATGGTTCTATATAGAACACAAGGTTCTAAATGGTCACACCCATTGTCCTTTTAAGAATGAAGGAAAAACCTCACATATTGTAGAACCTTTACATGGTGTTTAGAGAACCATAAATGACTCCACTTCGGCATCACTCCTAGGTACTGTCTGACTGAGGGTTTCTGGTGTTCTGCATGATCTTCTTAAAATACCTTTTTATTTGGTGTAGAACCTTCCCATCCCATTTATATACAATCTTCTCTAAAGAACCGCCCACTGTATATAAAACACACGGTTCTAAATAGAAGCATTGCTTTTACTAAAGAACCCTTGAAGAACCACCTTGTTTCAAGAACCCTTAAAACCAGTTCCATAGCACCAGAAAGGGTTCTATTATTGTTACTAGACGTTGGTTCTCTGGGAATCCTGTCTTGTCCAATGGTTCTACACAATTCTTCATGGTCTTCCAAAGGTTCTTTAGTAAAGGTGATGGATCTATTTAGAAGCGCCAGTTCTGTTAAAACCATGTCAGACTTAAAAGGTTCTCTGCATGGTGAAAGATTCTTCATTAAGGTGACATGGAAGTTAATTAAACATCTCATTTACATAAACGGCCCCCAAGTTTACCTTAAGTGGTGCTTCTACAGAATTTCTCCAGAAAACTGATTCCAAAATAGTTCCTGCATTTCCATACAGTTCTAAACATGAAACCTTAAATGGAATAGAAGCTTTACATGGCATGGATGCTTTTAAATGTACACACCTCTAAATGTATCCCTCTATTAAAACGGACCTTAGTAAAAGTGGTTCTTCTGTGGCCCTGCTCCAAAGAACTTCCAGTATTTCTGGGTACTGCATAGAACAGTTTTTCTGAAGCTGCATTCACTTTCCCTGAGCAGGCCTGTAACTGGAGAACACTGTTTGGCTCCTCTACAGGAGTGAGAATCTAGTGATCTCCTGCAGCACTGTTGAGGCCCTTTCGGAGGCTCCGTGGCCTGAACTGTTATGTGGGAAGGTTTTGAGTAAATATTTGCTGTAAAGGGATGTGGGATAGATTGGGATAGATTGTGAACTTCCTTGGCAGAAAAAATATAAACACAAATAAAACTAGAACGTGCCAGGGCTGCATACCACAAATACCATTCATACTATGAGCTGTTTCCTTTCAGTCTTATTTTAGACTGTGATGTGAAAACTTTTATAGGGCTTCTGTAGAGCTGGAAACTACCCAGCTACATGTGGACATTTATTCACTATGCACTGTGAATTCTTCAGAATCTGCTATGAAAAATACAGTATCAACAATGAATTATTCAGTTATGCTATGAATTGTTCAGTATCCACTATGAATTATTTAGTAACTACTAAAAACACTAAATCCACTATGAATTATTCAGTATATACAATGAATTAACCAGAAACGGCTATGAAAAATACAGTATCCAATATTAATTATTCAGTATCTATTTAAACTACAATATCCACAATGAATTATTAAGTAACTGCTAAAAAATACAGTTTCCTCTATGAATAATTTAGTATCTACTAAAAAATACTGTATCCACTATGAATTATTGAATAACTACTATGAAAACTACTGTATCCACTATGAATTATTGAATAACTACTATGAAAACTACTGTATCCACTATGAATTATTGAATAACTACTATGAAAACTACTGTATCCACTATGAATGATGCTTTGTCTACTATGAGTTATGCAGTATTCCTTTTCGGGTCTGATTTAATTCTACTTTAAACGCTGTATCCACAGCCATCACACAATACAGGCTTTCTGATTTCTAGAAAAGACATTTCAGCATTTCGATCCGCAGAACAGCTTTATCACACACTCCATCCCATCTTTGGCAGCAGTCTATCCGTCCTCTTTGAGCTTTTCTGAGATCTGCACTGGAACAAACAAACTGCATTCCGCAGGTTTTAGTGTTTAGTCACTGTACTGTGGCTTATTTTCAGTAGACTGTAGGCCAGAGTGCTTCGGCGGCCTCATGCTGAGTAAACACTGCGTTCTCCTCCGGACGCTGAAGCCACTTTCCTAAGGCCTTCAGACTGCACCAGAGAATGATGGGCGCTTTTAAGTGTTGCCGGTGACTCAGCTTTGCTTTTGAACATGAATAAATGATGCTTGTGAAAAGTACTGAGATACGTCAGTCCGGCCATAAATATCAGCCGGCAGTTTCTCCTACGTCCGTTTTCATTCTGCTTGTCAAGGTCTGACCATTCATTCATTAAACCACTGAATCATGATAGACATGTAAGCCCGGCGACGAAGGGCTGTTTTACCCACCGGTTAGCATTCAGAGCGAACACTTACTGACACTGAACCTCTGAACACGACGAGTGAAGAGCTCAATAACCCTCAACATTTCTCTCACCAGACCAATGAATATTAATAGTCACAAATTAGGATTTTTTAGGAAACAATTCCTTCTTTAATTAGCATTCCTTAGGAAATGATTAGATCTCCAGTTCTTATTCTTACTCAGTTTACAAATTCTAACAGTCTTAAACTATGACTCTTTAGAACAAGATTCAATCAAAAATGGGACTGTTCAGGAAATGATTCAAACTACATTTCTTTAGTCAAATTTGTGAATCTTTAGGAAACAATTCCTAATTACTTCTTAAGTTAGGATTGTTTAGGAAATGTTCCTTTCAGATCTCAGTTACAACTTACAAGAAATGATTCAACCTTTAATCCAAAACAGAATCCTTCAATCAAAAACACAATTGTTTAGAAAATGATTCACTTTCAATTGACAATATTTTTAGAATTATTACAAAATACATTTCTTAAGGAAACAATTCAGCCAAAAATGATCAGTCCTGAGGAAACGATTCTTTCTTAACTTTAGGAAATGATCTGATTTCGAATGATGATTCTTACAAAAATTCTTTCATTTCCAATATCCAGTTCTTTAGGGAACAGTTCTGTCTTCAATTATGAATCAATGATTCAGTCTGGAATTATAATTCTACAGGGGAAAAAAATCAATCTCTTTCGAACATGATTCAACAAAAATGGGATTGTTTAGAAAATGATTTACATTAAAATTAGAATTCTTTATAAAATATTTCAGTCTCAAATTACATTTATTACAATTCAATTTCAAATGATGATTTTTAGGAAATCAGCTATGAACAGGCTGTGTGATGCTGTGCCTTACAGTGATTGGGTGACAGTTTAGGTGCTGATGTGAAATGGATTAAACCATTGTAACATATCTTCGGATTAATTATTGCTTTCATCAAAAGTTTTCAAAATGCAACAAACGATAATAATAAAAATCATAATAACAGGTTAACGGTTACTTCATTAATAGCGGGCTGTGTCTCTGGTGACTCTGTGTCTCTTTACGCCTGTACCCTGTGAGCACCAAGTGAAGGTCAGCACCTGGTCTGACCTGTTAAGAAGCGAGGCAGAGAGTCCTGGAGCTACCTGCCCTTCAGCCTTCCCTCCGCTGGAACAAGACACCTTGTCTGCTACTTACATAACACTCATGAGCTCTTATTTATATCCTATAGCCACGGCTTAACCCCACCGAGCCTCGGCGTAATCCTCGGGCGAGAGAGAGAGACAGATATCAGCGGGGTTTAACCCTCCAGGGTTATTGCTGTCAGTTTGCATACTGCTCAGATGTATTTACATGATGAATTACATTTATGTTTGCATGCAAAAGTTTGTGCACCCTGGTCAAATGACATGCTTCTGTTGATTTGCTTAATGCAAGTTAATACATCCTCCACACACTTAAATAAGTGACATCAAGGATCTCTGAAAACTAAAAGCAACATGCTACGATCAGGGACGCTCAAATGTCTGCATATGACTGTACAGCACATCGGTTATTCTGCATGGACAGGATCTAAAACAACACATGACAATAGCTCTTCATTTACAATCTGTGTGCTCTACACCATTCCTCCAGGGCTACGGCTCAATCACCCATACACATTTACAGCATGATGCTGGCAGACTAGTAAAGCTATGTCTTCGGTTTAGGCCAAAACAGGGAATAAACATCTTTATTATAATGCTAAGTTCTGCTAGCACCTCTATAGATTTCTATTGTATGTTAGCCTTAAGATAACAGTGATTCACAGCTTTTTTGTTTAATCTGAAATAAAGACACACTTTCCGGATCTTGTATCAGTGTGTCTTTCAGTAAAGAGTTCTGACTAACCTTCCTAACAACCACCTGAAACCTGCTCACACTGCCACTCATATTCACTATACTTAGAACTTCCAGAAGGACTAAAGATAAGCGAAATTTTAAGATCAATGGACTTAAAACGCAAACTTGAGAATTCATTTTTAATTTTTAAAAATTTATTTATGTTAAAATTCATGCAGACAGCCCCTACCCCCTTGGGAAAACGTAGTACCGCCCAGCTAACTTCCTAATTATGTTGGCAGATGATCTATTGTGTCCTGGCAGGTGGCCACACAACGCAGTACTACATGCACACAGACCATTATGACTGTCCTTAACACCATGTCAAAGTCCCTACAGACTGACTCATGCCAGACCGTCATGGAGTGACTTAGAATGGCAGCAGAACATCTTTAGTGACGGCTCCCGCTTTTGTCTTGGTGGAGACGATCAATGAATCCGCGTGTGGATCAGTGTAACGTCTGGCACGTTGGGTTGGTAAACATGACGGCCCGATGTCATATTGGGAGACACTACCTCTGTATGTGTAGCTCAATTAATATTGTCCATATGAGTCTAAATGTATCATCATTTATTGTACCTGGTAACCTTTATCTTACTTCCCAATAGCACTGCAATCCCGCACTTCCCTCTGGGGGCAGCAAGAAGGCCCAAAGCGCTTCTCACTGGGATTAGCTTCTGCTACCTCCAGCAATAACTGAGACATCTGAGGGTTAATGTCAGGAGCTGTGTTTGTTATCTGACTGTGACAGTGATGTTATTACTGCTCTGGACATCCAAACTGTCCTTACACTATGTCCCTCAGCAACTACTTCCTTTAGCCCTCCCCAGAAGCACTTAGCACTGGAGTAGCACATCAACGAGGACAGCAATCTCAGATCTGAGACACTTTTACTGCAGAAGAAACGCAGTTCCTCCTCTGACACCCATCAAACCTCAACTCCCATAACCCCTCACACTGTGTTCTTCTGAAGCGACTTCCTTTTAACCCTGACATTTAGGCTGTCGGCGCATCGCCTGCCGAAAACTCTGAGCAAAAGCATGATAAACGATGAGGAATTTTGCCTGAACAAGCTAATATAAAACCAATATTTGATAACCATGGGCCGCATGTCAGTGCCTGCCAGAATACTGCAAAGCTGCAGGAAAAGGAACCGTGTCTATATTCAAGACTACACAGCTATCCAGCAGTTAACCCGCATGAATAGCATCATGGTTAGCATCAGGGCTAGCAGGATTAAACAATGGGCCAATATATATGTTTGTAAGTATCATGTATATTATATCGTGCCCAAACCCCCACTCCCTCTTTATGATGTCCTCCTCTTTGGGGTTATGAAAGTGGCCACCCTAGGCAAACCTTGGCCAATATGTCATTCTTCTCATTAGTCATTTAGTAATTCATTCATTCATTTATCTGCTATCTGCTAAGTCTTTTATACTTCTGGGTCACAGGGGGTGCACAGGCCGCCAGTCCATTGCAGGGCAGGCACACACGCTCACACCTAGGGGGTCAATTTAGTATCTCCAGTTCACCTGACTGCATGTCTTTGGAGGGGGGGGGGGGCAGAAACCAGAGCACCTGAGGAGGAAACCCACACTGACATTGGGAGCGCATGTACAAGCCCCACAAAGAAAGGACCCCAGACACCCCGGCCCAGCTGGTCTATACTGGTTAGTGCTGGGCATCATGCTGGTCATTTGTTGTGTTTTGAACAGATTGTTTAGCAAGTGGTCAAGCCAGTGGTGGACTTTGATCAGATGGCAGGTTTTCACACTCAGCACTAACAGTAATTCAGTAACCTTCCAGATAGCATACTGTATGGTGCTTGATTGGATTGACTGTTGGACGTTTTGCCACTGATGGTCCCCCCTCGTACCACCCAGACTACTGTCCTACATACAAGCTAATGTACACTAGGCTAGGTGGACCGCTAGTTATTACACTCTCGTAAACTAAGCTAATTGCTTATAGTAGGATCCTACAGCAGGTGGCTAATGCAGCAGGGCCTAACTACATTACAAACAACAGCGTAATAAACCTCCATCACAAGCGCCGCTAACAAACACAGAACAGCCTGAAGAAGCTAACTGCTGGGAGTTTTGTCTGGGATATCAGTCTCAGTATGGGATAGAGAGGGACGTGAGCAGCTGATACATCTGGTTCTGACAGGACTAAACTGCGGCAAACCTAGTCCAACTCGACTCAACACAAAGTAGTATCTAAAGACCACTAAAGTATTGCACATTATCGGAGCAAAAACATCACAAAATAAGATTACATAAGGCAGCCTTTTCCCCACATGGGGAAATTTGCATTGTTACAGCACAATAGCAGCAGAACAGATACTGTTAATAGTAGACAATCATGAAAAAAGCACACAAGGGCTTTAAGAAACATAACCTAGCATGATGCTAGTCAACCCAGTCGTCTGTTAGCAGACAGCAGATTTAGCAGTTAGCTCTGAGAGGGTTGGGCTCAATTGTGTTAGTACCAGTTTGAAAAGATCCCAAAAAAGGCGGGTGGTCCACTGGTATTTTGTTCAGTGTTTAAGGGCGGCCTGCTGTTGGGTAAGCAAAGTACTAGCCATTTTTCATCCCTCCTGTTTCCCGCAAAGTCTAATTTACTGATCCCTCCTTCATTTCTATCTTTCGATATCCTGTAAAGCAGTTTGGCTTTTTTTTTTTTGTCAGCAACAACATTTATTTGTGGTGCAATGGATAACACCACTTATTGAGCTACCACACCATGTGGGGATTGGGGTTCGATTCCCGATCTAGGTGACTACGCTGTGGTACATTAATAAGAGTCCAAGACTCCTGACACTAAATTGGCCTACCTGTAATACGATTAACTTCTTAAGTCGCTCTGAATAAGAGCATCGTGTAAATGTATTATTTATACCTACAGCATTTTATATCTGACTTAGGCCCTGCTGGGACCGGACTAGTCTTCCATGGACAGGAGGGGTAATGCAACCATTCCCACTGTTTCTCAGTGATTGTAGTCCTGAAGGCTGTCATGTCATGTGTGTGTATGTATTTCCTCCCTGTCTGATATCAGATGTCCTATCTGTGTCTAATATATAATAAAATATATAAATTAATGCTGCCCTGCTGTAGAGTATTAACCTGAGCCTCACTACGAGAATTTAAATGCATAAACGTCCTGACATGTTGTACAAATGACAAATAACCCTGAAACACAGTGCACAGATATCTCAGGTGGTTCAAGTCTGTGGTAAACCTCAGCTTCTTCAAACTAAGATTTCATTTTTACCATAAGTGGGTTATATGATGGTTATCATCGTCTACTGTGTCAGTGGTCACAGGACGCTGCCCTCAGGACACTGTAGACTAGATAGTTTTGGTTGGTGGGCTGGCTTGGTTGGTGGGTGCACGTTCTTTGTAGATAAAGGCAGTGCTTAAATACAGTAGCCACTGCCATCTCAGTCATTTAAACCAAGATTTCATATTTCTGAATCAGTCATAAAACTTTACAGATGTCCTGTGGTAAATTTACATTATCCCACTTCCCCAAGTAGAACTAATCACGGCCAAGTAGGGTTTAACTCATTATAATTTCAGTATTTTCTTATATTGGTTTTCTGTACACATTTAAAGTCCGTAAAAAAATCAGTTATAATACATTAGTTAAATCTCAGACACAGGACAGCAAGCTGGGTGGTATGAGGGAGGGCTGAGCAGTGGGCTAACTTGTTTAATCAAGTTTTTGCTGGTCACTCAGCACTAAACTGCATGAACCATCATGAACCAGCATGAATTCTATGGGGGTCTAAGCTAATTCTTCAGCAGGGTAGCTAAGATGTGTACAATTACAAATTAAATCTGTTTTTGTCTGTTTTTCTTAAGTTGTCTAACAAGTTAGCATAGGGATCTGCTACTGAACCGACTTTGTAACACATGGATGTTTTAAAGCTTGGTAGTCTGTTTTTATGGTTGTAGACAAATTAGCAAAACCCAGATTAATGTTATACAACACAGAGGAGTCGATGCTAAAGCTGAATGGTTGTATCGTTGGTGGAAGCTGAGGATGGGACAGTGGATGCTGAGGGGGATATTTTTAGTATGTCAGCGATTGTTAAGGGACTTGAAGGTCATATGTGATAGTTCACTCTATTTTAGGCAATATTTTGACACATAGTCCATCCCGGACATTTCGCTTCACCATCGGCCCACAACTTGCTTTAACCATATGATGTCCAAAGACAATCCAGAGTTGCTTAGCCAGAAACATTAGCATGTTTGATCAAGGAATTCCTTTGATCAAGGAATGGTTCATATAATAGACTGAAGTACTCATTTCCAATAAATACAGCACAATGAGCCATTTCTAAATTAATGTGTTTTTGTAATGTCACAGATGTGTTCGTATAGATGTTTACATATATATCGGCCTACTCAGCATACATCCCTATGGCCCCAAGTTAAATAATGTGATTGAGGCACAATACAGGACAGTCATTTGGAACAGAACTCATTTACATATGTCTGTCTTTATAAGACACATTATCCATAAAAAGGGCTGTTTAGTTTCAACAGTTGGAAAATCATGAAAAATGATTCAGATTTTGTGTGTGTAAACTTGCTCGTCATGTGGAAATGTAGGACATGGGTGCTTTCATAACAAACTCTGACCCAAAGACTAAAAAATCTTCATTTGAGGAGGAAAAGAACAAGCATGTACCATTCTTAGACTCAGAGTAGATGAACCGTGTCATGTGCACTAAGAAAAACCACTGAACAATTGCGTCCTGCTGTAAACTGGTTATACAGTGCACGACACAAGGTCACCGAGTTCCGACCCCATCTATTTTTACATTCGAACATGAAACGAATCATGCATTTGTATGTTTCTGAGGACGCAGTCGTTTAGCCTGACTCTTTTTTTTCTCTCCCGGTTCATATTTAAACCCAAACCGCAGCTCCAACCATCAATCTGGGGCTAAAATTAGCATGAACTCTGGGTAAACTATCCTTCTTTAACCCCAATACAATCCTCTGTCATTCCTGGAGTCTGAAGCATCTGTGAGAACGGCACTCAAAGTCTGCAGCGGAGCGCGTTCTGTCATTACGGCCGTGCGCAATGACGGGACAGGCGGTCCGCGCCACTGGGAGTGAGGGTAAATATTTGTTGGGGGTCATATTTTTAGCGCAGAGCCTAAGAGAGGTTTACTTCTGCGATCTTCACTGCCATCATTCACTGGAAATAGACGCAACTCATTGGAGAACCATGGCTGTTAGCGCTAGGCCCTGCGCTCAGGGCATAAACAGCAAACTCTGGGGGAAAGCTAATTCCTGTTAGCGCCCCTAAGGGATTCTAGCAGTATGTGAGCGCTAATCTAACGGCTATTCACATAAAGAATGTTTTCCTGTTCTGATTTAAACACATAGAGCTGTCTCCACTGTTTTACATTAATGTAACCACCCAGGGCCTGCTTACCCTACCACTCATATTTACAGGCAGTGACTTATCTAGAACCTTCGGAAGGCCTAGAATGACATTTCTTCTTAACATTCATTGTAAGTCAGAGTGTAATTGGTTAGTTCCTCTGTCACTTCATAATTATGGTGGTTACTCTATTCATATTTTTAAAAAAGCAGACAGCATCCACTTTGTATTCCAACTTCCATTCTTCTCAGGAGACGCACTTCCGGTTCTTCGAAGAGACACCCCGAAAGTTCAGTCTTACACGCTGGTTCATCATTCCCTGTTTCTTCATACCATCCAGATAACCCCAAACACATTCAGTGGTGTTGAGGTTCTAGACTCTGGGGTGGTCAGTCCATTATTCAGAGAACACCAGCAGCTTCTGTGTTGGATGTGTGTGTCTCTTTTTCATAGTGAGGACCTTCTCGAACAGCTACACCTCCTTTCAGACCTCCATAGTGTTGAGGACAGAAACGCTTGTGGATGTTCTCAGATTTGAAGGAGCTTGATGTTCTCCTCTCTCTCAAAGATGAAAGTGCAATTGGTCAGTTGTGCTAGATCACATTAAGAGATAATGGCTCTGATTTGATGTGAGAGTGATACAGCACGGCCGCTTTATCAGATAACGCACTCTTATTCTTCATTGAACATTCACACAGGCCCGGCTCTCCGCATGAATAGATGCACCATTCTGATGCCCAGTGCTCTGCACTCTAAGGCAGAGCTCGACACCACGCTGAGATTCAGCAGTGCTCTGAGACAAGGAGGGAGCGCATCCAAGGCCCATTCGGAGCAGCCGAGCAGAAAAATGACACTCAGCCACAAGTCACGGTGGATGAACGTGTCAATAGATGCACTGGCTCCGGAGAATAGAGTACCAGACCATAAACCCAACACATCCACGCCTGGCGCAATGCTTTGATACAGAATTCGATTCTGAGCTCAGCATTGTTCTGTGTTTATAATGTTCTTGGGTTCTACAGAGCTCTAATTCACAACTTGGTTTGACTCAGATAAACAAAGGTTCTCCAGGAGAACTCCTCCAGCTCCTGCTGTGCCTCCACTAACAACATAAACCCCAAACATCACAACCTCCATGGTTTATAAACTCTCCCAGGACAAAATGCCTGGAGTGGGTGGCACAGTCCACGGACCATTCTTCAGGCGTGGGACAAGCACAGGGGACGGTACTGAACAATAACAGAGCAGCCTGGAGCTGTAATCCCAACCCAGGAACCATCCACTGAGCTGTTCTTAATGAAACCGAAGGGAGCCCTTCTATATTATCGCTCCAAAGAGCCCTTTAAAATGAATGGGGAAATATCTATATATATCTATCTATTACACAGTTTCTGTGTGTCTGTCCATTCATCTATCACACTCATCTATCTATCTATCTATCTATCTATCTATCTATCTATCTATCTATCTACCTACGTATGTATAAAAAAGTCTATCATCAGTTCTCTGTGTTGTGCAACTGGAGTGGGTGGTGTAGTCGGCACACTGCAGAGGACAATGAGAGTCAATAAAGGAATAGCCTGCAGCTTTTATCCTCCATAGAACCATCCACTGAAAGATTCTTCAGAGATCCCACAAGTGAAAGCATAGTATAGTATAGTACAGTACAGCACAGCACAGTATAGAACCCTTTCTGGAAACCTTAATGTCAGTACGCTGTTGTTGTCCAAAGAAACACAACTTCCTCTAGAACGGTAACTTCACAGGAGAGGCCGGAATCTTTCATGCGTTCACTATACTTTCATGGTCTCATTAGAAGCATCAGTTTTCAGTTCCCATCATTTAATGAATTAATGAAGCATCTATGCATCTACCCGTCTCATCTTCCTCTCCATGCCTGAGCAGGTGGCGTAGTCAGCACACGGCTCTTCAGGTGCAGGTCAGAAACAGAGGACAATAAAAGACAATAGAGGAGCAGCCCGAGGCTTTAATCTCAAACTAAACCCACACCCTTTCAGCTACTCCCCTTTGTGCAGTGCTGTTACTGAGCCTCTGATAAACCAGCAGCTACCTCACATCCTATTCCTCACCTGCACTCATTCGCTGTCTCTCTTTTCTCTCTACCTCTCTTCTCTCTCTTTCTCTTGCTCCCTCTCTCTTTTACAGGCAAGGAAAGAGAATGGCTGCAAACCGTACCTGGGCAGTTTTGTGTTCGCCGGTATGCCTTTAGGGTTGTGCAATGCACCAGCTTTCTCTCTCTCTTTTTTGTCTTGTTCCTCTCCCTCTATCTTCTTCACCACCCTGTCACTCTCACTTGTAGACTTCTCTCTCTCTCTCTCTCTCTCTCTCTCTAGTACAGAGTAAAGGAGCAAGGCTGTAAAACGTACCTAGGCAATTCTGTCTCCACCGTTGAGTGATGCACCAGTCTATAAGTTCCTGTTGCCGTCTCTCTCTGTCTCTCTCTCACTCTCTCTTTCCCTCCTTCTCTATCTCTCACTTTCAGTCTCTTCCTCACTCTCCCTCTCTTTCTGTCAGCTCTACGTCCTGCAAGCCTGAGCTAAAGTTTTGCAGTTGCATTACAAAAGAGGAAACGCTACGGCCTGAGACACGCCCCTTTGCTTCTTCTCTCTCTCTCTCTCTCTCTCTCTCTCTCTCTCTCTCTCTTTCTTCATCCCCCCTCCTCTGAATGCCTCTAGGGCTTCGTTGAACTCTCCCACAGCGCTCGGCCGGTCGTTTCTCGATTTCATCATCCCCGCAGACGCTTGTAATTTTCCGAGCGCCCACTTTCTTTCCCTTTCCCCCTCCAGTACAGCCGCCCGGCCTTTTATTCATTTTATTCTCATTGTCTCTTTGTACTGTTGCTTTACGCTATCGGAGCAGCCCTGTCACCTCACACCTTCAGATTATGTCACTGTGCAGAACCTGCAGCCCTCACGACGAGGGAAAATGACAAGGAGAGAAAAAAAGCAGAAAAAAACAAGGCCAAGCTACTTCCTGCAACCCGAGCTGTTTTGCAGTGTGCACAGAAAGAGGATCTACTATCATCTGCATGCTGAATTAAAAAGAACCTGTTACACAGAAACCCTCCGGGCAGAACTGGAGGATCTGCAGACATAACAGAAATGACTGCACCTTCCCTCAGAAATATCTTTCTGCAATATACAGCATTTTTATTGGGGAAAAAGTGTATTTTAAGTCACTCCTGCTTCACCTGCAGCCTTATTATTCATATATTAATGTAGGACTTAGTATTCAGTATCTACTATGAATTACTCAGTATCCACTATGAATTACTCAGTATCCACTATGAATTATTCAGTATCCACTATGAATTATTCAGTATCCACTATGAATTATTCAGCACCTACTATGAATTGTTCAGTATCCACTATGAATTATTCAGCATCTACTATGAATTGTTCAGTATCCACTATGAATTATTCAGCATCTACTATGAACTATTCAGCATCCACTATGAATTATTCAGCATCTACTATGAATTATTCAGTATCTACTATGAATTATTCAGCATCTACTATGAATTATTCAGCATCTACTATGAATTATGCACCATCTACTATGAATTATTCAGTATGTACTATGAATTTTCCAGTATCCACTATGAATTATTCAGTATCTACTATGAATTATTCGGCATCTACTACGAATTATTCGGCATCTACTATGAATTTTTCAGTATCTACTATGAATTATTCAGTATCTACTATGAATTATTCAGTATCTATTATGAATTATTCAGTATCTATTGTGAATTACTTAGTACACCCTATACATTATTGAGTGCCTACTACAAAATATCAGTATGCATTATGAGTTATTCAGCATCTACTATGAATTATTCAGTAAGTACTATAAATTATTGAGTACCTACTATAATAATTTAGTATCCATTTTATATTCTTTAGTAAGTACAATTAAATATTCGAAAAGTGATATATATTATGAATTATGAAAAGACATCTTTAAAGATACATCTCTCCTAATAAAATCCAGCCCTGTTAAAAGCCAGTGTTGTACTTCAGAGTTTACCTAACTGCCGTGATTACGTCCTTGAGAATCTTAACAGAGAATCCACACAGCTCATCAGTCATAGCGAACCCTCGTGACTACACTGTATGAATGTTTTGTGATGAATGTACCAGGAGAAATCACCCAGAATTATTTGGAATATTACAATAACATAATAATTTATTTCTTTCCACCGGAAAGTTACTGCACTGGAGTTATGAAGTTGTTTTTATGGCAGCAGTGATAACCCCTTATAAATACTGCGGTTAAGTGACACAGAAGAACCGCTTTTGGTTCTCTAAAGAGCCTTTTCACATTTCTGTAATTGAGCTGAACCTTATGTAAAGGTTCCACACCAGTTAAAGGTTTTTCCTAGCACCGTACATCCCAGCTTAAAACCGTTTAGGAAACTTTCATTTTTAAAGGGGAATTCCACAGATTTGTGATTTCTGCATAGTTCTGTGTTTGAGAAATGAGAGTGGCTGAGAGCGGGTTTGATTTGGAATGGTTCAGATGTTCCTCACAGTGGTGGTGATGGGAACCAGGGGTCTCCATGTCTACAACACACATAAACCCATTTTATGTGAACCTACTCACATCTTTGGAGATTATGTGGAATGCTGATGGTGGGAAAAAAATCTGGAAAACCTGGAAGTAATAAACTTTTTGATTGTGATGAAAATGTTTTGAATTGTAATAATCTTGTAATGTGCCTTGAAATGTATTAATAAAGTTTATTTAAAAAAGCAAAAAATATAGTTCCTGAAAAAATTTATTACTTCCAGGTTTTCCAGATTTTTTCCCACCATCAGCATTCCACATCTTAAAATCTCAGAAATCCAAAAAAACAAAAAAAAAAAAAAAGGATGTGAGTAGGTTCACATAAAAAATGGGGTTTATGTGTGGTTAAATTTTGCTTTCACAGCTCCCTGCAAGCATGTATTCCCTCCACCAATTGAATGGAGTTTAATTTAGGCAATTGAAATTCTTCTCCAAACTATCATAAACAACATCTCAGACATCAGACAGCGTATTCATAACCACCTTATGTAGTAACTTTCTGTGAGGGAGCTTTTAGAGGTGGACGTCTGGTTCCATTCACCACCACTATGAGCACCTCACTTCAAACCACTGAGGATGACTCTGTTTACGTCTTTAACTATACAGAAAAGTTAAGATCCGGGGTAATTTGCCTTAAAGGATCCTTATTGATGTGGAATTGTAGGTTCCAGGTCCTGTATCACAGGAGAAGGACCTCCAGGACCTCCTTATTGCTTTAGTAGCCTTGGAGAGAATCCTTATCTCATTAGGTTTAAACCTTCAGGGACCTTCTGACAGTTCCAGTTCCTCCCTTGATTAGGTTAATAATAATTTCCAGGTAACTACTGAGTAAGCCTTAGGATGTATATACAACAGAGCTTTGTGTCTTCTGCAGGACCCTTAAGACTTTGTGAAGAGCCCTTATCTATCCCTCAAGGATTCCAGAAACTTTTACACAGTGGCAGCCTTGAGGTCATGCTTTGTTCAGCTTTGGGTACAACAGGGGCTCTTCCTCCTTCCCCATGGTGGCTCATGTAAGCACTTGATGCTTGCAGGATGAGAGATATCATCTGAAAGAGACGCAGAACATGAAAAACAGAAGCTCACCTCAGGTAGGTGTTAACTGCCGCTTGTGCTTGTGCTGGAAGGGGTTTAGATGTCCATAACCTGGAGAAAGTCCCTGGAGGATAAAGGCTCAGCCTGTCAGAAGCTTCAGATGAACGAACAGAGTGATGGATGGAGCAGCTGCAACAGGTAGAGCGAGAGAGAGAGAGTGAGGACGAACGACAGCCGCAACTCCAAACTCCACCAAGCACACTGACAGCACTCAGCCCTCAGCTTAGCTCTCAGCTCCAAACTGCCTGTGACGTCAAAGCAACCCCTCCTCCTCCTCCTCCAGTCACGTGACTGCCTCGCTCCCTCCCTTCACTCGAAAGCCTATGAGAGCCGCGGTTTCCTTGGCAACAGGAACTCAGCATTCACGGCGCGGCTCGATGAGCTGCATGCCGTCCCCCATGCTCACTTCAGTTCCGCAGTAAAACTGTCAAAAATCAGTGAAAACAAACGTTCAGCAAGAAACAGGCAGGTGGGGATCAGCAGACTTCAGCTCGAGCGGCGTCAGGCTCTTCGCGAGTCTCTAACAGACTCGATAATGTGGCTTCTGACACCGCAGGACGCAGTGTTAGCCATCAACATGCACAAAAGTTTGGACCAAATTAGGGGAGGCTGCTGCATGCACTCACAAGCCAAAAGCATGCATTTATTAGACCCCTGCACCATAACACAGAGTAAACCCAACGCAGGACCCTACAGGCAGCGCCTAAGAGCAGATGTCCCCCTCACATTGGAAGCCATGCTTTACTTAAGCAGATTAAGTTCATCAAAGCCTCCTCTCATTAGCCTTAAATCACAAGGACTTTTTTCTTAATGGCTTCTTAAGGCCTAGCACACAACTGCGTGCTGACTCAGCTGCACACAGTTCCAGCACCATGCAATGTGATACTCATGCATGGATTTGCATCATTGTCTTTGCATGTTTGAGGAAGCATGTATGGATATGAATCAGCAGCGTCTCGCTGACGGGACACCCGGGATGTTTTGGTTGGTGAATCCGTGTTTGCGTGCAATGCATGAGCTGGTCTAGTGTAGCCTGGGTGTCCTTGTTGTCAGAAATGAACCTTACAAACATTACTTGAAAATTCAAAATGTCAACAAACACACTGGCAGACATAAATTACTGGCTAAAATCTTGAACCCAAGCACGTTTTTCTTCTCCTCTGTCCTCCATTGTCAGTTGCTAAGGTGTAGGTGCAGGTCAGCATGGCTGTGGACTGGTGTTTAGAGACCTGCCCAGAGTGAGCACATAGAGTTTTTTGGGGTCTGAATAGGAAAATAATTGGGAGTCTAAGGGGAGGAACGAGGGATGAATGTATGGCACATAAAGGAGTGGAGGTCAGCATGGCTGTGGACTGGTGTTTAGAGACCTGCCCAGAGTGAGTACATAGAGTTTGTCGGCTGTAGGTTAAAGGAAACCACAGGGTTTGAATGGGTGTGAAATTCTGTAGGAGCAACAAATGATGGGGAAAAAAGCTAAACAGACGAGTGCAGGTCGGAACAACACTGAATTTGTTTGCTGAGATAGTTTACATAAAATGGTGTCCATCAAAAACACTTTCCCGGACAGATGGAACAATCCGGAGACTTGGTTGAATTTAGCTAGACTGGAGAGCTCTCCAGCATGAACTGCCCATTTAAGGTCCTCCCAAAGCAACTCAAGAGTATACAAGTCAGGACTCATTCACACAGGCCCTGAAGAAGCAAAGCATCCTAAGACTGCCACACTACCACCACCATGTTTCACAGCTGATGTTCTTATTGTGGAATGCTGTGGAATGCCAATAAGGGCAAAGCTCATTTCCATAAGTCAAAATCTTACCAACAGAAATCTCATATTCTCACATTATTGGCCACCTAAAATTGAACTACCCATTTAAGCTCCTCCCACAGCATCTCAACAGTATTCAAGACAGGACTTTGACTCGGCTACTCCAGAACCTTCATTTTCTTCTACTGAGCCCTTTAGAGATGGGCTTGCGTGTGTGCTTTGAATGACTGGACTGTGCTTGAGTAAACCCGTCCCAGACCATCACACTTCCACCACTGTCGGCATGACATTCGTAGTCTGGAATGAACACTGAGGATGGAATCATTTCCTACTGTGGAAGTTAGGAGGTGTTCCCAGTCGTTGAGGTTAACGTATGACACCAAATCAACACGGATGTTTTTACAGTAAACAGTAATAAAGTGTCACTTCTGATTGGCATTCCACAGCATTCCAGAGCTAACCAGCTGTAAAACATGGTGGAAGTGTGACGGTGTTGGAATGCTTTGCTGCTCGAGGGCTTATACGACTGGATGTCAGGTCATCAGTCCGTAATCGTAAACAATGCCATCGAGTTATTCAGCAGGACGATGATCCGAAGTACAAAAGCAAGTCCACTTCTGAGTGGCTTTTGCGAAACAGAATCGTATTGGAGTGACCCAGTCAAAGTCCTGACTTGAGCTTACTGAGGTGCTATTGCAGGACTGTCATGTGGCTCATTTGAAACACTATTTATAACATCAGTGTGAAGGGGCGGAGCTAAACAGCCAGATATGGACGATATGTATTTAACACCCTGAAAAAAGCTTCAGGGCCATTTGTGAGGCCCAGGGACTGCAGGGAACCACAGTGAAAACCAGTATCTCCAAATAAAGTACCGAATCTTGCCATCCTAACTGGCCATCCCACAATTCCTCCAACAGCACAGTGAAAGCTAATCCAGGAAGCCACAGAAGATCCCCACATCAGTGCTTGTAGTTCCATCATTAGAAAGAGACATGGTTGGTGAACTGCAGGGAGTAACCCACTGCTTATCAAAGGGAACATAAAGGCTTTTCTGACATCTTCCAAAAACACCCTGATGTTCTGCAATGTTCTCTGAACTGCTGAGGGAAGCGTTTTGGTTCCTGTCCACAGCATTCCCCAATAAGAGCATCACGCCAGCAGTGAAACATGGTGGTGGTAGTGTGGGAATGTTTAAAACAGGTCATGTCTCCAGCTATATGAAGTGTTTGGTTTGTCAGTTACGATTTCACAGGTGCAAAACTGAAGAGGCAAACTTTGGACATCTAACATGTCTTGGCTCGACTCTTCTGCTCTGTGAATGCAGTTGAGTTATGCTTTGGAGAAACGTGCTGTACAAGATCATACGGCTTTCTTGTACACCTTACAGTAGGTTCAGTCCTGCTGTGTCATGTGTTTGCACTTAAGCTCAAGGAGTTCCAAATTTTGGATGCCTGTAGGAGAGCGTGTGAGCCCAAGGGCCAAGTCATTAACTCCTCATGTGAGAAGAACTTTCCTCCCTCCTCCTTCCTTCACCTCACCCCTCCTTCACTGCGCACAAAGACCTCGGCCGTTGTTCCAGCGGACACCCAATAGGCTTTGAGCTGGCCGCTATATCAGCCGCTCCATGCAGGGCCACGGGCTCCTATCATTAGATAAGCTGAGCTTTAGCCTGGATCATTAGTGCTGCAGTGGAGGAGCCGTCCGAGGCCGATAATGCGCCTCTCTCTCTGATTATGTGTTACCTAACGGCCAGGCATGAGGGACAACTATTTCAGTCAGAGGTGAGAGCAGGGCTACTTCATGACTCTCAGTGGTGTGTCCTCACCTCAACAACTTATCTCTGGATGTCAGAGGTGGGTTAGCCCTCCACCCACTGGGGGAAACCTAGGTCTCCCACTATGGGTTTCTGCTTTGGGTTCCTACCATGCATCTCTACTACTGGTCACTTCAGGTTTCGACTATGGTTGTGTACTGTGTGTTTCTACCATAGGTTTCTATAGTGGGTTTCAAATGTGGACCCCTATTTTGAGTTTCTAAATTGGTTTCAGCTTCAGGTTTTATCTACGGGCCTATGGATTCCTACCATATATCTCTACTATGAGTCTCTAAATGGTTTGCTTCAGGTTTCTACTATGGTTATCTACTATAAGTCTTTTCTATGGGTTTCAACCTTCGGTTTCTACCATAGGTTTCTACAGTGGGTTTGTACTATGGGTTCCTACTGTGGATATCTCTTATGAGTTTCTAAATAGGATTCTTATTCAGGCTTCATCTATGAGTTCCTACTATGAGTCTCTAATTGGTTTACTTCAGGTTTCTACTATGATTATCTACTACAGGTTTATCCAATGGGTGTTTACATTAGCTTTTATACCATGGTTTACCACAGTGGGTTTCTACAGTGGATTGCTACTGTGGATCTCCATTTTGAGTTTCTAAGTGCATTTGTCCTTTAGGTTTCATCTATGTAACTGAAAACTTGCTGTGGCCTCAAAATGACTCAACACACAGCCATTAATGTCTAAACCGCTGACGACAAAAGTGAGTACACCCCTAAGTGAAAATGGCCAAATTGTGCTCTGCCTCAGTATGTCCCAGTACATGTCAGCATTAATGGATCTCTTAATCAACTGTAGCTCCCCACAGCTGGCAGCACCATCCAGCCCCAAACCATGACACTCTCTTGACTGTAAGCAAGACACACTTGTCTTTGTATTTCTCACCTGGTTGCCACCACACACGCTTGACACCATCTTGGTCTCATCAGACCACAGGGCATGGTTCCAGTGATCCATGTCCTTAGCCTGCTTGTCTTTAGTAAACTGTTTGGGGGCTTTCTTGTCCATCATCTTTAGAAGGGGCTTCCTTCTGGGACGACAGCAATGCCAATTTGATACAGTGTGCGTTGTATGGTCTGGGCACTGACAGGTTGGCACCCCACCACTTTAACCTCTGCAGCAATGCTGGCAGCACTCCTATGTTTATTTTTGAAAGACATCCTCAGGATATGACGCTGAACACATGCTCTCCACTTCTTTGGTGGACCATGGCGAGGCCTGTTGTGAGTGGAACCTGTCCTGGTAAACCGCTGTATGGTCTTAGTTACCATGCTACAGCTCAGTTTCAGGGTGTTAATCTTTTTATAGCCTAGCCCATCTTAATGTAGACCAACACTTCTTTTTTCAGATCCTCAGAGAGTTCTTTGCCATGTGGTGCCAGGTTGAACTTCCAGTGACCAGTTTAAGAGTTTAAGAGCGATAACACCAAATTTAACACACCTGCTGCCCATTCACACCTGAGAGCCTTGTGACACTAACGAGTCACATGACACATGACAGGGAAAATTTGGCTGTTTTACTTAGGGGTGTACTCACTTTTATTGCCAGCGGTTTAGACATCAATGACTGTGTGTTGAGTTATTTTGAGGGCACAGCAAATTTACACTAGCTATACAAGCTGTACACTGTCTACTTTACATTGTATCAAGGTGTCAGTGTTATGCCACTCTACTGTGGATTTTTACTTTGGGTTTGTACTTTAGGTTCCCACCACAGATCTCCACCATGATTTCCTGGTCATGCCTATGTCATGTCATCTTACATGGCCCTCAAATAGTTTATTCTGAGGTTCTGTTGTAGGTACTATGGTTTCTATAATGCTATTTACATTGTGTTTTTACCTTTGTCTTTTCAGTAGTTTTCTACTACAGATTTCTGCAGTTGATTAGTATTGTGCCAGCAAAATACTGTAAAGAAATACAAGGTAATACTAATAAAGTGGCCAGCGAGTGGAAGTACAAGGTAGGTGTTTCTAATAAAGTGGCCAGTGAGTGGAAGTACAAGGTAGGTGTTTCTAATAAAGTGGCCAGTGTGTGGAAGTACAAGGTAGGTGTTTCTAATAAAGTGGCCAGCGAGTGGAAGTACAAGGTAGGTGTTTCTTATGAAGTGGCCAGTGAGTGGAAGTACAAGGTAGGTGTTTCTAATAAAGTGGCCAGTGAGTAAAGGTACAAGGTAGGTGTTTCTAATAAAGTGGCCAGTGAATGAAGGTACAAGGTAGGTGTTTCTAATAAAGTGGCCAGCGAGTGGAAGTACAAGGTAGGTGTTTCTAATAAAGTGGCCAGTGAATGAAGGTACAAGGTAGGTGTTTCTAATAAAGTGGCCAGCGAGTGGAAGTACAAGGTAGGTGTTTCTAATAAAGTGGCCAGTGAGTGAAGGTACAAGGTAGGTGTTTCTAATAAAGTGGCCAGTGAGTGAAGGTACAAGGTAGGTGTTTCTAATAAAGTGGCCAGTAAGTGAAAAGACAAGGTAGGTGTTTCTAATAAAGTGGCCAGTGAGTGGAAGTACAAGGTAGGTGTTTCTAATAAAGTGGCCAGTGTGTGGAAGTACAAGGTAGGTGTTTCTAATAAAGTGGCCAGTGAGTGGAAGTACAAGGTAGGTGTTTCTTATGAAGTGGCCAGTGAGTGGAAGTACAAGGTAGGTGTTTCTAATAAAGTGGCCAGTGAGTAAAGGTACAAGGTAGGTGTTTCTAATAAAGTGGCCAGTGAATGAAGGTACAAGGTAGGTGTTTCTAATAAAGTGGCCAGCGAGTGGAAGTACAAGGTAGGTGTTTCTAATAAAGTGGCCAGTGAATGAAGGTACAAGGTAGGTGTTTCTAATAAAGTGGCCAGCGAGTGGAAGTACAAGGTAGGTGTTTCTAATAAAGTGGCCAGTGAGTGAAGGTACAAGGTAGGTGTTTCTAATAAAGTGGCCAGTGAGTGAAGGTACAAGGTAGGTGTTTCTAATAAAGTGGCCAGTAAGTGAAAGGACAAGGTAGGTGTTTCTAATAAAGTGGCCAGTGCGTGAAGGTACAAGGTAGGTGTTTCTAATAAAGTGGCCAGTAAGTGAAGGTACAAGGTAGGTGTTTCTAATAAAGTGGCCAGTGAGTGGAAGTACAAGGTAGGTGTTTCTAATAAAGTGGCCAGTTAGGGTATTGCATTCATGGCCAATGTTTGAATGGGAAAACAATTCCTTCAGTGCAGTTCTTCATTCAAATGCCCCTAACAAATCCATTTGCATTAAGCAAAGGAGAGTCACAGCTCAGTGGCAGTCAACAGGCCGATTAGCTGCTGTTCAGCTCAAATAACCATTTTAACAGCACCGCTCTATACACATATCTCTCATTACATTCATAACCTAAAGGTCATCCACTGCTGACACAGCTTGTATAATCGCCATAGAAAAGCACTGCCCAGTAGAACGAGATGCTCTAGAGCAGCTGCACATGAGGCCTAAGGTCACAGTGCCCAAAGCCATGTATGGGCTCGAGGGGTATAAAACCTGGGCTGGGCTGTGAAGCAGTGGAGCCTTAAGTGAACTCCATCAAGGACCTTTGGGATAAGTTCCAGAACTGACCATCCAACATCAGTGCATGACCTCACTAATACTCAATCAAATCCTCACAGCAATGTTTTAACATCTGTGCCTGATCTTACTACCTCTCAATCAAATCCTCACAGCAGTGTTCCAACATCAGTCCCTGCCCTGGCCTTTTCCAGATTTACTCCTCATTCACATTCCATATAAACTCAGAAGACACATGTCGGTTCACTGGTGGTCTGTATGTGTGTTGTAGCCACGGAGACCCCTGGTCACCACCACCACTGTAAAGAACCTCCAGAGTTATGAATAAACGAGCACCATGACCTCCTCTGCAGTCTCTACGCGTGCTGTGTATAACTGTGCCCTCTG
Source organism: Prochilodus magdalenae (assembly GCA_024036415.1). Taxonomy (NCBI): domain Eukaryota; kingdom Metazoa; phylum Chordata; class Actinopteri; order Characiformes; family Prochilodontidae; genus Prochilodus; species Prochilodus magdalenae. The sequence goes on along the minus strand of JAMWET010000108.1, from coordinate 337,963 downwards.
CTGCACTTTCTGCAAGTCCCTGTAAACAGTCAACCAAAGCAGATACAAACATCCACAGGAGTCACGCAGGTCCACAGACTCCTCAGAGGTGGGCATGGTCAGTGTTTGGGCGTTTAGAGCAGCCAGCAAGGCCAGTTGCTGTGAGCTGACCTGAGGAGACTGCGTCACTCAGAGCGCCGGAGCTTACTGGATTAGACGGTGTGACTGTATGGACAGGTGGAGCTATTCAGAAGCAGGAACACAGCAGAGTTAGCAGCTCTTAACCCTACAAAACTCAATCTGTAATTCCCCCTCAGACACAAATGTGTACAGTACAGCTAACGCTCCCCCACCACAACAACACGGCAGCACACACCAACAATCACTGCCACTAACACACCTGCAAATAAACATCACTGTTATATTACACTGTACTGTATATACACTCATCATCAGAAGACCAGCTGCACCTAGAAGGAAGTGTGGGATATAGTGAAGGAAGATAAAGGTTACCAGGAACAATTAATGGTGATAAATTTAGACTGATATGGAGAATATTTATTGTGTCTCTCATTTTGTCGTCAGGCCGTCATGTTTGCTAGCCCCACATGCCAGACCTCTCAGCATGGAGCTGTAGAGGTTCCTAATGGTGTCCTGTGGTGATCCATCCCATGCAGCCTGAACACTCTCACACAGTTCCTGCAGATTGTACGGTCGAGGTGGAAGTGGTATGACACCAGGCCTTCTGGACATGTGACACATGACAACAAACCGTTCCTCTTGCCGCTGACCATTGCAGTCTTTGGTGACGTTGACGTGGTGTTAAGGACAGTCGCAGTAGTGGTCTGTGTGCATGTGGTCTGAGTGGTGTCAATGGTGCTGGCACTAACAGGATGACTCATGGAGGGAGTCACTGCCAGCTGAATGTCTGCAATCGTGGTTGTTGGGTCAGTCAGGTGCAGAGATAAGGCCCGTCCTTGCTTATGTCACATAAGCAGTCGAGCAGGGAATTTGAATTATTAGCACGTCTCATAATGTTAAACCTCCCCACCAAGTTTCATTCGTGTGGGTTGGTTCCTGCTGGGTGCAGCTATTGTTTTGCTGATGAGTGTATATTGAATGAATGAAGCAATCAATTAATGAAAACTTTGTACGTCTGAGAAGTGATAAACTGATCTGAGAAACTTCAGTACTGTATTTGCAGTAGGATGTTAAGCCACCGGGGCAGCACTGAGCTCTCCGGAAACATTCTGTCTCCAGCTGCTGCTCCAGTAGCTTTAATCAGCTGTGGTGATGGACATGAACCGTGCATGCAGGCCAAGAACTTCATCCACAAATGACCACTGAACAAACTGCCGTCGCCACACCAGCTTCACCATAACACTGCTTAATTGCTCTTCCGCTCACCACCAGGTATTCCCCACATGCACTGGAATGCTGAGGAAATGGGAACAGTTTAGTGGACACTGTAGGCAGACGTTATGTTGTATGTTAGACACACACTGCTGATAACTGATATCTGACCTCTGACCCCCACACTTCTGTAGATACTGTGTGCCTTTTAGACATTGGACAGGCAAATAAGGGAGAGGAGACAGGAGAGAGAGAGGAGAACAAATAAGGGAGAGAGGAAGAGGGGGAGAGAGGAAGAGAGGAAGTAAGACAGGTTAGAAAGAGATGAGAGAATAAGTGAGAGGGGGAGAGAGGGATTAGGGGAAAGAAGATAGAGAATAAGGAAGTGAGTGAGGGAGTAAGAGGAAAAAAAAATAAGGGATAGAGAAGAGAGAGAGAGAAGAGAGAATAAGAGAGAAGGAGAGAGAGAGATGATAGACTTTAAGAGAAAGAGAATAAGAAAGAGAAAAAGGGCAGAAGAGAAAGAGGGAGGGGAAAAGAAAGAGAGAAGCGAATAAGTAAGTGGATGAGAAAGAGAGATAATAAAGATGGAGTAAGAGAGAGTGAGCAGAGATAGAGAGAGAAGAGAGGGAATAAGGGAGAGAGAAAGACAGGAAGAGGGGAGAAAGGAGAGGCAATAAAGGAGAGAGAGAGAAAAGAAAGAGTGAGGGGATGAGCAAGAGATTAAGAAGAGTAAGAGAGAGAATGAAGAGGATATTGAGAGAGAAGAGGGAATAAAGGAGAGGGAGGAGGAGGAGAAAGGAGAGAGAGAGATGGAGTAGAGAGATATCGGTGTTATATAACTGTAAAGACTATAATTATACAGTGAATAAACAAACACAGGTTATTATCTAATACAGCTCAATCCAACCAGTAACGGCCTTTCAGAGGAGCTGGGCTGTCGCTGTATACCAGAACAGACCAGTATCCTAACTATACACACACGTATAGTATATCATACGTACAGGTAGGATACAGTCGGTGACATTGTTTATTTATATCGCTCTGTCGTTGTTGTCGTTGTTGTTGTGATTGTTGTTCCTGCTTTGTGGTCAGCCGTACGTCCCCTAGCTCTATCACACACTGGAATGTCAGCGTGAGTCAGACTGCTCTCCCATAGCGCTGATACTGACCAGGTTCAGACCACAGATACAGCAGCAGACTGCAAGACTGCAGGATTAGCGCTGAGTGAGGTGTCCTCTCTCTCTCAGTGTCTCTGTTGCATCATCACCACACGCACCTGAATGTATGACCTCTACCTCCTCTCTCCCTCCCTCCCTTCCTCTCTTTCTCTCTGCCCAATCTGCTCAATCTGGCTAACTGAGCCTTTAATCATGACTCAGCACGCCTTCGCACGTTTACTGTCTCAGTGTGGGCCTGTTAGCTTAGCGGCAGCCTGTTCTAGCCTCTGGTTCTCAGGCCTGCAGAGTGACCAATCACATCCACATTAGATCATGTAACAGTCCTCTTCTACTGTCTCATACAGCTCTTTCACCTCAGCACAGTGTACAGCACCACGTCACCGTCAGGAACACTGCTTCTCCTGTTACTCTCCAGTATTGGGCATCACTTGGGAATACCAGTGCTCCAGAAGCATTCTGAAATGATTCCCAAAGGCAGTTTATAGCTAGACCTTTGGACCTAATTTGTATCATATAGGTATTTATGACGTGTTATGAACAGTAAACGAGTTAACACTTCCCCTACATAGAGAAGAGCTCTGTAACCCACTACAGTCCGCCGGAAACACAGTATTTAAATCAGTTCCTTATTGAGGACGTGTTCACTTACTTACACCCAGAAAACCAGTGAAACATAAAGTTTATGAATGCTGTGCTCTGTAGTTACAATAAACGGTTCTATTACAAAGGTAGCTAAGCTAGCTCATTAGCTAACCACTAGCCCCGTCAAGACATATACACTACTACTGAACAATCTGCTCCTCACTGACCTCTGACCCTATAAGTAGGTCTTCATCATCTGCGTCCAAAGTGGCGTACTTCCACACTATACAATATAGCACACTGTCTTATCTCATTATTCCACAGAGTCGTTCGAAGCGGTGAAAGTGGGGAGCCCGCTGTTTGCAAGTGGACAAATTCCTCAGCATGCTTTTTCTGTGACCTCCTGCACGACGCTGCCTCCATGTGGAAGTGTTCATCACGAAAACTAACCACAACGAACGCTGCTTTCGTTAACAGATGGTAAGAATGGGGTTTGCTGCCGTTATGTGACGTCTACGGAGATCCGGGTCAAAGGACACAGGTAAAATGCGGGATGTAGTACATACTGTGCACTCGCATACTAACAGTACGTACTTTTTTAACGGCTGAGCAGTACAAACTAGATCAAAATCAGTACGTGCTTAAGTATGCCATTTCGCCATATAAATCTGAGCGGTTTAAGGGGAGCTCGGCCACTTCCTGTTTCTCCTGTTATATAAGAACAGAGCTCAAGAGCGGGTCCTCATATTCACCTCAGAGTAAATATAGCGAAACGACTAAAAGGAAAAGACGTTTTCATTGGAAGGACACATTTCAATGATCACAGAGATGTACTGATTAGCTTTAGGGCTTCTGACCAGTCACTGGTTAGCATTACTGCTACTGAGCATGGATTGCCTAGCATTACTGCCAATCAATCAGCCCCCGAGATTGGTTGGCATTACTTCTACTGTGGGCTGATTGGTTAGCATTATTGCTTCAGAGTGCTGATTGGTAGGCATTACTTCCACTGAGGGCTGATTGGTTAGCATTACTGCTACTGAGCGCTGTTTGATTGGCATTATTTCTACTGAGGACTGATTGGTTGGCATTATAGCTACTGAGGGCAGACTGATTGGCATTATTGCTACTGACGGCTGATTAGTTGGCATTATTGCTTCCGATTGGTTGGCATTACTTCTACTGAGGGCTGATTGATTAGCATTATGTCTACTGAGTGCTAATTGGTTGGCATTACTTCTACTGAGGGCTGATTGATTGGCGTTTCTTCTATTGAGGGCTGATTGGTTAGCATTACTGCTACTGAGTCCTGATTAATTGGCATTACTTCTACTGAGGGCTGATTGATTGGCGTTCCTTCTATTGAGGGCTGATTGGTTAGCATTACTGCTACTGAGTCCTGATTGATTGGCATTACTTCTACTGAGGGCTGATTGATTGGTGTTCCTTCTACTGAGGGCTGAATGGTTGGGATTACTGCTACTAAGGGCTGATTGATTGACAGTCGTGCTACTGAGTGCTGATTGATTGGCATTATTGCTACTGTGGGCTAATTAGTTGGCATTATTGCTACTGAGGGCTGACTGGTGTTTTTGCTACTGGGGGCTAATTGGTTGGCATTGTTGCTACTGAGGGCTGACTGGTGTTTATGCTACTGAGTGCTGATTGGTTGGCATTACTTTTACTGAGTGCTGATTTGTTGGCATTACTTCTACTGAGGGCTGATTGGTTGGCATTACTTCTACTGAGGGCTGATTGGTTGGCATTTCTTCTACTGAGTGCTGATTGGTTGAAATAAAGATATTACACTTTCTCCCCTTTCACAGAACATATTAATGAAAAGGTTTTCCTCTATTCCACAGAAAACAGAAACAGAGAAACAGGCTAATTACCTCCTTGTGTAGCTCTGTAGCTGCTAATTTGGCTCCAGATAGCGCCTATCCCTCATGTCCTGCGGATGAAGCACAGAGTCTGTGTTCATTAAAACAGTGTCATTCAAGAACAAGGGGAGATCAGCAAACATTGTGAATCATCACGGTGACATTTTGAAGGAGTGCTATGATTAAGGCTGCATGACGTCAGACGCTAACAAGCTAATCAGAGGAAAAGGAAAGTTCAAACCCACAGAGCAACATTAGCAGAGGCAGAAAGGAAAATAACTTCTCCCGTCTGCTACAGCAAGCAGCCAGAAATAGTGACAGCACTAGATGATGACTCATGGCCATGAAAATGCTTCCTTTTGTAAGTCTGTGTACAGAGTCAAAACAAAACACTAACAACTGTGAATACACGGCAGCTTGAAGGGAAATTCCACCGCTCTTTTAAAATTCTCTGAACATTTCAGTGCTTCAGTCATTCAGATCTGCTTTGGGCTAATTTGATGAGGTCATATTTAATGGCTTGCTGAAATAGTCTAACTTCCTAAGCAGAATGTATAGTAGATTGGATCCCTGCAGCAGTGCTGCTCTAACATATCATAGCTACATCATGAAGTAGACAAGTGAGTTATTAAAAATGTTGATAGCTAGCAATCAGTGTTCAGTACGCTAATCACGTTTGATAGCTGAATGCATGCATGTGCTGTGGTTTACCTTATACAATGCCGCCTGTCTAGCTTTCTAATCAATAAGCTAGGCCTATGGCCTCTATATGTCCTATATATATTTGGCAGTACCAGTAGTGATGTAGTGGTCTTTACAGTGGTGGTGAAAGGAACCAGGGGTCCCCATGTCTACAACACACACATATAGACATTTTATTTACTGTCTAACCTACACGTGTCTTCTGGGTGATATATGGAATGTTGATGATGGGAAAATCTGGAAAAACTGGCAAAACTATGTTTTCTTTGGGGACTGATTTTACTCAGAGCGCCCTGCAGCATGTATCCCTCCACCATGAATGGAGTTTAAGGCTGAAATCTTTTCTAAACTATCATAAACAGAGTCTCAGACACCAGACAGCGTATTCATAACCACCTCATGTAGTAACTCTCTTTTAGAGGGGGATGTGGTTCCATTCACCACCACTGTGAACAGTTCTGACTCTCTCTAGTTTCACACCAGACCACTCTCAATGGACTTTGTTCACTAGCACAAAAACATACCATCATATGTATTGGTCTGCTAATGCTAATGTTAGCAGTGCTCCCTTAAGCTATTTGTAAGCGTTGGCTTGGAAGTGTCTAATTGTGAACATTACTGCCATCTAGTGGCTGGAGGTTTAAACACAATACAAAATGAACTACTGTCTGCCACAAATCCTTGATTGCAAACTATGGGTTAAAAATCGATACTGTGCGGTACTGTTTAAAGATCGATACATTCTTATAAATAATTCCATATTTGATCAATGATACACCCCTATTAAATAATAATAAAGGCCCTTATCTTACATTTAGCTTGTATTTCATCCCTCCCCCCATCTATCAGTACAGGAATGGCCCCAACTATGTCTTTAGTTCCTGTTCTGATAGATTCCCTAAAAAGTTCTACTGCAGTTCTAGATGTACTTGGTACTTTAGCAGCTTTTATAACCTGTACTTTTACTGGAGGATTGATTTAGGGTAATCTAGAATTTAGAAGTTTTTCCATTAGCGTTGCTCACAGAGGAATTTGTTTTAGAAAGTGAAACACCCATTTTTAATCTAGAATTTGGAACCTACTGTAGATGTTCAGCTCAGTGATCAGCTCTGCTATTAACAGCACAGAGGAAACAACTGCTGTAGTTCTGGAAGTGAAGATCTTGACTCTTGCTTAAAACTGGATTCCAGCCACTCCACAGTTCGGAACTTCCTTTGTCCTGCATAATTTTGCCATTTGCGTTTAGAATCTAGAACCTGGGATTTAGAATATCCTTTGTGTTTCCACACAGAGGAACGTGTCTCATGGATGTAATCCATCCGTAAAGTATGGTTCAAATAAACAGGCAATGCTGAAACACTCTACGGTGAGGGGGCGGGGCCACTCAGCAGTAGGCTACACAGGGAACATTTGTAAATGTTATGTTTTGTGACATCACAAAAAACAACATGGGATGTTTTACTGAGGTGTACAGTGTACGGGAGAGGACAGCAGTGACTGGGGAGCGAACGGCACATTTTGCACTAATTATTGCATTAAAATAAAAGATTATTTTTTCATCACATGGGCCCCTTATATATCAGATGAGACTGAATGTGGGAAAATAATGTGTTAATTTCGTTTTCGGCCACTGTGCGTACGAGGCACTGGGCCGTGCTATTATTAGCCTCTGGTTAAATGCTGCATGTTTGTTCTCTGCATGTTTTTTCCCTCCGCGTTCGAGTTCTATTAATTACTGCAGACCTGTGATAGCACGTCTATTGCACCTACAGGAAGTAGCCATACGGCGCGTGTACTGGTGTTAAGAAGCTGTTACATAAAGCGGCCGAGCGGCTGCTAACGTATTCACTTCTATTACCAAGTGATTCTGGGTTAGTGTGCTGTGGCCTTCTTGTTCAGCTAGCGATTCTGTGACAGATAGTTCGCTGAATCATCTGATTTCCTGTTTATTTCTGCAAAAGCTGTGCGACCTACAAGATAAGCAGCACATGTATAAAGGTCAGGAACATCTGGATGTATAGACCAGTGCACATAGACGCTTGATGAGCTATCGCAGCATCACGCAGAAGAAGCGCTAGAGGAAGCCATGTTTCTGCTATGAGAAACCGCTCTTTCAGTAGAACCAGCAGACGAGGCTCATAACACCAGTATGGGAACACAGGGGAAGTGACCACAAGCCAGACACTTTTAATCTACGGTTACACTCAACCCACTATAACTGAACCCACACTCCAACACTCAACACACAACACATTCTAGACTCACAGAACACCCAAGTACACAACATAAACAGCATGCGCAGCCATCCCAGTGGCCCAATGTAGTCCAGACAGAGCCCAACATCATTTCCCCATGAATGTAAATAGAATGCAATGATGTGCATATCATATACGTCCTATAGATCATTTAAAAGAGTAAGAGCATATCGAATGATGGTACTGGGAAATGTTTCTCTGAAGTGGAGGGTGAAATTGAGCTCTGTGGTTAGCTCTGCTACTAACAACACTGAGGAGACGTATGCTGGAGTTCTGGAAATGCTTGATATTAGATTCCAGCCGGTCTACAGTTCCAGGTCTCCTTTGTCTGCTTTTCCTTTTAATGCTCCAAATGTTTCCAGTGGGTGACCGGTGGTCTGGACGGAAGGCAAGTCAGTTCAGCACCTGGACTCTCTCCCTACGGAGCCGTGCTGCTGTAATTTGTGTAGAATGTGGCTGATTGTCCTGCTGAAATAACCAAAACCTTCCCTGGAATAGATGCTGTCTGGATACAGCACATGATGCTCCAGAGCCTGTATATACTATATAGCATGGTCTTTACAGATGTGCAGGTCACCCAGACCATGTGCACTAATGGCCCCTGATACATACCATTATGGATGCTGACTTTTGAGCAGTAATGAATTGTACTTTGGGAAGTGTTCCTGATCGCATGCAGTGACTCCACTCCAGAATTGTCCGGTCTGTTTTTAATGCAGTGCAGTTTAAGGGGCTGAAGATCACCACCATCCAGTTCTGGTTCTTGTCCTTTGCGTTCAGAGGTTCTCTGGATTCTCTGGCTCTTGTAATGATAGTATGTGGTGTAGATGAAGATCATCTCCATGTTCTTTGCTGTGTTACGATGAGGAACGGTCTTTTTGAATTGCTGCACTATTTGATGGCTCAGTCTTCCACATAATGGTGACCACTCCTCATATTTTACTCCTGATAGGCTCCGCCTCTCTGGGAGGCTCTTCATACCCAGTCATGTTACTGACCTGTTGCCAGTTAACGTGATTGGCTGTGAGATGTTTCTGGTGGAACATCTATTTGATACTATTTGGTATTTTGTGTCTGTGTATTTGGGGTTTAAATGTGTTTATATACATTAAGATTGTCTATTCATGCACTGACGTGGAGAGACAGAGAGCTCTGGTGCTCTTCCTCCATAGTGCAGCAATACTCCACATAGCTCCCCATGTTGGCTCCACCACTAGTGGGCATGACAGCAGCAGCAACAGCACTCCTCTCCCCTGCCTTCCATTCTCCCTCCGTCTCAGTCTATCCAGGTGCAGCTGACAATGCTGCACGCTCTGCCTTGCCAGGCTCCAGCTGGCCACCACCACATGCCAGCTCCTCCTCGCCGGCCTCCAGCTGGGCTTCACCACTCTTTACTGCGCTGCCAGTTCCTCTGCTGTCAAGCTTCATGCTGCCACGTCTTCTGTTGGCTGCATTTACTTCAGCTTCTCTTCTTCACCTTCCGCTTTTAAATTTGTTGACGCACCGTTCCTCCATAGGCCACTGGGGGGTGCTATCCCACTTCTGACACCACACCACTGTTAAACTGTGGTGTTCTGCAGTGAAGCTGCTGTCACTGAGAAACCACATGCTGAACAGCAGACAGGATACGCACCTGGTGTGTACGGACTGAAAAAATGCAAGTCAACTTTGTAAAAATGAACATGTGTATATTAGGGCCATCCTTCACACCAAGTCTGAAACTTAATCAGAGTCTGCTCTAATCTCTGAGCTGTTTGAATGTGTTAAAATCAGGCTGACCAATCAGAGCACCATTTTTGTGTGGGCAGCACAAACAAATGTGCATTAGGATGGTGAGGGAGCAGTTTAAATTCATTTACAGCAATGCACAAAAGCTCTTACTGCAAAAAGCAACACGCTGACTATAAACACACAGAGGGTAAATAAATACAATGGAGCACAACTGAGCGGCTGTGAATGGCTGTGGGTGACGTTACGGTGACTGTATATAAACTCAGCTCCTTCACCCCTTTATAACTAGAGAAGACGCTACAAGCAGGATGTGATAAACTGTGCCCTGTAACCCGGCAATATGTGGAAGTAGGGGGCACACTTTAACGCCAGGCGAATGGTCTGGAGGCCTGGGAAAAGTTGGGTCTGCACAAGAGTTCTTCTTCTCCCCATCACCTTTATTTACACACCCACATACACAGCTTTTTACATATTTACACATGTACACGAAAAAACAGTCTCCACTTACTAGAGAATATTACAGTGGCCAAGAAATGCAAAACACATTAACATTTCAGAAAACAAAATAAAAACAATTACAACTGAAAATATATTACATTCAAGGAAACACAATTACAGCAGCAAAAACATTTTACAAGACGTGACCAGCACCAAAACACTTTTACAAACTGCAAATTCTACCAGAAAGGGTAGCTCGAACACACAGGAAGTGCTTGTTGTGGACCCCTGTCAATCAAACTGTTTCACGGTGGTAGAGTGAGTGTAGTGTGGGATGGTGAAAACGCTAAAGCATGTTTTGTCCATTTTGTGGTGCACATTTTATCCAGTTGGCACGCTTCTCGTTTTCCATTACCTTTAGCATTGCCACCGTACCGAACTCCACTCACTCTACCACCGGGAAACAGTTTGATTAACAAGGACACAACAAGCACTTCCTGTGTGTTAGAGCTACCCCTTCCATCAGAATTCGCAGTTTGAAAAGTACTGGTACTGGTAACAGTGTTTCACGTCTTGTGAATTTGTTTTTACAATTGTAATTTTGTTTTCTGTAATTTTTTTATTTGTGAATTTGGTTTTATTTTTGTAATTCTGTTTTCTGATATGTTAATTTGTTGTCCCTTCTCTGCCACTGTAGAATATACAGGTGCTGGTCAACGAATTAGAATAATTTGAAATAGTGCAATCATGAAATTCTTTGAATGCATTTTTTGTGCAGAAAGCAAATCAGGTGTTCACCGCACCTGTCCTACTCGTTAGACTAATCACAGAACTCGTTACCTGTAAAAAGATTTGCTCAGCTGAGCTTTCCAAAAGGCCCATTTAGGCCATTTAACTGTGACACTGTTGTTTCATTGAATTAGAATAATGGAGAAACCGTTTCATTGAATTAGAATAAATGCTCGAATTTTTGTTTTCTGTGAAGAGTGTTCACTGTGCAGTATAAAGTCAGGGTTGAGTAGAATTTCTAAGTTGTAAAATCAATCATGGGTAAGCAGCGCGACCTCTCAACCGGAATAGTGGCTCAAATTCAAGCCCTTCGCCAACAAGGCTTGACCCAAACTAAAATTGCTGAGCAGCTCGGCATCAGCCAGTCTTCCGTCTGCAAAGCTCTCAAGAAAAACTGCAGCAAGCGCACCAACTGTTCCGGCGTCCGAAAAACTTCTGCTCGCGACAACAAGCAGCTGAGAAAGATCGCAGTCAGCAACAGGTTTCAAGTCCACTTCCGAGCTCACCGACTTGTGGAACAAGCAGACCGGCGCTGACGTCTCCAGATCAACCACTTACCGTCGTCTGCGCGAACTCGGCTTCAAATCTCGCGTTCCAGCAGTAAAACCGATGCTGAACAAGAAACAAATGGAGAAACGGCTGAAGTGGGCCAAAGAACACGCGAGTGGACTGCTGAAGACTGGCAGAAAGTGGTCTTCAGTGACGAATCACGCTTCTGCATCTCCTTCGGTGACCAAGGTCCTCGTGTCTGGCGTCGTGGTGGCGAAACCTACAAACCACGAGTGCGTGAAAAGATCCGTCAAGTTTTCCCAGAGCGTTATGGTCTGGGGATGCATGTCCGCTCGAGGTGTAGGGAAACTCTGCTTCCTCAAGAAGACTGTCAATGCTGCCGTATATCAAGATGTTCTGGAAAACGGTTCCTGATTCCCCGACTGTTGAGGAAAACAGTTCGGCGAAGAGACTTCATATTTTTCAACAGGATCTTTGCACCGGCTCATGCGCAAAGTCGACTCAAAGATTGGTTCACGTAAAAAACAGCTTGAAGTTTTGGCATGGAACCGGAGCGAAAGCTCGCCTGACCTCAATGTCATTGAAAACCTTTGGGCCATCGTCAAGCGGAAAATTCGCGACAGAAAGCCTACTACGCTGGACCCAACTGAAGCAGAAACATCGCCAACTGCCTGGGAAGCTGTGATGACGTGCGGAAACCTTGCGACAAGCTGGTCAAATCGATGCCGCGGAGACTTCAGGCAGTCATACAAGCCAAGGGGGCAGCAGCCACAAAATACTGAGATGACTGCGACATCATTCACACTCAGGCATCTGCTGATCTGAAAGAACTCCCCTGTACCCCCAGTAATGCTGCCTATATGTGGGTGGCTCCTCCCCTAGGATAAACCATTGCTGTCTATAGGTAGTACAGAAGTTCTGAATATTTAAAAAAGATTTAAATACAATAGTAATTATTATTTGAATTCTCCAATTACTGTTAACATATACAACATGATGTCACTAACATGGCTTAGCTATAATATCGACATTGTTTTCTGCTCTTACCAGTTTGTGTTCAGCTCTTACAGACAATGGACTCACCCTGGTCAGTAAAGCTAAGGTGACTGTTCAGTTCTCTTTTAGTCCTTAAAAGACAAGGATCTTCAGTTCACAGCTAAGTACAGTGAGCATATGCAATCAATAATTATTTTGTAATGTGTAGAAGGTACCTGACATCATAGGATCATCTAATTCCCTCACTGACATACAGAAATCCCCCATATTCAGCTTCTGCTCCTGTAGGAGGCGATGATCTCTGTGATGTTGACTGTTTGTAGAATGGGATGTTCAGCTGCAATGCTTAAAAGAACAACTCCACAACTAAACGGTTTTCAGGGTGACATATCACTCAGACTTGGTGTGACGAGGACCACGACGGTAAGAATCACACCACGGGCAGGGGCTGGTACACTGCAAACAGTATGAGCCTCCCAAGCTAACATTACATTTTGGCCAAGTTTGCATCAAGAAATAAGAAAATGGGAAATGGAAATGACCTGTTATCTGATTTTCATTCCCAGGTAAGAAAACAGGAAATGGTTACTAATCTGAAGTATGAATTTGGAAAACGGGCAGATAGCATGAACACGTGAGCCATATCTGGCATAGCTATGGCCCTGCTGGCACCACTGTCGGCACTGGTTACCTGCTGTGAGCCAAAGGTGGCCAACATACCAAAAGCATGCATTAGGCCCATTTGTCCCAAAACAGATCTGTTTCACTTCTGGCACAGATATAACAGAGTTGCATACTGGCAAACTGCATGTGAACCAAAAGTAGCCAACTTGTATTAAAACTCATGTGGCCTACATGTTCCAAAACAGATGGTTTGGTCCACTTCTGGTACAGATACAGCAGAGGTGCCTACTTGTGGGCCTACTCTGTCATGCATGTGGCCCACATGTTGCAACTGGGAGCCGTCTGCCCAAGTGCCACCAAACCATGAGGCAACTGGGCCAGGTGTGAATAGGGGTTATGAGCTGAATTTGGGCCAGGACAGTTTTTCTATCTGGGGATGGTAAATTTTTTTTGATTGATGATTGTGGATGGACATTTTTTGCATGTCATTGGTTTCATTGCAACTGCAACAACAACAACAACAACAACAATTTGTACATTTATTTTGCATTTGAGGTCTATTGTATTTGTACTACTGAACCGATATAACCCCCTTAACTGTAGACAAAACCTAGTTTTCATGACGCGCTCTGATTTTTAATGAATATACCGAGGTGAGCCATGTCGTGCCAGTGAGACTTTTATTTTGATACAGTTCTCTCAAGCATTAATGCTAATCGCCTGTTCGTAATTCTCGTAGACAAACACAAGCTCAAGAAATGTATCTGTAAACGCACTAAATTGATCACTTCTATCCTGTACCGAAGTCTGGATGCGGAACTGTATTGTTTAATAAAGTTTTTCCATTTAAAAATGATTTGTGATCAGGAATAAGGCGAGGCCGCCATGTTCTCAGATCTGCAAATCATAAACAGGAAGTTGACGGGCACGTGGAGCGTTTGGAGATCTGGTAATCTGGTACGTCAATGTGAAAGTACCGTCTCTCCACGTTTGTTAATAAGAGTTTGGACAGATTTCCTCAAGGAAAACTAAGTAAATAGACAATGTTCGTGTCGACGGAAGACTCGGCGCCTTCATTTAAGGGGTTTACCTTAATCCTGGTAGGTTTAAAGACGGATAAATACATTATTTACCTTTTTGCTATATCATTCTTGTTCGTACCTTCCCGTGCTACTTTAAATGGTGCAGCAATTACATTGTATAATGCTGAACCATTTAACGGGAAAAGTCGTACAAGGCTTCTATACCCACTTCTACACATTTTTTTCCAGCCCGCTGTTTCTGTGGGAAATGTTGGGCAGCTGGCCACAGACCTGATCATTTCCACACTGAACATGCCGAGGGTGGGACACTTTCACAGCGACTGTCTGATCCCCATGGCGGGCAACAACCCGTACAGCATCTCGGGAGGTGAAGCAGAGCAGCTCAGCACTAATGCAGAAGGTCAGTTACCATCATCATGGGACCAGTCTGATCTGATGGGGTGTTCCTCAACCAGGTGTTCCAGCTGGAGATCCACTGGTCAGCAGGAGGCTGTACATATTAGGAGAATTTTACAATGTACAGGGATTATAGTATGTTAACAAGAGACATACACGGTGCTGTAGGGTTTTATTAGATTTATTAGAACAGGGAAATCACCGAGAATGGAACATTGCACATTGTGCACCACTATGCATTGTGCACTGCACCAGTATATACCGTTTACTGCCTACAGCACCAGTACATACCGATTACTGCCTACAGCACCAGTACATACCGATTACTGCCTACAGCACCAGTATGTACCGTTTACTGCCTACAGCACCAGTATATACCGTTTACTGCCTACAGCACCAGTATGTACCGTTTACTGCATACAGCACCAGTACATACCGTTTACTGCATACAGCACCAGTACATACCGTTTACTGCCTACAGCACCAGTATATACCGTTTACTGCCTACAGCACCGGTATATACCGTTTACTGCATACAGCACCGGTATATACCGTTTACTGCATACAGCACCAGTATATACCGTTTACTGCCTACAGCACCAGTATATACCGTTTACTGCCTACAGCACCAGTATATACCGTTTACTGCATACAGCACCAGTACATACCGTTTACTGCCTACAGCACCAGTATATACCGTTTACTGCATACAGCACCAGTATATACCGTTTACTGCCTACAGCACCAGTATATACCGTTTACTGCCTACAGCACCAGTATATACCGTTTACTGCCTACAGCACCAGTACATACCGTTTACTGCCTACAGCACCAGTATATACCGTTTACTGCATACAGCACCAGTATATACCGTTTACTGCCTACAGCACCAGTATATACCGTTTACTGCCTACAGCACCAGTATATACCGTTTACTGCCTACAGCACCAGTACATACCGTTTACTGCCTACAGCACCAGTACATACCGATTACTGCCTACAGCACCAGTACATACCGATTACTGCATACAGCACCAGTACATACCGTTTACTGCATACAGCACCAGTACGTACCGTTTACTGCCTACAGCACCAGTACATACCGATTACTGCATACAGCACCAGTACATACCGATTACTGCCTACAGCACCAGTACATACCGATTACTGCCTACAGCACCGGTATATACCGTTTACTGCATACAGCACCGGTATATACCGATTACTGCCTACAGCACCGGTATATACCGATTACTGCCTACAGCACCGGTATATACCGATTACTGCCTACAGCACCGGTATATACCGTTTACTGCCTACAGCACCAGTATATACCGATTACTGCCTACAGCACCAGTATATACCGTTTACTGCCTACAGCACCAGTATATACCGATTACTGCCTACAGCACCAGTATATACCGTTTACTGCCTACAGCACCAGTACATACCGATTACTGCCTACAGCACCAGTATATACCGTTTACTGCATACAGCACCAGTACATACCGATTACTGCCTACAGCACCAGTATATACCGTTTACTGCATACAGCACCAGTACATACCGATTACTGCCTACAGCACCAGTATATACCGTTTACTGCATACAGCACCAGTACATACCGATTACTGCCTACAGCACCAGTATATACCGTTTACTGCATACAGCACCAGTACATACCGATTACTGCCTACAGCACCAGTACATACCGATTACTGCCTACAGCACCAGTATATACCGATTACTGCCTACAGCACCAGTACATACCGATTACTGCCTACAGCACCAGTATATACCGTTTACTGCATACAGCACCAGTATATACCGATTACTGCCTACAGCACCAGTATATACCGTTTACTGCCTACAGCACCAGTATATACCGTTTACTGCCTACAGCACCAGTATATACCGATTACTGCCTACAGCACCAGTATATACCGTTTACTGCATACAGCACCAGTATATACTGTTTACTGCCTACAGCACCAGTATATACCGTTTACTGCATACAGCACCAGTATATACCGTTTACTGCCTACAGCACCAGTATATACTGTTTACTGCCTACAGCACCAGTATATACCGTTTACTGCATACAGCACCAGTATATACCGTTTACTGCATACAGCACCAGTATATACCGTTTACTGCATACAGCACCAGTATATACTGTTTACTGCCTACAGCACCAGTATATACCGTTTACTGCCTACAGCACCAGTATTTACCGTTTACTGCCTACAGCACCAGTATATACCGATTACTACATACAGCACCAGTATATACTACTTACTGGACCGGTATACACCATTTACTGCATACAGCACCAGTATGTACTACTTACTGGACCAGTATATACTGTTTACTGCATACAGCACCAGTATGCACTACTTACTGGACCAGTATATACTGTTTACTGCATACAGCACCAGTATGTACTACTTACTGGACCTCTAGATGTTATACTGCACACTGCACCAGTATGTACTGCACACTGCACCAGTATGTACTGCACACTGAACTAGAATGTACTGCACACTGCACCAGTACTGCACACCAGTACTATTTACGGCATTTAGCTGACGCTCTTATCCAGAGCGACTTACAAGATTCATATTACAGGTGGGCCAGTGTAGTCTTAGGAGTCTTGCCCAAGGACTCTTATTGGTGTAGCCCAGCATAGTCACCCAGACTGGGATTCGAACCCCAGTCTCCCACTTGTGGTGGTGGCTCCCTGGCAGGTAGTGGTGTTACCCGCTGAGCTACACCAACCACCAGAATGTACTGCACCCTGCACTAGTACTGTAAACTGCACCAGTATGTACTGCACACTGCAACAATATATACGGTTTACTGTATACTGCACTAGTATGCACTACTTGCTGGAGTGGTATGTACTGTATGCAGTGTGTGTTTGTGCTGATGTGTTTTCTCGTGTGTGTGTTGCTGTGTTTCTCTGCAGTGTACACACACAGTGACCTGAAGTTGGCCGTGCTTCAGATAAGAACTCCAGTCTTACAGGTCAGTGTATAACCACTGAAGGGGAAACTCATAATTCCCGAAATAATCCCATCCAGACAGCCCAGAGCTGCAATGCAGCATCATCCTAGCGGCCAGCCAAGGCAGCCATGTGATAATACAATAATAGCATGATACTCTCGCGCTGATTGGCTGTAGGACACGACTCCAAAGCGCTATCTTACCGTTAGAGTTGTGCAGTAGTGACTGATCTCCTTTATTGTGTGTTTACCGGAAGACTAAGGTCAAATCGTTTCGGAGGCAGTTGGTGTCCTGGATTAGAAGTAGTGGGTTCTCCAGAACAGTGCTGCTGTCCAGCAGTCATGCTTACCAGAGAGATGACCAGCAGCTCAGCGGGTAACTGCAATCTAACAATCTAACACTCATCTTACTGACTGTTCTATATACAGTATATACACAGCTCACAGCTGGTGTGTATATATGTAGCTCACATGTTTAGTGTGTGTGTGTATGTATGTATGTGTGTGTGTATATGTATGTATGTATGTATGTATGTATGTGTATATATATATATATATATATATATATATATATATATATATATATATATATATATATATATATATATATATATATATATATATATATATATAATGCATATAGTCCTGTGGGCTAAAATAATCATCTTGATATTATACAGTTATGTAAACGGTGCTTATTGATTATATAGGTCTTAGTGTTTGTAAATAGCTGTAATGAAGTTCTATTTGGGGTGAAAATCACAGGCTGGGTCACCGCACAATCCTACATTGATTCCGCCAGTGATGAACAACAGCACCAAGACACAGAACCAAGGTTCTATGGTTATGTGGTTTTAATAACATGTCTGAATGATGTTTGTGTTCAGAGGGCCGCTTCGGTACCTGCTGAGTCCTGCCCTGCAGGATGTGGGGGACGCTCTGAGGGAGCTGGGCTGGACTGAGCTGGAGAAAGTGAGCGCTTTTCCCGGCATAACCGACTCTGAAAAACGCCTCTACATCCCCGGAGGAGGAGTCACCAAAGGCCTCTACACAGACTGGTATGGAGACAATATCAGATCCGCAAAACAGGAGAGAAGGATTCAGATCCCCGATCAGGCAGGACTACAGACGGTTTAGCATATCAACCTGCTGTAGGCAAAAGTTCCTGCTAACCACATGGTGAGAGAGAGACCAGTTTCTAAACTGCTGTGCTTCTGGGTCACTGGAAGTGCAACACTCACTGGCCAGAAGGCAGGAATTACCCTGGACAGGCCACCAGTCCTTCACAGGAAATTTAATTAAGTAAATAAGGCCTGAATAGATCTGTAATCCAGTTCAATTAGCTCTTAAGGTTTAATCTTTTTGGGATTATTTTAAACAATTTCAGAAAGAATAAAAAAAAATTCCACCTTCTCCTCTACACAGAACCAGAAGACAACATTCCACTCTGCTTGAGTAATATGGAACAGATAATATACGATGGGTATTTTCAGATAACTCGAAAGATGGTGTAAAACTCAGCCACGTATTTTACATAACATCTACCCATATAATATCTTAAAAATGAAAACTTACATTCTCTTGAAAAATGACCTTGTCTCCAAAATGGCAACTTTACAGGAGAGGCCAAAAACCACATTCAAGTTTAATTCAAGTCAATGGAACCAGACGTCTTTCCAAACACTTTTGGGCCATTTCTGTTGGTCTATTCATCATGCAGTTTTCACACAGTGTTAAAGGCAGCTGCTGTGTTCAAATGATGTATAAAATGGACAAAATTGGAGATGCATGTTTTTCATTGGACAGCGACGATATTCTGTGATTTAAAAACAGATATTTCCTGGTTGTTACACACACAAATGTGTAAGATGCTGACACAGCCTCTATGTTTTAGAGCACTTCATATTTTATGTTTTGTTCTGTAAAGGGTGAGCGAACATACTTTCCTTTAAAAAACAACATGGAACTCGACCCCCAATAGGCCCTTATGCACATTCAATTAAGAAATAGTACATAATAACGTAAACACATTAAATGCATCACTAATAATTAGTAATCATTGATTGTAGTAATTATCATTACTGTTTACTGACAGAGGCCTCCATTCACTAAAAACCTATTCGAAACAACCGGAAGCATCTGTTTATAACTGATTATTATTTAACTTAATTATGGACTGTGAAGTAAGCAGCAGGTAACAGTGCACAATGTTTGTGTCCTCAGCTGTACAGAGAGCGTCCCGCTGGCTGTGGTGCTGCTGTTCTGCTCGGAGGGAGACAACATCCCTGACGCTTTCGCTCTGGCCAACCACTTAAACGACTGGCTCCACCTGCTGGAAAAATCTGTGAGTGCCCCTTTACAGCAGTGATGCAGTGTGAGATGAGCTGGCTGTTAACAAAAGCCTTATATATGAACAATTCATACTACATACTGAATAATTCATAGTAGATACTGAATAATTCACAGATGCTGAATAATTCATAGTGGATGCTGAATAATTCATAGTGAATGCTGAATAATTCATAGTGGATGCAGAATAATTCATAGTGGATACAGAATAATTCATAATAGATGCTGAATAATTCATAGTGGATACAGAATAATTCATAATAGATGCAGAATAATTCATAGTGGATACAGAATAATTCATAATAGATGCTGAATAATTCATAGTGGATGCTGAATAATTCATAGTGGATGCTGAATAATTCATAGTGGATACAGAATAATTCATAATAGATACTGAATAATTCATAGTAGATGCTGAATAATTCATAGTAGATACTAAATAATTCATAGTGGATAGAGAATAATTCATAATAGATACTGAATAATTCATAGTAGATGCTGAATAATTCATAGTAGATACTAAATAAATAATAGTACATTATTCATAATAACAATAATTCATAGTGCTTACTGAATAATTCATAGTAGATACTGAATAATTCATAGTAGATGCGGAATAATTGATAGTAGATACTGAATAATTCATAGTAGATACTGAATAATTCATAGTGGATGCTGAATAATTCATAGTGGATGCTGAATAATTCATAGTGGATACAGAATAATTCATAATAGATACTGAATAATTCATAGTGGATGCTGAATAATTCATAGTAGATACTGAATAATTCATAGAGGATACTGAATAATTCATAGTAGATACTGAATAATTTATAGTAGATACTAAATAAAAAATAGTACATTATTCATAATAACAACAATTCATAGTGCTTACTGAATAATTCATAGTAGATGCTGAATAATTCATAGAGGATACAGAATAATTCATAGTGGATACTGAATAATTCATAGTGGATACTGAATAATTCATAGTAGATACTAAATAAAAAATAGTACATTATTCATAATAACAATAATTCATAGTGGATGCTGAATAATTCATAGTGGATGCTGAATAATTCATAGTGGATACTGAATAATTCATAGAGGATACTGAATAATTCATAATAGATACTGAATAATTTATAGTAGATACTAAATAAATAATAGTACATTATTCATAATAACAATAATTCATAGTGGATGCTGAATAATTCATAGTAGATGCTGAATAATTCATAGTGGATACTGAATAATTCATAGAGGATACTGAATAATTCATAGTAGATACTGAATAATTTATAGTAGATACTAAATAAATAATAGTACATTATTCATAATAACAATAATTCATAGTAGATGCTGAATAATTCATAGTGGATACAGAATAATTCATAGTGGATACAGAATAGTTCATAGTGGATACAGAATAATTCATAATAGATACTGAATAATTCATAGTAGATGCTGAATAATTCATAGTAGTATGACAGACTAGAGGAAAGATAACTGTATGTTAACAGATGAGCCAGTCTGTAACAGGAAGCCCATCCCTTGTAGCCTCACCGTGCTGGTATACAGTGTACAGTGTAACATAGCTGATGTTTCTCTCTCAGTCTCAGGGCTCGAATCCATGGAAGGTTCCCTCATCCTGGCGGCTGCTGTTTGGAAGCGGCATCCCACCCCTGCTCTTTTGAGAGCACCAAGCAGTCTGCAGTTACTCATGCAGAATCTGACCTTAATGTGGGAAAATAGGACACTGACCATTCCCATTTGGGACTGTCCTACATGTCAACAATTTGGAGTCAAAGGCCATTCCCAGAAACAGTCAGACTCATTCGGTCCTGATGAATAAGAGACATGTGAATAATGGAAATCGCAGCAGTCATAAAGAAGATTGTTCTTATATTTAATATAGGTTTGATGAACATATGAAAGCTTTTATTGCAGGTCATTCTGGGCCTCGTTTGTTGGTCTGTTCATCCTGTAAGTGTATAAATAAACAAATGTCTGCAGTAAGAGCTGTGAGGTTTATATGTGACCGTGACTGACTGTATACAGTAGAGGGTTTTGCTAAATTCCATGTTTCTTAGAGCTGTTTTTACTGTAAAGGGTTTAATATGATTAAACGTTCTGATGGTTTTGAGTTGCTGGCAGTGGTTTGAGATTTGTTCTTGTGCGGGAAGAGGCTGTTCTAAAGATATGCAACTGATCTGTTTTCCTTTTTTTCTAGTTTTCTTTTCTCTCTCTTCCCGTTTGGCTCTGCGCCCCTCCGTTTCCCAGCAGAGGCTCAGTTATGGTTGCTGCGTGACACAGCCTGACCTGCTGTAACTAGCGCAGATCCAACTGACGCAATGCGGTGTGAAACAGAAAACAATAACTCTGGTTTCCTCCTTCGTAAAGGACGAGGCAGTGATCGCGTTTTCGCTAGTAAACTGAATTTTGTGCATCATTTTCTGGAAGAGAAGTCGCTGTAAGACTGACTCAGAACAGCACATTACAATACAGATTAATACTACTCAGGATAAACATATACATTCATACACCACTGCGTCAGCTCCACCTCCTACCTACAGCTCCACTGGCCGTATAGGAGCACTCTGTAGTCCTACAGACTGTAGTCCATCTGCTTCTCTGTATACTTTATTGCCCTGTTCTTCAATGGTCAGGACCCCCACAGAGCAGGTATTATGGGGTTGGTGGATGATAGGGTTGGTGTGAATAGATCAGACAAAGCAGTGCTGCTGGACACCACATTGTCTCTGCTGGACTGAGAATCATTTAACAACCAAAACTATTCAGCCAACTGACTCTTGTGGCCACTAATGAAAGACTAGTGGATGACCAACGCTGTGCTGCAGCAGATGAGCCATCGTCTCTGACTGTACATTTACAAGGTGGACTAGCAAGGTGGGGGTGTCTAGTAGAGTGGACACAAGTGTTTGAACACTCCAGCAGCACTGCAGTGTCTGATCTTCTCACACTTGCACAACAGTAGTACCACTTTGTACCTGAGGAGGCGATAGTGTTTCTACATGTGAAGTGAGATGCATGTGTGTGTGTGTGTGTGTGTATATATATATATATATATATATATATATATATATATATATATATATATATATATATATATATATATATATATATACACGCATATGCAGCCCCACTGCGACCGTTGCAAAAAGTCATTCTATTAAAGTTCTCTTGTCCAACATCAGTGTATGACATCACAAATGGTTCTCAGGATGAATGGGTGGCAAAAACTCCTAGGACATGCATCGGAATCTCATGGACAGTTTCTCAGAAAAATGGAAGCTGTTATCACTGCAAAAGAGGGACCAACTCCATATGAATGCTTATGGGTCTATAATGGAAGATCATAAATGTTCCCCTGCAATGTGAAGGTGTCCCAGTACCCAATGAGGCCAGTGTGTGTATACACACACACACACATACTGAAGTATTCGCTCGTCTGCCTTCACTCGCATATGAACTTAAGTTACATCCCATTCTTAATCCATAGGGTTTAATATGGTGTCGGTCCACACTTTGCAGAATTTTTTGACCATTCTCGCAGATCCGCATTGTTGAGGTCAGACACTGATGTTGAACAAGAAGACCTGGATTAATGTCTCCACTCCAATTCATCCCAAAGATGTTCTATCGGGTTGAGGCCAGTCCAGTCCTTCCACCCCACACTTGCTAATCCATGTCTTTATGGACCTTGCTTTGTGCACTGGTATGCAGTCATGTTGGAACAGGAAGAGACTCCCAAGTTGGGAGCATGAAATTGTCCAGAGTCTCTTGTTCTACTGAAGCAATAAGGGCGAGGAGGTTTCAGGTGGCATCCTATCACGGTACCACACAGCTCCTGAGAGCGACCCATTCTTTCACTAATGTCTGTAGTGGCCATGAAAGTGATTGGAACACCTGGACTCAAGGAGACAGAAGGACCGACTATCATATACTCAGAAAGAGTCTTACATCATCACTGACTGCACTGAAACAATATAGCCTCCCTGTATAAACCACGCTTTGAGTCAGGAAGTGCTGTTCCAGAGTCGAACGAAAAGTATGTGAAAAGCAGAAGACGGTGGAGGCAGCCATTACAGAAACTAACTGACGCCAGTTTGGTTTTATTTGGATAAGGAAATGTAAGACTTATTTCTTCTTAAGCAAATACAACGTCTGTAATCACCTTTATACAGTCAAAAATATCGCCTCTGCTTCAATACAGCTTAGAAACACTATACACGCAATGGAACCGCTCCACGGCGTAAGACATGTCGCTCTGCCACCTCCCTCGAGCTCCGGCCACTCCGCAGACATGATAGGAAATCTTCAAGTAGTTTTTTCTTTATAAAAAATAGAGCTTTTTGTTTTCGCCTCTGAAAAAAATGTCATCTAAAAATACAATGTGGGGAACAACATTACAAATTGGCAATGCATAGGCCTACACACCAGATCCTGCTGCCGCTTCTCTTCGGGGCTTTTTTTCAGGAACACAAGCAAAAAAAACAAAAAAAAACGACAATAATAATAATAATAATAATAAAGTGACACAAACAACCTGTAAAAATAAACAAGACCAATCAGGACCATGGCAAGGAGTCCACCACTGCTGTGCTGGTGTATGTGTGTGTATGTAAGCAGGCGCACTCGCTCTTCGACCTCTCAGAGTCCATGCTGTAAACAGTGTTAAGGATTGCAGGGCAGCAGAGGTGGAGTATTAGGAGTATTAGGAGATCCCTGCTAATGCTGCCATGGAGTTAAGTGTCACTGGTTGTTCTCGGTCTGTGGAAAAAAAGACAACACACTAGATTAGATTCATTTCCCCACAGCAGTGCGGGGCAACCTGCATGCAGCTCACACGTGTTCCCCCGCTCTAGTGCACCCAAATTAAACCTACAGTGTCCTCTCTGTACACTGTACCTGCCAAGACATGTCTGGAAGCCCTGAGGTATATATAAGAATTAGCATGGTGCTAAATGCACTGTGGAGATGTCCCGTGTACATAATATATATCCATCCACTTTTATCTACACTCACTCTCCATGTTATCAGCTCCACTGACCATGTAGGACACTCCGTAGTTCTACAATTACAGACTGTAGTCCATCTGTTTCTCTTTATACTGTATTACCCTGTTCTTCAATGGTCAGGACCCCCACAGGACCACCACAGAGCAGGGATCATCTGGGTGGTGGATCATTCTCAGCACTGCAGTGACACAGACGTGGTGGTGGTGTGTTAGTGTGTGTTGTGCTGGTGTGAGTGGATCAGACACAGCAGTGCTGCTGGGGTGTTTAAACACTGTGTCCACTCACTGTCCACTCTATTAGACACTCCTACCTTACACCTTGTAGACGTACAGTCAGAGACGATAGCTCATCTGCTGCTGCACAGTGCAGTGTTGGTCATGCACTAGTCCTTCATCAGCATTCACAGGACACTGCCCACAGGACGCTGTTGGCTGGATAGTTTTGGTCAGTGGATGATTCTTAGTCAGTGACACTGAGGGATCCAGCAGCACTGCTGTGTCTGATCCACCCACACCAGCACAACACATACTAACACACCACCATGTCAGTGTCACTGCAGTGCTGAGAATGATCCAACACCCACATAATACCTGCTCTGTGGTGGTCCTGTGGGGGTCCTGACCATTGAAGAACAGGGTAATACAGTATACAGAGAAACAGATGGACTACAGTCTGGAACTGTAGAACTGAGGAGTGCTCCTACATTGTAAGTGGAGCTGATACAGTGGACACTGGATGTAAATACAAGGACGAAGCAAAAAGGCTAACAGGAGCATCACTGATGATGACGACGACTGAAATCTGATAGGGCTGAGGGAGAGTATTGTTTGGATCTGTAGCCTCCTGGTTTGGCAGTGCTAGCTGGCACCTCTCTCCCAGTTAGCAGCAGTCCAAGGTGGGTAAATGCTTTTTCTCGGCACTGTATACACTTCCAATGTTTGTTAGTGCCATGAACCCTGTAGCTCCAGTGCCAAGATAACAGAAGCAAAGTTCAGACACCAAACATGCCTCAGCTGGTCAACCACATCTGGAGTAAAAAGCGGGGTAAATAAGAAGGTTTGAATGAGGTTCACTAAAGCAGGGGAAGGCTAAACGGAGCAATGCAGAGATACCTCAGGCCTAGGACAGCCATCACACTGCTATTACTCTGCACTGGAGCAGAAGCTTTCACTCAAACAAATCACAACCATGTCAAGCAATGACGATGCCACCTCGGCTGCTGCCTGGAAGGCAGCCTGGTAAAGCAATGGTTTTGCAAAAAAACCCACAGAAGTCAACGTAAACACTTAAAGGCGATTGTGTGTTACTCAGCCTATCTAGGTAAAAGCTATATAATGGGTTAAAGTTAACAGAGCTAACGCTAATAGTGCTGCAGCCAGGCTCCTAAACCAGTCCAAACACTGTTGATGTCCCGATCACCTTAAAAGGAAGGTTCGGCAAAAGAAGAAATCCCTGCAAATTGACATACTCACTCCAGATGCAGCCGATCAGCGAAGACGTGTTTAGTTTTTAGTTGCTAACAAACACGGAAAGTCAATAGTCACCAAAATCTTCTCTGTAAATACCCCCAGAACATCCCTCAAACTTCATCCAGCTCGTCAGTAAGACTTGCTGAAGAAGGGTAGAGCTATAAAAACAAGCATAAACTTCACCGCTTAACTGCAAGCAGCTGCTTCAGACAACAGGTTTTAGGAACCTTCATGCGACTGCAGATCATGCTCCCAATTTCTGTTGCTCATATTCATGTAAATGACTGAACTTTAACCTTTCTAAGCTTACCGGACCAAAAATGAGCCCCCTGTGACTGAACCGTACCTAATATTGTGTAACACTTCCACAAGCACCAATAACAACTGAGATTGGATTTAGCATGTCCTGGACAAGTTTCTGGATGTAGGCCACATCAGTGTTCAGACACTCATTAATCAAAGAACTGTGCAGTTGGTCCAGATTTGGTGGATACCCTTCCTGACACATTCCCTGTAGACTGGGATTTTAGTCACTGCTGGTAGACCTGTAGGACCATACGTTTCCATACACCTGCAGATACAGCTACTTCCTTCACACTATGGTCTTTGGCACACTCAAATGCAGTCACTCCAATTAGCCAAACAGTAACACCTGCTTTGAAGCCATTTTCTGCACATGGACTGAGACTTTCACTGCACTGTACCACCTCTTTTCAATCTAGGGATCTAGTCACACACAGCCCGCAGGTACTTGCAGCCCCATCATCCTTGTGCAGCGCCATCTGCAGGAGCCTGAAGTTACTACCAACACACAAGACGACTGGTTTTATGTCCGGTGAACTAGCACTCTAGCGTTGATATAAAGGGGGGGTTGATTTTGACCTGTTGTCTGAGCTGGCTGCATGCTGTGTTCAGCGACTCTGTGTACTCTTGTTCATTTAGCTCACCCAAATCACATCAACAAGTCTTCGACACAATAATGAAGGCCTGGGCCCGGTTTAAGAGGGTAATGATGTTAGTACTCTAAAACTGAAGAAGCAAAACGACACCAGACACGTCTTGGCTGCTCAACTGCATCCAGCCTGTGGGCTACCCTTGAGTTTTGGCCGAACCATAAGTTAAACGAAAGAAATCTGTTTAACTGAATGATGTTTTTACCAAAAGCTATCCAACTAATCAAGCGACTGCCAAGGAAGAATGTAGGAAGAGAGCTAAGTGATGGTGCAGTTTGAAGCTGGGGTGGGAAACAGGCAGAGGGATGCATGTACACACACTCCTGCATGCGTCCTGTAGATTCAGGAGTTAAACCAGCAGAAGAAGCACCACACAGTTAGATACACGCCCCTCCCTGCACACTTCACACAGCCAAAAAGCCCACAAACGCAGAGTAAACAAGTGCTTCTGGAGCATGGAACTGAGTCACTATACGGAGTCTGGAGTAAAACTAGCATTTACAGCAGAAACGAGGGCCAAAAACCTGCTAATGAGTTTCAGCTATTAACACCACATACATAAACACAGTTCTCTCAGCTGCCTGCTTTATCAGCTAGATATCTTATGGAGTGCTACATGAATGTGCTATTTCTGATGCAAAGGCTACATGAAAAAAAAAAAAAAAAAAATCAAGGCAATCAATAAATCTGGACAAATATGAATAAAATCTGCTTTTTTTTTTTATTTTTAATTCCATCGTTTCAAATTAAAGTCACAGGTATATTTCAGTTTGGGCCTTTACACACCGAACAAGACTTTAATGGGATTTATTCAGCCATCAGTGACATAATTCAAGTGTGTATATAAACATGATTTTTCAGAGGGCAAACATGCAACATTGTTTTATTTACTCTAGAGTCCAGGGGCGGCCTGGTGCATTTGATGCTTTGCATTGCGCTTGGTGATGTAAGGCTTGGATGCAGCTGCTTGACCATGGAAACCCACTCCATGAAGCTCTCTACGCACTGTTCTTGAGCTGATCTAATGAAGTTAGGAGGTCTGTAGTGATTGACTCTGCAGAAAGTTGGCGACCTCCGCACACTACTACGTGCCCTTACCATTTTAACAGCTACAAAAACCCTCTGACCAATCACAGTAGCCTCTGGCGCTGGAACGACTGCAAAAGTATCGGATTCAGTAATCTCCTAAAGCTGCTCAAACTGGGCTATAAGCTGAGTTCCGGCCCCTGTGGATGCAGCCAGAGTTCAGCTCCTGCATGAAGTGATCTAGCTCTTTCATGCTACCTTCACCTTTCCTGAATGGACAGCAGTCCAGTGTGACCATCTGTCTGCACTGCTGGGAGACATTCAGATCTTATTTGCACTCTGTGTGTTCAGCCACACTGTGCATTGCATGCTGCGTTAAGTAAGGAGTAAACGAGAGTTTATTAGCACCTACAGGTGGCCGTATCACGGAGATCCGAGCTGTGAATAGTTTATGAGCTTTCAGCTCCTGAATAAGGTGGAGAAACTCTCCTTTCTCTTCTCGCTGCAACAAATTTGGCCAAATTTGAAACAAGTAAATGAAATTAAATAAATAACTGTACTGGGTCCGGAGTGTACAGTTCTGACATCAAAACAGAAATCCTGTTTGAATAGTCCACATTTCCCTGTTGCTTTTTCCCTTTGCTTTCAGTGTGTAACGGCCTTTACAGTCATACCTGGTCAAGGGCCCACGTTTGGGTGAAAGACAAATCCAAATGTCAGTGTTCTGCAATCAGTATTTCTGTTCATTTGCTAAATGTTACATATTGATAAAAATTAAATGAATTAATTTTTTTAAATGTATTAAGCGCACAGGCCACACGGTCTTATTTTTTTGTTGTTAAATTCAATAAATAAACATAATTTTTGTATTAAAATGTTTATGACCTGTAAGTATATATAAGCTATACATAAAGCTTTTAATTTCCGTAACTGAAACTCATTTGCACCACTTTCAAATTAAATCATAAATCATTAAATCATTAATCATCTACTTGAACATCATCTACTTTATTGCCACATTTTCAGTTTTCCTGAGAAGGTCGTACCACCTGACACGATAAACTACTATTCTAATCAAAGCCATTCAAAAATGAGTTTTTACTAAACCTGTGAAAGAGCGACTGAGCTCACAGCTGCACCATAAAGTTCACATAGGCTCCTCCATATGACGTAATACCCGAGTCCCTCACTAGTAAAAGCATGTCCAAATAAAACGCTGCTTCATGTGACATTGGGGGAAAGTAAGAGCTTTAGGTCGGTTTATTTTGCAACATGTTATTTTTTGTAAATAAACATAAAATCAAAATGTTTTTTTTATTTTATTTAGAACTTTAAATAAAATCACTTCAATACTTTACTGAATCATCACATAAAAGGCTGGATGGTTGCACCACCTCACATTTTTAGACTTTAAGAGGCAAATAATAATAATAAAAATAATAAAATAAGTGAATATTTGTCATAAAAGATATACAGTTAAATAATTTCATATGTTTTAGGTAAAATCAACACTTACACTGCTGTGCGCTCTGTATCTACTACAGCTTACACGTCCATGTTCAACTTGCATACTAACTTTTCATTTATTAATTTTTTTTAAGTAATAATTGTTGGTTTTTAATTTGTTTTGTTTGTTTTTATTAATTAATTGATTAATTAATTAATTAATTAGGAACCAATAGTTCACCTGGGTCAGCTTACTACTCCTAAGGATCTACTGTGTATGTACATGAATTAAAACCGGACTGGAGTTTGGATCGTGAAAAAACAATCAATTCTACCGTTTGCTTTTATGGCAGTTATCTGTAAGTACCAACCCCAACCCTAATACCCTAGCAACCAGCGGTAAAAACCAAACAGAGCCACACCATGCTGCAGAGCACTCCAGACACTTTAAAGAAATAGTCATCAAATCAAACTGAAACCACTAATGACCCCTAAACCAAGTGTAGTCCACCAGCCAGGACACATTAGAGTCTATACAGATGGACTAAAGTATGGTAGCACGGTTCATCGCCTCATGCAATCACCCTGCAGCCTGAGTATAGTTCATACTTTAGTCCAAGTTTATAGATGATAGTGAGTCATACAGTGTCAGAAACCGTATAGTCAAGTCGATCCTGGACACCAATCGGTAAGACATAAGCTTTCATTAGCAACATTAGCTTCATGGCTGCAGTTCTGCACCTATAGGAATTTGACTGATCGACTACATTCGGGGTGAGGCAGGTGAACGTGACTTTGATTTCTATTCCTTTAAACTGAGAAAGCTGTGGCTGGTTGCAAGCAGCAGCAGCAGCCGCAGCCTCAGGTCCACTCTCACACATACAGCCTGCGGGATGAGCTCACGGGCATGGAAAAGCCTGTCTACTAAAATCTTGCACCCGTGTCGCTGCTGTCTCATTGGGGACGAAGCCCAACGGGACAGTGCTCGCTCTGTCACGTGCAGCAGATGCAGCCCAGGCTGTGTGAAAGAGGCACAACAGAGGGCAAACGGTGAGGACATCAGCGGAGAGGCCGGCACTGTACCTGCAGCCACAAGTGTGCCTTCCACTTTTCACTCTCTCTACTTCAGCTAGAGGCTGTGGGGGGAATCTGTACAGTGCAGGTTCACCTTTACTGCCTAGCTGTCAAGATCTGGATCACTAATGGCACTTCATGGTTAGCTAGGGCTAAACCCATTTCCCCTGTTGCACTACGGGCTAAACCCTGTTAAAACCAATGGGCTAAGCCCATTTTTACTTTTACGCTATGGGCTAAATCACTGTTAACCCAATGAGCAAAACTCATTTCCTCCGTTATGCTTCAAGCTAAACCCATTCCCACTGTTACACTACAGGTTAAACGTATTTATATTGATGAAATCCACTTAAGATCATACGTTCTGACTGTTTTCAATATTAGATTTTTAGATACAGATGCAGAAAACAGCAAAATAGGAGTTAGAATGACTGTGTGGGTCATATGAACGTTATAGAGCACTTTTAAAAAAGGAACATAGAAGCCAAATTACCCCTACACTTACTGTAATGTATTACAGTCTGTCAGAATGACCCTGAGGGTCATATTGCCCCCTACACTTCCTGTAGTGTATTACAGTCTGTCAGAATGACCGTGTGGGTCATATTGCCCCCTACACTTCCTGTAGTGTATTACAGTCTGTCAGAATGACCCTGTGGGTCATATCGCCCCCTACACTTCCTGTAGTGTATTACAGTCTGTCAGAATGACCGTGTGGGTCATATCGCCCCCTACACTTCCTGTAGTGTATTACAGTCTGTCAGAATGACCCTGTGGGTCATATCGCCCCCTACACTTCCTGTAGTGTATTACAGTCTGTCAGAATGACCGTGTGGGTCATATAAACATTATAGTGAATCATGTATCATCTCTAATGTCTTCGAGCATCTGTCAAAATTATGGTTTCGTAACCCAGCACAACAGAAATTGTTGATTGGCTGATTAAGTGTTGATTTCTCAGCTGCAGTAAAGGAAACACAACCACAGTACATTGTACTGAGCTCTTTTGTGCTGTATTGGTAATAAACTGTATGTAAAGGACGGTATTATATTTCCTACATATGGCCAAACAGACTACAATCCTGCCAGCAGATGTTTGTACCTTTTCCTCTTCTTTTCGGAGTCGTTTATCCTGGGCTTTGATTGTTTTTGGGGAGTCTTCTGTGTGGAGATGGAAATCTTCTCTTCTCTCTGTCTCTTCCGAGCACTGGAAATAAAAGAAAGCCACACATTAGACTGATTGACCCACCGCCTCTGAATAACAAACAATACATTTACCACTACAAAAAATAATAGCAATAATAAATACATAAAAATAATACACTACTACTACTTCTAATAATAATAATAATAATAATAATTAATAACAAATACTACTACTACCACCACCACCACCAACAATAATAATGATGATAATAAAGTACTGCAAACAGCAGATTAGTGGCCCAATCGCAAGCTGTACTGCTTTTTGAACATGGTGTGCTTCATAATTTGGAAGCCAGCAAATCAGGACAGAGGTAATATACACACATCAGTCTTAAAAGGCACAATAACCCAAAAAAAAAAAAAAATAAAATAAAAAATTAGGTATGCTATCTTATAACGTTTCATTTCAGCGGGCAGTTGTCAAAAGCATTTTACTGCTAGTTACATCGTGCATGACTCGGCACGTAACAATTAAGCTCCGACAGGCTTGATGTGATCTCACCGGTCGCTAAACAGCAATTCTTAAAACATTGTTTTAATTATAGTATAAAAGTAGCAGAGAGGTCAGCGTCAAAATATCGCATGGAAGATAAGGGCATTTAAGTCCGTACCAGTGATGACATTTCAGGGTCGTTATTCACTCATATGGTTTGCCCTCTGACAGTAAAGGGTAGGTGTGACTGCAGTAGTAAAAATCAACACGCAACTAATACAGAGACCCACTAACCACAGAGCACTTTCACTGTGCCCATTTCCTGGCGGCTGGCTGCGTTTATGACAGTCAGCGTGGCCTCTTGCAGTGCTGTTTGACAAGAACTTTATAGGGTTCCACTTATATAGAGACAATGGGCACTGCAGAACAGGTCAGTTAGCATCATTAAGGATTAAATAGCATTTATATATATATATATATATAAATAAAAATAAACAAACAACAAACAAGACCTTTTTCATTCACACTTTATATCACCCCCTGTCAAACAAGCTAATAAAACCTACACGTCATTTAGCAACAACACACTGACCTTTTTGCCCATTTGCATATGGCTGTTGACCAATTACTACCCAGCTAACCGAAAAGATCACTTAGGGACGCTGACAGATCTTTGACCTATATGTGACTCAAAGGAGAATCTATTTCACATATTCTATACCGTCTACAGTACAGAGCTGAAACAGGTTTGGGCATAATCACTCAGAATAACATTCAATAAATTAATGATTTCTATTTACTTTAATGAGGTAGGCAAGCTCTGCAACACTTCACAACCCAAAGCCTTCTTTAGGTTAATTCAATTTTAATTTCCTGTCCATTTTTTTTGTACTTATCTTTTCAGTGTGCCCATTGTCATTGCTTCATATGATTTAAATTAATACTCTTTAATTTCATTTATTTCTATTTCCTTATAGTGCTGTAAACTGAACAGTGACTAGAACAGAGGAAAATCAAACAACTCTGTTACTGTGGTGGTTTGTCACCTGCCTATCTGACACAGGCATAAAAGATAATTACTTTCAGTTGTGAAAATCCATGAAAAACGCTTGGGCTATAGTTTTCATTGTCTATAAGCACAGTTAATATGCCCTACATTGATGCTTCACCATCCATATGACCTAATAGTCCACTCAATTTGTTCAATTTGTGTATTCAGTTTTGGGACTAAATTTAATGAAAAGTAACAGAACCTAAACAACTATATTAACACATCACCACCACCACATCCCCCATCCGCCTTACTTACTTGGCTGTGCACCCATCTCCGTCAGCCTCCTTCACATCTGAGGCTAATTTCTTTGCTGCCTCTGGGTCTCCGGACTCATCAGGCCGGATCATCCTGCTGCCGTTGTAGCGCTCCGAGGGGCATTTCGGGGGCTGAGGGGGCGGAGACTCACACGCGCGTTCCTGGTCCTCTTTAGAAAGCTCTTGCCACTGTTTCTGTACACACAGAGACAACCCAATTGGAGAAACCCGTTCAAAACCCTTCATTCCTTAGACAGAAAATAACATGAGAAATAAGACCCAGGCATATAATATAAACCGTATATACTCTATATAGTTTATACTGTATGTAGTGTATAGTGTATATACTGTATATAGTTTATACTGTATATAAGGTTTATAGTGTATATACTCTATACAGTGTAAAGTCATGCCCGAAAGTATTCATACCCCTGTCAAAGTTTGACTTAAATTTACTTTTATTTAACCAGAAATTATATTTTTGCCTGGAAATGGCACAGGCATCTCCCAGGAGATAACACGATGATGTACAAGAGGCATCATTGTGGGAAAAAATATTTCTCAGCTTTTATACACATTTGAACAAAAAGTGGCATGTCCAAAATTATTCATACCCTCACACACAATACAGTCTATATATATACATATACATATATATATATAGTGTATATAGCATATATATATATTGCACATAGGGTATACAGAGTTTATACTGTATATAGTGAATAAACTGCACATAGTGTATACACTGTACATAGCATATATAGTGTATATACACAGTTTACTGTTTCAGCAAAACCTATAAACAACAGTGTTGCATTTAAATTGCTGGTAGGACATCAGTGTTTGAGATACATTCACAGGCACAGCACATGGACAGAAGTATGTGGACACCTGACCATAACACCCATCAGCTTGTTGGACATCTCATTCCATAACTAGGGGTTCTAGTGAGAGTCAACCCCTTACAGCTATAACAGCCTCCACTCCTCTGGGAAGCTTTACCCAAGATTGTGGTGCATGTTTGTGGGAATTTGTGCTCATTCAGTGCAAAGAGCATTTGTGAGGTCAGACACTGATGTTGGATGAGAAGGCCTGACTCACAACAAACAGTGTTCAGTGGAGCTGAGGTCAGAGCTCTGTGCAGGCCACTGGAGCTCCCCCACACCAAACTCCTCAGTCCACGTCTTTATGGATCTGGCTTTGCGCACAGGGAGACAGTCATGCTGGAACAGGAAAGAGTTCCTCCCCAAACTGCTGCAAAGCTGGAAGCATAGAACTGTGTGGAATGTCTTTGTGTGCTGCAGCATTAACACCACACTTCAATGGAACTAAAGAGACCAAACACTGAAACACCCCAGACCGTTATCCCACCTCCACCATACTTTACTGTGTTGTCCTGGTGCTCACCCACCAAACCCAGATTCATCCATCAGACTGCCAGATAGTGAAGCATGTTCCATCACTTCAGAAAAAATGGTTCCCCTGCTTCATAGCTTTACACCACTGGACAAGAATGCAGAGTGTAGTTTACACCACTCCAGTCGACGCTTGGCATTGTGCATAATAAATCATAGGCTTGTCTGCAGCTGCTCAGCCATGGAGAGCCATTTGATTAAGCTCCTGATGCTTAATTCTTGTGCTGATGTTGTTTCCAGAGACAATTTTTAGGGGCTATACATTCCAGAACTAGGCAGCACTCAGATTTATGAGTTTACATGGCTTGCTGCTTTGGTGGTGATCTGTTGTTTCTCCTCAATGCTTCTATTTTACAATGATGAGTACTTACAGTTGTCCAGGGCCATCTCTAGCAGGAGAGGTCACTTCCCAAACTGGCTTATGGAAAAAGGCAGCATCCTATAACAGTGTCATGTTTAAATAAGCACTCCGACTGCCAGTGTTTGTCTGTGGAGGCTGTAAAGCTCTGTACTTGATTACTTATTAGCAATAGGTTTGGCTGAAACATCTAAAAAGGAATTAGGAGGAGCATTTCAATCCATTTGACTGTATTGTGTGTGTACACACACACACACACACACACACACACACACACACACACACTTTTTCGTACTACAGGGTCTTACCTGCAGTGATGAATCCCCCATGATGTACTTGGCCCCTTCTAGTACTGCCATGTAGGAGAAGCGCAGTTGGTCAGGTGTTTGGATCAGACCCATCCTGTACTTTCTCATGTCCAACAGCACCTTCTTTATGTCAACAGTGGACGGGTCTTTCCGCTTGTCCATCTAAGCAGGAGATAAAAATAACTATTATTTTTAGTATTTAAGTACCAGAGAACAGTGTGTTAAACATCAGGATATACAGTACAAACATACAATAACACAGCTTGGCTTATTAGACCTATCGGAGAACTGTGTGAGCGAATATGACTGACAGCTCTCAGTCTAGCACTCCGCAGCCTGCTGAGGCAGACGCAAGTAAAAAGGCTCTGTGTGTACAAGTGGTGCTGTAGAACCCACTGTGTACAATCATCTGGCCTTTATATGAAGAACCTCAAAGAACTTTTCACTTAACAGCTAGATCTGCAACACAGGAACGCTGGGGTGGCTGGTTAAATGAACAAACGGAAGGACAGACAGATGACAGGCAGAGGTGCCTATAGGGTTTGTTTTCGCTTAGTGGTTAGCTTTCTCTCAGCAAGCTTCTCTGACTCAATCACGGAGATACAGTTGGAGGAAAAACAGTTTATTCAAAGCTGCGTGAGTGGAACAGACCACATCAGCTTTGTGACATCAGTTTGTGGGAACAGTTTAGGAGAGCCAGGGGCCAGTCAGTTCTTAATCTTCAAAATTTAGGTTCAGGTAAGGTCAATCGTTCTCTGAGTAGAGAGTTTAAGGCCATTTTGTTCCAGTTGTGTTTGCACATAGAGGAATTTGTCTTTCGCATTTAACCCACCAGTAATCCCACATACACACGCATACACACGGGGGCAGTGAGCACACTTGTCATGAGCGGTGGGCAGCCCTATCCATGGCACCCAGGGAGCAGTAGCTTTAGGTGCTAAAGGGCACTTCAGTCGTTACTGTAGGGTCAAGGAATTGAACCAGCGACCCTCCGGCTGGTCCCCTAACCTCTAGAACCGCAACTGCAGAGTACATCAGTCACTTTGCAGAAACTAGGAAGTTAACTAAAGCACATACACTCCACATGTGGACTGTGTGCCTACAAGGTTAAACGCAGGTTTAGGCTCCCTTATAAATTCAAACAAATTAGCGTAGCTTGAGAACACACCTGTGTAATATGAGGGATTGATGGGCTTTTCAGATTACAAGCACTCTAATTCAAGGCGTTCAGAATTTTTCTGAATTCATCCAAACCGACTACTCTAACTCTACTACACTAATAGTGCTTAATATATTCATTTATTGTATTTATTTTATTAATTTTATTTTATTTTATTATTCTAGCAAATTTACCATTACACTATGTCTGATATGGCACTAACTTGGGGTCCTGCTGCTAAGATGTTCACCACAAGATTATGCATGATATGATTTTACTGTATACTGTACTGTTACAAGTCCCTCAGCCGGTCAGTAAGTGTTAGTAATCTTAACCAAGCTGTCCTTGAGACAGTCCAGTATTTACAGTCACAGTTCAACAGCTAGTTTAATTAAACAATCCGTCATCTGGTCAGTATGCTGGCTGGAACACACCAAAACATCAGGAACCAAACCTCAAATCGATATATCTGGAACCTGAAAGTTTTTCATTTTACTGCATTTCTGTACATCTCCTGAAGACAATCGCACCCACTGCCCAGACAAAAAGCTTTACCCAGAACAGAAGGTGTATTTCAGTCTTAAGTCAGGCTCACCAGTACGAGACAAGTGTCGACCAGAGAGAACGTTCCTGATCGGCCGATTCCCGCACTGCAGTGGACGACCGCCGGCCCTTGATCTGTCCCCAAAGAGCCAGACTCCCGCACCTTAAAGAGGAAGTTCAGGAAGGATGCTGGCGATTCGGGAACGCCAAAGTCAGGCCATGTTGTGTAATGAAAATGGTAGATCTCTCTCGTCTCCCCAGTCTGAAACAACAAACCAGCCAGTTATATAGTTTGTGTGTAGAAAACACGCCTGGAGTTCTGTATTCTGTATTAGTTTGTTCTGTACTTTATCATACAGTCAGTTTTTAGCATTGTTTTAACACTGATATGGAATTTGTGTGCTGATGCTGAGATCAAACAAACATACAACGTCACAAATCATGGAAACTGTGAGTAGAGTTATGTGGATCAGCAGAAACAGACCATTTTTGCACTATACACTGGATCCGCAAAGCCACCAGCACTGTGGACTGTGTACTTGTACATGGATAGAATGACAATAAAACCGGTCATAAGACAGGAAATCCAGGATTAGTTTGAATTAGCTGGCTCAGAAAGAAAGCCTGCTTTACAAGACCAACCCGGGTCTTTATCTGTCTTTCTTTATGAATATTTAACTGTTTAATGTTCTAGAGATACTGACTATTCCCATTAAGCACGCAGTGATGTGCTTCAGACCCTCATTCATACAGAGGTAGACCATACATTTGTGTGTGTGTGTGTGTTTAAAACACCACCTGCAGCTCCTTCCTGAGTCTGGTGGCGAGCTTTCACTTCCTGAGTGTGGAAAACGGAAAAAACTAGCAATCATGTGGCTTTGAGGACCACTGTGGAAACTCACGTTTGCGTTCTGCAGCTCCAGCAGCCGGGTGGTGTAGTAGGATTTAACGTCTTCTGATAGCAGCCTCACCACAAAGCGTGTGTCACGAAACGACATCTCCTGTTCTTCCTGTGTCGGCCAATACTGCGCACACTTTTCCTGGAACAGAGATGAACGAACAGTAATAAACACTAGCCATTGGAATATGGAAGACTGCAGCCTGTTCACTAGGGTCCCTCCTGGTCACTGGTGATGAGGACCCTTGCATCTACACATTATTACTTCTAAACACATGAATCAAATTAAAAAGTCAGTAAGTCTTTACTACATGGGGTCTCCATCTTCTCAGTGTACCTTCAGATGAGCACTTCCTACTGACTCCCAAAGTCCTGACTTTAACCCCACTGGAAATCTCTCATCCTCAAGAACTTGGCCAAAAACTAAAGCGACTCTGGATGGAAATAAACTGTGTGATATTGCATAAAGGCTGTTCAAACAATGCAACAGTGAATGAGCACCGTAATTAAAGCTAAAGGCAGACCAACAAAATATAAGAGCAGATGTTTTTTGGCCAGGTTTTTACAGAAATGTCAGTCTGCTGCAAACTAGGCATGCGGTTATGTGTCAGGCAGACGGCCTTGTGGTGAGACCTTCAATCCTGCCTTTGCTCAGGAGCAACACACTGCCCCATCGCATACGACCCCTAGTTACCCGTACTAGTGATATGCGAGATAATGGCAACGGTTTCCTAGGAATTCTTTGCTGGACTGCAACACTTCCTTGGCCTGCCGAGTCGGCAGATTTATTGCCAGTCTAGCATTTATGGGACTGACTAGGACACCAGCTTCGGCAACCTGCTAGGTGCTGTAAGATGAGCTATCGTCTCTGACTGTACATCTACAAGGTGGTCTAACAAGGTAGAAGTGTCTAATAGAGTGGACAGTGAGTGGACAGCAGCACTGCTGTGTCTGATCCACTCACACCAGCACAACACACCACCATGCCAGTGTCACTGCAGTGCTGAGAATGATCCACCACCCACATAACTCCTGCTCTGTGGTGGTCCTTTGGTGGTACTGACCACTGAAGATCAGGGTAATACAGTATACAGAGCAACAGTTGGACTACAGTCTCCTATATGGTCAGAGGGGCTGATAACATGGACAGTATGTATACATACAATGAGGTGGTTTTAATGTTATGGCTGATGGGTGTATAATGAAACGCCCAATGCCAGCTTCACCTCATGAAGTAAAACGTCTACAAGATCAACCCCGATGGGCCCCATGAACACGCCGTTAACCACCTTAAGCCCTAAAAGGCATTAAGCTCTCACTGTATTTAACTTTCCTGATATTTCTGGTTTTACCCCCCCTTATGGCTCTGCACTATATCCAAATGATTACTGAGGAAACCCATCACTGGTATGCAGGTCACCTTTTTTTCAGTGTCCTGATTTAGAATAAATTAAATACCAAGCCAAAAATCACTGAAGGACTTTCTACATGTACCGCAGCGTTTTACCCTCCCTGACCTGAATCTACAACATCTGTATTAGAGCCCTGGATTTAACTCTCGCGTCTCATGCCCACAATCACATTAAATCAGTCTATCATCTCAGGGATCTGAGCGAAAGCAGAGCGCTCTAAATTTAAGGCCCCGACTGTACTGGCTTTGGCTTCCTCTGTGAAGTACAGCTCCCCACCATGTTATTTGCAGAAAGGCAATGCAGCGTTTATTTAAGAATCTATAGCCTGATGAACTCCTTCGCAACAGCCACAATGTCCCCTGTGACTGAAACGTGCCTAACAGACTTTAATACCTCTATGTGCACCAGTAACAGCTGTGATTGGAATTGGTGGACATCAGTGTTCAGACACTCTTCAAAGAATTGTGCAGTTGGTCCAGATTTGGTGGATGCCTTCTATGGCACAGTTCCCAATCTATAAATCCCATCTCACACACACACGCACACACCACAGGGATTTATAACAGGAGTTAATACCACCTTAACACTTTTAAACCTGGGCTATTTCTTTGGTCTGTTTTACAGCAGGTATCAGTAAAGCCCGGGTTATTTCAATGGTGCTTATATAACCTGGGTTACGAGTCTACCAAGTTAAAACTGGCTGAAACACAGTACTGGTATGGCTGATTCCGAAAAAAAAAATTCATCCTGCCTGCTCATGGGACAGCAATCTGAACAGCAGTTAAGTTAAAAGAAATCACGCTGAGGTTCTGTTTTCATCATTAAACAGCTCTGTGCTTCTGTGCTCATGGTAAGGAATCAACTGCAAGTCTCTTCATTGGTATAAAGAGCAGGTTTAGCCCAAGTATCTGAGTGGTGGGCGGTGGGGTCAAGTAAGGCTTCATCTTGTCTCTCAGGATTCAGCTCTGTTACTCTAGAGATCATAGATAAAGCTGAATGTGGCAGCCCATGCAGTTTCAGTGGGTGGCTGGCATTTTATTGCCAAACCTTTGGCCCTCTGAGCCTCACAAAAGACGCCTCTAACAGTTAGCAGACCGGAGAGTGCAGAAAGGTTTTCCTTTCTTTGCTGAGTCTGATTTTAGAGCCGTAACGCGTGACTGAGAAAAAATAGAAACAGAGACAAAATCGTGCGCCTCATTAATACCCGTCTGACAGATATCAACTTTCACCAACTCTCAGAACGTGTAGAGGCAACACCTGAACTGATGGGGAAAACCATCTCCCTGGAAGTCGGACAAAAGTACACAACCCTAGGGTGGAGTACAGGCTCTTTGGATTTAAGTTGTGTCAGAAACGTTGTACTGTAATACCACAGATTAGCTCAGATAACGAGTGTGTCATGTTTTGACATGGCTGTTTTTGTAAGGTCACGGGAACCAGCTTATTTACATGCGTCTGTCTGTTCAGCCTACAGTAGTTTCAGCTTCACCCACTCGTATTGTAGCTGTATGGCGTGTTTTCGCCTGGACTGCTTTCAGAATGAGGCACAGCCAATTAAAGCAGAGCTCATTTACATGCATCATTCTTAACTAACAGCCTGTTTTATGCTGAGGGCTCCTTTATGCTCCCTATATGTATGAAAATAAATAACCCTCACTGCCCACATACTTATTCTTTACATGTTAAGCAGCATGTCCAATAGAAGGCAGTCAGGAGTCAGATGTTTCTGACAACTGCACAACATGGTGGAGGCGGGAATAAAGATGTTGGAAAATAAACTGGAAATGTATGATTCCTGTTTTTGTTTTGTATTTGGAGGCTCTTCTCACCGTCACCGTGCTGTCAT
The DNA here is from genome assembly GCA_024036415.1 of Prochilodus magdalenae. Taxonomy (NCBI): domain Eukaryota; kingdom Metazoa; phylum Chordata; class Actinopteri; order Characiformes; family Prochilodontidae; genus Prochilodus; species Prochilodus magdalenae. Next base: position 296,251 of record JAMWET010000108.1, on the reverse strand, counting down.
GGCTGGCTATGGGCTGTAGCATTATTGAGCTTGTGCCTGCACTGTTGAAATAGAGAGGTTCCTGGTTCCTCCCTCCATCACTAATCTTCCTTTAGCTTCAGCACAGCAAACATGGATAAAAGCATTGTACGAGTTAATCTATCCCCCTGTTCAGGCCAGCGCTCACTCTCAGGTTCAGTTCTACTTTCTTCTTTCTCTATAAAATACACATGTGATGAGTACGGCATTTCAGCTGAAGCTGAACCTGCCTAAACCTGACGGAGTAGAAACTCTGGTGAGTCTGTTTGGTCGAGTTATCTGAGTATTTAGAAACGGGCACTAGTCTCAGGAGGGTTGGTGGGGTGTGTGAGGTTGATTTGAGACTTTCAATGAAATTGACTTGTTATTTGAATTTCCAGTTCCACCTTAAACAGTACAAGAGCAATATTCAAGCAGCTCTACAGGTGTTTGAATGCTCCATTTAAAGTGGAAGAGGAAATCTGTGACGGAAGCAGCTGAATCTGCAGGTGTATGGAAGTGTACAGCCATATGGGTTTACCAGCAGTGGCTAAAATCCCAGTCTACAGGGAATTTCCTCTGAATTGTGCCAGGGAAGGCATCCACCACATCTGGCCCAAGTGACTCTTTGATGTAAGTGTCTGAACATTGATGTGGTCTACATCCAGAAATTTGTCAAGTACATTCCAAACCCAATCACAGCTGCATACTGGTGGATGTAGGACATGCTATTAGATATGTTTCAGTTGCAGGGGACTCAGTTTTGCCTGGAGAGACACTCTGAGAGACCATTACTCACCCAGTACAGTAAGGCTCAGACCACTAACACGATACCACACTGAGAGACCATCACTCACCCAGTACAGTGAGGATCAGACTACTAACAACACTAACCTGATACCACACTGAGAGAACATCCTTCACCCAGTACAGTGAGGATCAGACCACTAACACCACTAACCTGATACCACACTGAGAGACCATCACTCACCCAGTACAGTGAGGATCAGACTACTAACACCACTAACCTGATACCACACTGAGAGACCATCACTCACCCAGTACAGTGAGGATCAGACCACTAACACCACTAACCTGATACCACACTGAGAGACCATCACTCACCCAGTACAGTGAGGATCAGACCACTAACACCACTAACCTGATACCACACTGAAAGAACATCCTTCACCCAGTACAGTGAGGATCAGACCACTAACACCACTAACCTGATACCACACTGAAAGAACATCCTTCACCCAGTACAGTGAGGATCAGACCACTAACACCACTAACCTGATACCACACAGAGATCATCACTCACCCAGTACAGTGAGGATCAGAACATGGCAGAACTAGCAGGGACTATGGAGGTTATGTCCAACCTTGTGGTAGGTGGATAATGGCAAACCGGATATTCCATTGTTTTCAAAGGAGTCGCAACAGAAAGTTGGGCCTCTGTTAGCAGCCACGCTCTGCAAAACGCAGTGGTAAGCAGAATGCTCAGCCAAGAATTTAATCTTTCCAAATTTGCAGCTAACAGAAGTGAATAAAGCGGATGTCTATTTTCTTGGAAACAGAAATAAACAGTATATAGAACAGCATACAGAGCTCCACCTTTCTCCACCTTAAATAAGACATCTACATCTTCATCCACGCTGCTCTGATCACCATCTATTTTCACTGGTAACACTGCCACCATCTGAACACAACAGAACAGTCCAGACCTAACTACGTATCAGCCCCAAAAACCCTGATCTGTCCATCTCTGCAGATTATTTTCATCTCGTGCTACAAAACAAACCACAGAAATAATCCCAGGTTATATTTTGTCTGTGGTATTCTGAACCATGGAAATAACTGAACCGGTTTATGTGAATGCCACATCAGTAAATGTTCCATCATATTTGGTGGAAAAAGAGTTCTCTTCAGGTACAGGGTTAATTAAATAACAGTCAGTCAAACATTAGACACCCTGCGGTACAATTACATTAACGCTGCCTCCTTCTTTGGAAAACTAATCTTGACTGGACAGTGCTTTAATTAAGAGTAAGAAAATTCCAACTTTAAAAAGACCGGCGTCCTCAAACCTTTGCCAAGGCCCATCCTTGCTTACCTCACACGAGCGGCCGAGAGTGAAACTCAAATCATTAGTATGTCTGATGTTAAACCCACCCACCAAGTTTAATTCCTGTCAGTTGATTTCTCTTGAGTGTAGCTATTTGTCCAACTACACTTTTGATGGCGAGTTTGTTTGTGTGCATGACTGTGTTGGGGTTAACTGAACCGAACACAGTACAGCAGGTGTTTGTTCAACAATACTTACTGAGCCTTTCTCTATCACTCTGTTCAGCATAATCACTGCTTTGGTTTTCTGCTCCCAGATCATGAGCCAGAAATGACCACAGGTCGTCCTCAGAGGGCCCTAAGACGACAAACACAGGATACCGGTTCTCATACAACATCATTTAACAGGTTCATACAATTTTTGATACAAGGGTTATTTAGTAAAAGCAATGGTTCCCTCCAGAACCATAAAAACTTAAAGAACTGCCTGCATTCTTTGCATGGTGAAATGAGTCTTCAGATCGATGAAAGATGTGTTGTATATGGTTGAACCCACTCTATCAGCTCCATTGACCATGTAGGAGCACTCTGTAGTTCATCTGTTTCTCTATATGCTTTATTACCCTGTTCTGTAATGGTCAGGACCCCCACAGGACCACCACAGAGTATTATGTGGGTGGTAGATTACGGGGCGCTGTCCACGGGACTCTGTAGGATGGATAGTTTTGGTTTGTCTGCATGTCCAGACTGTAAAGCTGAGGGTTTGTGTGTGCTCTCCCACACCCACACACACACACACACACACACACACACACACACACATCTGACATCTGATTCACGCAATTTCAGCTACTGTGACCTTATAGGCACGTTTCACATCTGACCACAGATGTAAGTGGGCAGTAGATGTCTGATGTTAACAGAACGTTAACAGCAGATTCCAGCTCACCACACCTCCCATGCAACACGGCTCTTCTTCTAAACCTGGCTGACCTTTTCACTCTGCATCTGCATGCGTGAGTCTGAGAGGCTGCTGAACACAGACAGGACGAGCACAATAATAAACGCTTTCAGAGGTAGTCAAGAGTTCAGTTCCATCATGTGCCTTTATATAGACACTACAGCCACTCAGGAGCCACAGTCCGGTCACTCCACCAGTTTCTGGTCAGAGTCCTCTAATGTCAGGGTGAATGGGCGGAGCTACACTGCTGCAGGTTCAATAGGCAGATGTCTGCAAATTCTGCATTGGTTTTTGCTTAATTACTTAATTTTACAAATTTATTAAAATTTTAATATTAATAAATGCTCAACATTTTATGCTTTTTTATTGTTTTGTGTTAAATATTGATGATCTTTTCATGTTATTTCTTTCCAGCAGCAAATTTGTACATTATATTTATATGGACAAATTTGGAATTTAAATAAAAATAAAAACACCCCACACCACATTTTATCCAAAATTCCAATTAATGATTTGAGCGCTGAAATATTAGAACCTTGAAATTGTAAATAAGTTGTCAAAAAAAGAAAACAACAAAAAACCAAAAGCAAATAAAACACATCTATCAATAAATACAGCACCAGGATTGCATCACGTCACGGTAAAACAAAGCACAGCTAAAAAAAAAATGTTTGGCCTGAGAGCAACTCCTCCAAATACATTGCAGCTACCAGTGAGAATGCACCTAGTCAGAACCGTTCACAGTGAAAGTTACTACATGAGGTGGTTATGAATACACTGCCTGATGTCTGAGACGCCGTTTATGATAGTTTGGAGAAGATTTCAGTCTTAAACTCCATTCATGGTGGAGGGATACATGCTGCAGGGCGCTGTAAGGTAAAACAACAGCCCAAGAGAAAACTTATTATATGTTTTCCAGATTTTCCCATCATCAACAACATTCCATATAACACTCAGAAGACATGTGTAGATTCACTGGTGGTTTAGATAGTAAAGAAAATGTCTATGTGTGTTGTATAGACATGGAGAACCGTGGTTCCCACCACCACCACTGTAAAGAACATCTGAACCATCTCACACCAAACCCACTCTAATGATTATGGTTATATATTCATGGTTTATTTATAGAAAAATTTTGAAGACCAAAAAAAAAAAATATATATATATATATATATATATATATCTCAGTGGAACTCCCCTTTTACAGGCAATGAGGGAACTCGGGGAGGCTGTGACATAAAAACTGACCTGAGTTAGAATGTAACTTCTTTGGGCTTCGTCCATCTGCACCAGGCTCGCGTTGATGTAGTCGTTCTCTGTGTTTCCCAGCTTCACTCGACTGTGATCGACTGGAACGTTCACACACACACACACACACACACACACACACACAAACACACAAACATGCAGGTTTAGACCAAGAGATCATCACAAACATTTACACACAGTACAACAAACATCAGGTCACGTCTCACACGAGGAGCAAAAAACACCCGCAACTTTCAACACTCAGGAAAACAAACACTACAATGAACAAAGACAACACAAACCAAACACAGGGCAAACCACCAAGACCAGGAGGCCGCAGGTTATTAAAAGGCCAACAAACAAGATTTAACTTGTGCTATAACCAGTGTAGGCTGTACATTTAAGGTGGAGACAGGCAGGGGGAGCTTTGTGCTTTATTTGTGTTGAATATGCTGGGTTCATTTGGAATTCAACAATGAGGCCTTTGGCGTCCATGGCTCCCCCCAAAAAAACAACCTCTGGTATATTCACTGCTGCAGTTAATGGCAAAAGTTGAAAAATTGAAATATTGACTGCAGCCTGTGGGACGGTAGGTCTCCTTTAACGCTACTGTCAGAATGTAGCTGCACTTCCCTGCTGTTCCTTCTGATTGGAACAGTGCTGGATTATGTAGCCTAGATTGTAGATACAGCCTGAAAAGACTAGAACCCCCAGTACAGAAGGGATAAGCCTAGCTAAGTAAGGGATAAGTAGAAAAACAGAAGACTGGCGCTAAAGAAGGAGTGGGGGACTGGGAGGCCGACACTGCTTGGGGGGGGGGTCTGGGAGGCTGGCGAAAGAAGAAGAGGGAACAAGGAAGCCAGCACCAGAGAAGGAGGAGAAAACCAAGAGGCCGGAACCAGAGGAAGCGGGACCTGGAAGGCCTATGCTGGAAAAGGAAAGCAAAAGATTAAAGGCATGTGCCGAAAGAATAAAAGTGAATCAGTAAGCCACCTCAGAGGAGAAAGGAACCAGGAGGCCATCCCCAGAGGAGGAGAGAACAGGAAGGTCACCCTTAGAGAAGAAGAAGGGAACCAAGAGGCCATTTCCATAGGAGGAGGGAAACAGGAGGCTGTCACTAGAGAACGATGATGAGGGCACCGGGAGGCCGTCCCCAGAAGAAGAGGATGAACCGTGAGGCCAGCGCCAGAGGAGGAGGGAACCAGGATGACGCCAAGCACGGATAAAGGTTCTTTAAGTGTTCATGGTTCCTTTTGGCACAAATACCTTTACTAAAAGACCCCTGAAGATTCATTCCTAAGAGTGTACAGGCACTGGAACTAAATCTGTGGTTGGGGTGGGGTTGGTTGCTGCTGGTAGGAAGAAAGGGTTTGTCTGGTAACCTGGCTGATGGAGCACCACACTCACTGCTCATTCAGCAGTCAGTAGTATTCTCTCAGTCTCTCATCATTCTCCAAGAACTGCTCCTGAAGCCCAAACAAACTCACTACACCCACTCGGAGCGTTCTGAGCTCCTGTCACGCGAGAGGAGAGTTTTTTAACAAGGACACAAACACAAAACAAACACTACAGCGGCTGCAGTAGCGCTGACACAGGGAAAAGACAACAAAGGACAAGGACATTCTGCATCACACACAAATACAGCTTATGAGTTAACCAGTGCGTGATGCACAAACGCATAGGCCACCATTCCAGCAAAAACAAAAGGGGGTTACTCACACGGGCTGACGTCTCTGTATCTGTTGCGGTTGCGGTTCTCTGGGTATTTTGCCACCCTGAAAGGACATTCCTGAGACTGGTTGCGTATTTCCTACAAGGAAAGACATGCACAGTGAGACAGAATGGTAACATCTACATTTGCTGATGCAGTGCAAGATAAGATTACCTGAGAGACAAATTCCTGAGTGGGCACTTATGTGTGTGTTTCATTGCATTCACTCTCTCTTTTAAGACACAGACACAGAACTAACTAAATGGGGAATAGAGGCCAGATTTGGGACAAAACAGTTTTACTGTTTTGCTCACTGTAACAGATAAACAGCACCTAATGAGTGAAACTAAATCTGGTGAGGTCAGGGTAGGCGAGCTCGGCAAGGGACGACCATGATCGCTAAAACAGAAATGTTCTCATTAACATAACGGCATAATATTAATAAATATTCAGCTTCATCACAAATATAATGACTTATATTCATCGCAGTTGAGTAATAGTGAGCATCGATAGACCGTCCACGCCTGACTCAGGAGACGGCCATGCAACACCGAAACAAGTGGGGTAATGAATCAGCTCCAGCCCGTGAAAACATGCGCCCACACACAGCGACCTCATTTACCTATCATTTGCATAGGGGTAGCCCCAATTTGTCCACATAGCCATCGCATTTACATGGAGCGCAAAATAATTCATACAGATGTTTTCATAGACAACAAAAACACATTCAGCAGCTAAGCCAACCACGGTTCCTGAGGGTTCCTGTAGTCTGGGGTTCAACAAGACATGGACTGGTGTTACATTACAGTACTAACACCATTCCAGCTTGGGAATGTTCAGTCTGGGGCCAAAGGTTTGTGCACCGAACTTAAATCACAATATAAGAAGACCATTAGCAACACCCTATTACCCAGGTGGGCCATCAGCCTAACAACCAACTGGAATACAAAACAACAGTTTAGCAACCTCAGTCACTGCTCAGCCACCACCTGGAACGTCATACCAACAATCCACGAACAGCACAGCAACCACCCAGCAACAGAGCAGCAACCGCCCAGCAACAGCCTAATGACAGCGTAGCAACAACCCAGAAAGTGCAAGTGCGGGAAACAGCCCAAGATATCTGTGAAAACACCTAGCAACACCGCAGCAAGCACCAGGCAACTACCTAGAACACCATAGTAACAACCTAGAAACCACCTGGAACACTATAGCAACCACCTAACAACATAGCAACACCCTAGTCACAGCTTAGCAACCTACAGCAACAACCTAGCAATGCTACAGCAACCGCCTGGGCGATATGGCAAATCCTAATACAGTGATACGTCAAGAAACATTTATAATATCTCACAATATTTATTTGCTCATACGTCTGATCGGCTTGAAAACAGAACCAGAAGACCCACATTCAATACAACCCTATCAGGAATTGTGAATATGAGGATTCCTATCCGGTACATACACTGCTGCACCAAATCCACTTAACTTGGACTCAGTTATTCTCTGCATAATGAAACATCCAGAAGGTCAAAGTTCTACTGTACACGATACTGACCCTATAAACTGTCTGTTCATAATACACCACCATAGTAACATAGACCGTCAAACTGCACGGCACTGCTCCCAGCAACAATCGGGCAACCGCTTCAGCTGCACTCAAACAAACAAACAAACAAATAAAAACTCTCAGTTTAACCCAACAAATCTAAGAGTTGTCTTCCAAGCTTCTAGCCTTCTATCTAACGGCTGGGGACAGAGAAAGCAGCAGCTCCTGCAGCTCTCTGATATTGGGAAGGTCTGTTTGAGCAAATATGTGTACAACAATCCTCAGACTCAGTCAACATACTACCCAGCATATGGGCCTCAATTGGCAGGGGGTCATCCTTGGCTTGAACAATGTCACCTTTAGGCCTCCAGACCTCCAGAAGGCTTTGGATCCTCAGCTCGTACTGCTTACCTCGGGCCTGTACGTGCCTGGGGCCTTTCTCACGAAGCTTCATCAAACCACAAAAACACACGCAGCCGAAGTGAGCTCATCTCACCAAGGCAGTCACCAACTTTCTCTTAATCCAGGCTTACATACTCTGCCTGTGGTAAATCCTGAAACTGATGTTTCATGACGAACAGCCAATTGCGTGAAGCCGAGTGGCTTATGGTGAAAGTAGAGCCTGTATAAGAACAGGAAAGACAGGCTGACTCCCCCAACACCGCCACTGTGTTAGAACTAACTGTGGGCATAGCTGCTTCATATCTCTGTAGTGTGACTAGTTACCTCTGCTGAAACAGCTCTAATCTTCATGTGGGTGACCCCACAAAGGTCAGGAAGGCGGTCCACTCATGTTGGTACTTGAGTGGTCAGAAGCTCCGTTCTGACTGGTCCAGAACATTAAGCTTGTGTATGCTATTCTGCTTTCCAGTGCAAGTGGGCTGGTGGTTTTCTCCAAGGAGGAACTCGCTCAGTGGTGTTTCTTTTTCAATAGGAAGCGTCAGTTCTGTTATGTGTTTGGTGTATCGAGTTTAGGGGATGCAGATAAAACTGTGATATAGCTAAATTAGAATATTGGGATGGGCTTTACAACACTCAATAGATCTCGATATTTAGTTCTAATTAGCTGGAACAAAGACAAAAGATCCAGCAGAGCTACATTTCCAGATGAAAACCTATCGAGAGGAAACTTGGTGGGTAGGTTTGACATCGTAAGACATGCTAATAATTCAAGTTTCACACTCTGCCGCATGTAAGGACGGGCCTTATCCCTGTACCTGACTGACCCAACAACCACAGCTGCAGACATTCAGCGAGCAGTGATACCTCTATGAGTCATCCTGTTAGTTCAAGAACCATCGGCAGACGGCTGCACCACGCAGGACTGCATGCACGGTGATCGTTACGACGACTGTCCTTAACACCATGTCAGCATCACTAAAGACTGCAATGGTGTCCTGCCAGCCTGTTATGGAGTGACTCAGAATGACATCGGGTCATCTTCAGTGGCGAGTCCCACTTTTGTTTGGTGGAGACGACCAACGAATCCATGTGTAGAAACACTGTGGTCAGGAAAAACTTTATGCTAAGTAATCTGGCCAACATGATGGGTTTACCCAATCGGGAGGCAACTGGTGTTTGCAGCTCAAAGTTTGAAACACTGGTTCCACTTTTCAAAAGAACATCAGTGAAAGCTGATATATTTGTACCCAAGGAAAATGATTATGAATCAATCAAATGTCTCCAAGTTGGAATCAATTAGCCAAGTCCTAAATGTCTCATAAATTAGTTCATTATTATTAATTAAAAAATGCAGAAAAATGATTTACATAAACATTCACCACATTTCTGTTAGATTGTTTCGGGAATTCCCCTGTAACTGAAGGGGGAAGCGTTTGTGTCTGCCAGGGCCGGGGCTATCATTACACAATCGCCCAATCACGATTATTTAAGATAACCCAGTTATTCGAGTTCATCGCAATTATTTAAGACAGTCATTTTCCACAGTCATTAGATTTCGGTCAGGTGCTGAAAACAAAATGTGAACTGGGTGGAAAACAGCTAGAAATATAAGAAAGAGAAACTCGGAGATTGCGGGACTGATGAACACGAACCAAAACATTCTAATATCTAGCTCTGTAAAGACGAGAATCAATAGAGTAGTGTTTCTTTGTGTGTTAGCTTTGTAGCTCCCCTCAACTCTACACATAATTCTAGACATCTGTGTGAGTGCGGGCACAGTATTCAAGCATCAGTACAGCCAGTGTTAGCTACTCAGTACACACAGCTGGCCAGTAAGGTGGCTAATCAGCCTGTTTGGCCACTTTAGGCTTGCAGTTTTATGGCTGTAAACAATAAACAAGAAAAAGATTATTTTATATTTTTTATATATGAGGTTTCATTATTATTATTATTATTACTACTATAAAAGTAGCATGTTATATTATGCAAAGCAGCACCCATTATATTATAGATTGTACAGCTTCAATATTGTGACCCAAGAGCGTAGCTCCAAAACAGGTGGACATTATGAAGTGAACACTCCGCTCCACACATATATTATTATTGCTGTACGACTTTGCCGTTGTTTACGTACTGTCTAATAAAGGATAAAACCACATCAAGTCTCCAAAATTAAACAGTTAGGATGTGGACAGAGTCATTCAGAGCGGTTTACTATAAAATGCTCAGTCCTAGAGACAGAGTCAGAACTGTTTACAGAGGTGGTGAATTGAACCAGACGTCCACCTGTAAAAGCTCCCTCACAGAAAGTTACTACATGAGATGGTAATGAATACGCTGCCTGATGTCTGAGACGCTGTTTATAATAGTTTGGAGAAGATTTCAGCCTTAAACTTTTTTCATTCATGGTGGAGGGATACATGCGGCAAAAAAAAAAAAAGTCCCCCAAAGAAAACTTATTATTTCCGGGTTTTCCCATCATCAACATTCCATATATACTCAGAAGACACGTGCAGGTTTACTGGTGATTTAGATAAATAAAGTGTCTGTATGTGTGTTAGACACCCCTGGTTCCCATCACCACCACTGTAAAGAACATCTGGACCACCTCACACCAAACCCACCATTCTGGATATGTCTGTTGCTAAAGCTCTACATCTGAGCCCCATCATGGACTAGTGATGAAGTCCTTGTGGAGATCATCAAATACGTCCACTTCACAGTACAGACTGAGTTCCCTTACAGCCCCAGTATATGAACCTAGCATTAGCTTAGCAGGATAGCTAAGAAAAATGAACCAGTTTCCAGGGTTTTGTGATCTAAGTTTTAATTCCAAACTGTTCCTAGATACAACCAGCAGGTGCTTACTCCCAGTTAAAGACATTTCTGTGCTGAAATGTTTAGAAATTTGATGGCATTTGTGAGCAACAGGCTAGCAGCGCTAGCAAGCCCTGGAAGGCTAGCTAGGGTCAACTTGTGCAACTTCGTTTTTTTCTTGGCGATTTTGGGTTATTTATGAGGCTCGAATCCAGTGATATTTCGTGCCTTAGTGTATTTAATCGCTTATAATCCTACAGACTCGTTTATTAATGCGTTTATAAAAAGGTGATAGCTCTGTGCAGAAAGGAAAACGGACATTTAGCGCCATTTCCATTAATAGTTAAGAGATATTTAGCTAAGTGATGCTATCAGTAATGATTTCAGGGAGTGACATATGATTCAGTAAAACATCTAACGTTTTAATTTAAAAAGCTTTCAGGGTGATATCAAAATCCAAGTTGGGTTCCTATTCGAATCTCCCCGTTCCACCTTAAATAGTGAGGCGCCAGAATATAACTGCTGCACCATTTAAGGTGGAACGGGAAAACTCGAATAGTAGCTTCTTAGCTTGCTGCAATACGTTTTAGACAGTTAAACGAGCTATAATAATGTATTCTCCATATTTTCTATTAATAAGCATCTTTGAAGATAAACATTAGCGCATAAAACTAGCTCGCTAAGTCTGTTAGCAATCAGCGCGCTAGCTAGCAAGTTAGCTAGCCAGCTAGCTAGTTAATGTCAACACAAACACCCACCACACATGCATATTGACTACGCTGCTAAATTGTCGGACTTCTCAGCGTCCAGGCTGACTATTTCAAATACTATCCACACTAAATATAGCCCAGTTACCCTGTCAGTCAGCACACTAGCTAATGAGCCCATAAGGCCGGTCAGTAAACAGTTAAGAGGCCAGTTTAGCTGCGTTACCTGGTAGAGGTTTTGCCACCGGCCTTCTGAATCAATGTCCTCAAACTCGTGGTCCATTTCTGCCTTCAGTCACTCTCTCATCCGGTATAAACAAAACATAAATATCTCTATAACAAAGGATTAGTCATGTCTCTCGCCTGCGCTAACCCACAAACATAAAAAAGAATTAAAAAAGAAAATAAAAGCACGCACACTCGCACACTCACTCTCTCACTCTCATTCACTCTCGCCCTCTCTCACTCGCATACGCACTCGGCCCGGTTAGTTCGCGTTTGACATCTAAGACCGAAATGCGCACTGCGCGGCAAAGCGGCGCACCATTTGCGCAAACCATCGAGTCAAACAGAAAATACAACTACTATAAGCCACCCCCCGCCCCCACCACCCAAGAAAACTGACTACAAATAATAACAAACATTATTGCCATTCCAATTTATCGTATGAACTCAAATAAATAAAAAAAATAAAAATTATAATTTTCTCAAAATAGTGGAAACATAAAACCAGCCGAATGTGTTGGAAACGATAAAATAGGCTTTGAGCTCTTGTAGCCCAAAGACAGAAAATGAAACTAAGATAGGACAACTACCTAAAAGTCTGAACAGAATTAATCGTCTCTAAAGGAGCTGCTGTAAGCTGAATAGATATGTTTTGAGGTTCAGGAGCCTGAAGACAGTGACTAGTAAAATTGAAACTGTATATATGTGTATATATAAACCGAAACTATGCTGACGTCATGCAGATGTGAACGCAAACATAGTCATATGGTCAAAAACAGAAATAAAAACCAAAAGTTTCATAAAGCTTGTATGTGTATTGTGTCTTCTCTGTATGCTTTAATGCCCAATTTTTCAATGGTTAGGACCACCACAGGACCACCACAGGACCACCACAAGGTCAATGGAGCTCAAAAAGTGGACACTGAGTGTAGATACAGAAAGGTGGTTTTAATATTTAATCATTTTTAATATTTAAGTAATTGTGAATGTAATTGTAAATAAGTCAATGAATAAATAAATCAATCAATACATAAATAAATAAAGACAGGTATGTAAATATAAATAAATAGATAGATAGATACATACATACATAAAATGTGCACATATACAAATAATGTGTGGAAATCTATTTTCGAGGTGGGACTTTTAATGTCATGGCCGTTTTGTGCTCCAGTCCAGCGGGAGGCGCTAGCGGCGCTCTAACGGTTCAGACCAGCGGGAAGCAGATGTAGGCGCTAAAATGGCGTGTTGTTGAGGTACCCGCCACAAGTGAACTCAAATTCTTCAGATTTTACAGATTTAGTTTGGCTTTAATCCTGTTTTTGAGGGCGTTGGGAGTTCGTTTCGAGCTGTATCCGTCCACAGAGGAGAATGTTTGTGGCCAGGAGCATCGCTGCGGATCATAAAGATCTGATTCACGATGTTTCGTATGATTTCCACGGGAGGCGGATGGCGACCTGCTCCAGCGACCAAAGCGTGAAGGTACAACGGCTCCCACAAAACCGGAGATGTTTATATATGAATAAAGTTCATTTTTTATTATTTCACTGAGAATGAAAGGTATTATTTATGTTCTGGGGTGTACTTTGGGTTAATTGTCTGTTTTATTTCGTCCAGTTATTGTTTTATTTCGTTGTTGTTTATGAGGCTTAAGGAGGAATTCTATTCTATCCGTGAACAGGAAAATGTGAATAAGAAGCCAACCTCAGCTTCATGGCTTGTAGAAATGCCCTAAATGCTGCACCATTTAAGGTGGAACAGGAAAATTCAAATAGGACGCCAGCCTCAGCTTCATGGCTTGTAGAAATGCTTTAAATGCTGCACCATTTAAGGTGGAACGTGTAAATTCAGCCTGAAAGCTAATTTAAGCTTAACAGCTTGTTGAAGTGCTTTGAATGCTGCCCTGTTTAAGGTGGAAAGGGGCAAATTCAAAAGGAAGCCAACCTCAGCATCATAGCTTGTTGAAATGCCTTAAATGCTGCCACATTTAAGGTGGAGCAGGAAAATTAGAGAAGCATGGAATAACTGTAACGTATTGACTGGTACAAACTTGTCTTGTGTTTTGACTATTATAAGGTTTGGGACAAAAGTGACAACGGAGAATGGCACTGCACTGCCAGCTGGAAGGTACTGTGTTCTCCATGTTAATATCTTTGACATTAATAAATATTAATCTGAATATAAGGATGCACTAATACCACTGTACGCCGTCTTGTACCACCTACCAATCCTTATACGAACTGTGTCTGAAAGAGCTTATTACCGCATGTCGTCTGCTTTAACAGTATCACCGTTCTTGTGTTGTTGCTCTGATGTGTTCAGACTCACAGTGGCTCGGTGTGGAGAGTGACGTGGGCTCACCCAGAGTTTGGCCAGGTCCTGGCGTCCTGCTCCTTTGACCGCACTGCCGCAGTGTGGGAGGAGATAGTCGGCGAATCCAATGACAAGCAGCGTGGGCTCAGTCACTGGGTGAGACGAACTGTTACATCAGGCGGTACTCAGCAGCCTGGTGCTAGTCATCACAGAGAACTAAACTGACTGGATAATCAAGGAAAAGGGGAAAACTCACTGACAGACCACACATTCACCAAAAGGGCATTGTTTAAAGTAGGCTGACCGGTAAAATTATATTGAAGCAGAGACTTGGGTTTTGCAAGAGGGTAGTGCGACATGTAGCATCAGCCATCTGATTGGTTTGTTTCTGTTTTTCTGCCAAGTCAGAACAGACACGGTAGTGCCACATTTAAAAAAAAAAAAAAAAAACATTTCACACACTGAGCTGCACTAAATCCAAACAAACAGGACTAGTTACAGTCTTTTTATATGTAAATATCTGGTGGGAATGTTATTCAAGTATATCTCATGCTTGAGAAAGCAAACTGCACAGGGAATGTCATGGAATTTAAAAAAATCTGTTCCAACATTGGGAAATTGAGGTGTTTTGGTCATGTCTGGGATTACCAGGGAGTTTTTGTTTAGCGCTGTGCTAGTTGGTTGGGTTTGAGCCTCCATTATTTGTTGGCTACATTAATGGTGATGGCTTTAAATCTACCTGTACAGATAAAGAGAACCACTCTGGTGGACAGCAGGACGTCGGTGACTGATGTGAAGTTCGCCCCGAAGCACATGGGCCTGGTTCTGGCCACCTGCTCTGCAGATGGAGTGGTACGCATTTACGAAGCCCCGGACGTGATGAACCTGAGCCAGTGGAGCCTTCAGCATGAGATCTCCTGCAAACTCTCCTGTTCCTGCATCTCCTGGAACCCCTCCAGGTGTGTGACAGTCAGGGAGGATATATACAGACTATGTGCTCACAGTTTGGCCTAAATTAGTTTAATATCAACACGGCTCAGAGAAAAACATGTATCTCCATTTGTGGCGATTTTGACTTTTATGCAACATTTGAACGCAGCAGCTGCTGTTTACACTGTGTGAAGATTTTATAATAATAATAATAATAATAATAATAAGAAGAAATATTTGTTTCTTCCATAAAAATATGAAAGTGCCTTTCATACCATTGGCAGCTCAAAGTGTTTTACAAACAGTTGACATGTCTGGTTCCATTGAGGTTTTTGCCCTCTCCTGTAAAGAAACTGTTTTGGAGATGCCTGTTGTTTTTGGACAGTGATATGTTGTTTGTGGTGTAGTGCAGCATTGTCCCTCAGCCTTTTTAGTGTTCTCTCATTATAGTACCCAGCATGCATTGCAGAAATGCACAATGTAATCATTTGAAAACCCTGTGTCTTCTAGTTCTGCTTGCTCATCACTGAGATGTAGCCTAATAAATCAAAAAAGTTTAGCTCTTTCCTCTGGTCTCATGGACAACCGGAAATGTTTCATGAACCCTGGAGAGCATCACTTGTTGACATGCTTTATCTGAGTTTTTCATTAATGCCTGTGTGGTTCTGTGTAGCTCCCGTGCACATCCTCCTATGATCGCTGTTGGCAGTGACGACAACAATGTGACATACAGCGGAAAAGTACAGATATATGAATACAACGAAAACACCAGGTGCGTCCATGCGTACTGCTTTCTCCTTTAATGAGCAGTGGGTGTTAGGGGGTTTGGTGTGAGGTGTAAACAGAGTGATTGAGAGTGGGTTTGGTGTGAGGTGTAAACAGAGTGATTGAGAGTGGGTTTGGTGTGAGGTGTAAACAGAGTGATTGAGAGTGGGTTTGGTGTGAGGTGTAAACAGAGTGATTGAGAGTGGGTTTGGTGTGAGGTGGTTCAGATGTTCTCTACAGTGGTGGTGATGGGAACCAGGGTTCTCCATGTCTACAACACACATAGAGACACTTTATTAACTATCCAAACCACCTGTGAACCTACTCGTGTCTAAGTTTATATGGAATGTTGATGATGGAAAAATTTGGAAGTAATGTTTTTTGGGGGGACTATTTTACCTCACAGCTCCCTGCAGGCTGAAATCTTCTCCAAACTATCATAAACAGCGTCTCAGACACCAGGCAGCGTATTCATAACCATCTCATGTAGGAACTTTCTGTGAGGAAGCTTTTAGAGGGGGATGTCTGGTTCTATTCACCACCACTGAACAGTTCTGACTAAATCTACAACAGAGCATTCACACCAAACCACTCTGAATGCGTGATTACTCAGTCTGAGTAGATTTGTTTGAGGGATTGATCATGTTTTTTCCTCCATCAGGAAGTACGCCAAAGCAGAAACGTTAATGACTGTTACAGACCCTGTTCACGACATCGCCTTCGCTCCAAATCTCGGCAGGTCTTTCCACGTTCTCGCCATAGCAACCAAAGATGTCCGCATCTTCAAGCTTATACCACTTCGGTAAGTTGTATTGCTCAGACCAAAGCGCTTTAGGGTTCTGCTTTATGTTTACTGTCTACTACAGCTTATGTAGCAGTGTTCTGGCTTTGGGAAATTGCAGAGATATCCGTTATCCCAAATTAATTGGTCAGTCGAATTATTCACTTGTTACCTTAACGGACAACCTCTGGTCAAACTAAACCTGCTCTAGTAGGGCTTTAGTGTGAGACGACCGGCTGCCTCACAAATCCTGCGTCCGTTTGGTGCATCAGTTGTGAACATCCTTAGAAATGAACATAGGATGAAATATATGGTTATATGAAATCTTAAGATGCAGCACACACACACACAGTACAGGCATTCTGTGGCAACAGAGTAGAGGAAGGTTTTTGTCATGTGACCAAATCCACAAGTTCCTGCATTTGTATGATGTATCCTTGCAGATGTGCTTGGCAGAACAGCTGGCAGGAGATCAGTATAAGTGGATATGGAAACAGATCTGAGACTGTTGTCTGTGCAAGGTGGAAAATTCAGGGCTGACTGAGTGGTCTGCCCTCTAGAGGAAGCACACGTAGTACATAGGCCAGTATGTGAACAGTTACGTTCATGATGCAGCTGGTAGTCTCTTTAAAGGCATTACCAAACAGCAAGTATATTTCTACCCTATGACCAATTTTCTTGTGGTTACACTCTTGACGTGAAGCTTAAAACTGGGATCGGAGTCAGTGGTAACACCCAGATCTTACCGGATTCACATTTCATATCTGTAGCCAGACCTTCTAGTATATTCCGAGACTTTGTTCTTTGTCCAGTAGTTCCTTCGAGTTTTAGTTTCACCCCATTAATGTTTCTTAAGAACTTGGACTGGACAAATGGCTAACCTATGGAACGCACAGCTGGGTGTCGTCTGGAAGTTGACTCCTTTTTTGTAAATGATCTGGCCAAGTGGCAGCGCATAGAACGAAAAACAGAAGTTGTCCAAGAATAGACCCCTGTGGTACACCACAGCGAAGGCCATGCTTTCTGGAAACAAATTCATCAGCCCCTGCAAAAGCTGACTTTTGGTCAGATGTGCAAAACCACATGAGGGCATTTCCAAAAACTCAAGTCCGGTTTTGAAGGCTGTGATCTGATCCGTAGTATTCCATGCAGCATTAAGGTTCAAATGATGCTTTATTTAAATGAATGTGTATCTGAAAGATGTTTTTCCTCTTCTTGTCTCCCACCAGGAGGGAGAGTGCCACCAGTTCCGGCCCCACCAAGTTTGAGGTTCAGGTGATGGCTCAGTTTGACAGTCACAACTCGCAGGTGTGGCGCGTCAGTTGGAACATCACCAGTACCCTGTTGGCGTCCTCTGGAGACGACGGCTGTGTTCGCCTATGGAAGGGTCAGCATATTTCCTAAACTGCAACATAATATTGACTCTCTTTTGGAATTTCTAAGGGTGTCCCAGAGCACAATCAGCTGTCCATCAGTACTTTTAATCACCCCTGAGACTCCGATATCCGCGGTAGACAACCTCACAGTCCATCTTTTAGATAAACAGCTCAATGCACGGTACAGCCCAGTCCTCTTTAGCTCACTAACCCATCTAACAGCTGATGCCAAATCAGCTGCAAATGCATCATTGGTGGGGGGGAAAAAAGGAAATGCAAACTAAACAAATAATGTGGTGATGGTAATGAGCTCAACTCGACATTAGACGTCACACGACCATGGTGTCGTTGTCATCACCACAACCCCAAGTGTGGATGACTAACATTCCCTCTTGGTTTTATTGCTTGTGTTACAGCTAACTACATGGATAACTGGAAGTGTACCGGGATCCTCCGCGGTGATGGTAGTCCGGTAAATGGCTCCACGGGTCAGGGGACGGCTCTGAGCGCTGTGGGGTCCACTGGTATGCAGGGTCAGAACAGCATTGTGGGGGCAGCATCTGCTGGCAGGTACAAAGTTTTCTGCCTACTGTCCCTGCCTAGTGATGTATTGCCTTGCATGTACATCCCAGAACCCAGGTTTGAGTCATCAAGCAGTTTCCTGTTTTTTTTTTTGGTTTTTTTTGGTTTTTTTTAACTGTCCAAACACAGGAAGCGTGTTATGGGTCTTTTCCCCAGTTTAATTATCATGCTTAAAGTAACATAAACCATGGGACTGCAGCACGGAACTGCAGCGTACCTGTCAAAAACCATCGCAGTAGGCGGTAATGGGGTTTATTTGCTTCTTTGTCCAAACACATGTTTATCATTGGCAGGCAGACAATTACATGCATCTCCACATAAACAGGAGATGAAAATATTCTCCATTAGAATGTTAGTCAGTGTAACAGGATTGTGTTCCAAGTCATTGTGTGTGTCTTCTCCTCCTCCTCCTTCTTCTTCTTCTTCTCACTTTTTTGAGGAGCAGCTTCTGTGATTAAATGATGTAAACAATTAGCACAAACAAAATAGCAGTTTTTAAATAACTGCTGCAGTATCTATAAACATACTTTGGAAGACACATTCAGTAGAGTAACCTTCACATCGTCTTGTGACCAAAAATTCCAAATAAAGGAATCAAGTTCAGATGCAGTAGGTTATAGTGGGTCCACCTCAGATGCAGTGGGGATATAGTGAGTCCGCTTCACATGCAGTGTGGGTATAGTGGATCTGCAGCCCTATACCCTACACCTGTAGTATGTTTCCAACGTGTTCTCTGAGGTTGTGCATGCTGCTCTCCTCTGTGAAACTCAGGCTGGTGCAGGTTTTAGCTTGTTTATGTGGAGCAGGTTAGGACTGAGGGTCAGGCCGACCCTGTAAAGTGCTGGTCTTATTTGAACTGAATTGTGAGACTCCTAAAAGAATCGCTTGCATCTTCACCCCATCGCAGAAGGTTGTTGTCTGCAGTGCATTTAGGGATTTTATTATTTTTAATCCCAAACTTGGTTGTTGCTATGGTGATGGTGTTCTAGGCAACAAGTGCTTCTTTCCAGAAGAGAGTGAGGTTGCATCACAGATACCGAAATATCTGACAGGGTTTTTTGTGTAAAACGAATAAGAGCAGATCTGACACATGGGTGCTAAAGTGGAACTCCACCAGTGTTTCAGAAATTCCTCCATAATTCAGTGTTGGAGGTGTAAACAGAGTGATTCAGAGTGAGTTTGGTGCGAGATCATTCTGATGTCCTTTACAGAGGTAGTGATGGGAACCAGGGGTCTCCATGTCTACAACACACATATATAGACAGTTTATCTACTATTTAAACCACTAGTGAACCTACACGTGTTATATGGAATATTGTTGATGGGGAAAATCTGGAAAACCTGGAAATAATCAATTTTATTTGGGGCACTATTAATAATCTGTTGATATAAATAGCATTGCCTCAGACATCAAGCCGTGTATTCATAATCATCTCATGTAGAAACTTTCTGTAGCTTTTAGAGGAGGATGTCTGGTTCCATTTACCAGTATGAACACTTCTTACTGTGTCTAGAGCAGAGCGTTTACACCAACCCACTCTGAAAACAATCTAAAGCTAATCATCTTTCTGCAGCAGGTTATTCTGGCCACGTTGTTGCTTGGCCTTCATCCACCAGCAGGGTTGTAGCTGACACTGTTGCTATTTCAGTAGGCAAGCTGCCACACCAGCGAAGTGCAGTGAATTTGGCCGTATTTAAATCAGATCTGAGAATGACTGGATAATGAGGATGTGCTGGTTTTTGGATGTTTGGACTGCATGAGTTGAACTGTGTCTTGTTTTTAACAGAAAAAAAGCTCAGCTGATGCCGAGCTAACGACGACCGACTGCTTGCTGCATGCACGCACACAGGACTGGAAGAGAGTTTCCCCCCTCCAACGTCTCAACAGACACCTCACCCTCCTCCAGATACTAATCCTCCTGTGTGCCAGCTGTGTTCGGTGTGAGACTGAAGGACGCGCAGTCACTCATCGTGTGTTGTGTTTGGTGGCACTTGCTCCCTTCTTCTTTCTTTGTGTTAATGTTGATCTCGATGGAAGGTCCGAGTGCTTGAATGTTGCGCTTTTCTGCCCAGAACCATTTCCTGTATTATCTTTATCTTTAGAGGGATGAAAACGCACACCGTTTCAGCCAGCACTTAAAGGGGGATGCCACCAGTTTTTCACAGTTTCTGAGGTAGTTGACTGACTATGCGCAGAGAGCTGTTCGGTGTGGAATCATTATAGTAAGTTTTACTTGCAGGCTGTTTGCCTCAGAACCTTTTTTTAGCCTTTAGAGGTGGACTTCTGGTTCCATTCACCACTACAGTTAAGAACAGTTCTGACTGTTTGTAGAGTTTCACCTTTTTTTTTTTTTTAAACTTAACTGCAGGAGTTTTGAAGAACAGGTGGCATTCCCCTAAATGATCCAGAACAGGATGTCAGAACAGGGCAGAGAGTTCACGTTCAGAATAAGGAAAAATGATTTTTCACATGTGACACCAGGTTCTCCAGTGCCTGGCTGATGCTCTCAGTGTTATTGGACACATTAAAGATGATACTGTCTTGTATAATAGCTCCTTGTTTTAATGGGAACCCCGACTGTTGTAGATGTAGACTCCTAAATATGATGTACACGTCCAAAACCCTTTTATTAGTAGGTGGCAATCTTTTGCTGTTGCATCAAATGCGTCTCTCTCTCGCATGCTCTAGCTCTTTCCCGAGCAAAATACCTCATTTATGCATCGTTCAGCTATTTCCAGCTTTAGCTAAAACGTGACATCACTCAAGATTTGTGATGTCTGTACACAGTACAGTTTAAATATGCTGGGTAACCCATCACAATCCTTTATTAATGATAGATAGACTATATTAGTAGATATCATGATGGGTATATTAGTTCTATCCACTATAACTTTCCATGTCGCTAGAACGTGACATCAATGGGGAAGTTTACTCATTAGGAATTTTGCTTATTTTCCTTGTAATACACAGAACATTCCCATGTGGTCTATATGTATTGTAATATTAGTGTGCAAGTCGGGGTTCCCTTTTAAGGAGCGGTTCAGTCTGAGTGCTGCTGAGACACTTCCTGTGATTTTCCCATCTGATCCATTGTTCATATTGATCCATACGAGCATGTTTTGGTCTGATTGTATCCTACATGGTTTTGGTTACTGAGTCTGAACTGTGAGATATTAATCCACTAATGCCTTAAACTCTACTAATCCAGTTGATCTTGGGTTGACTTCATCCTGGATCCCCAGTTCCTCTGTGAGTGAGTTCTGCTGCAGCACTAACAGCAGAGGGAGCCGCACAGCTGAGTGTCTGGGTCCGCGTTCTCACTCCTGGTTCTCGGCCCTGGTAAGCAGGAGAGCCATTTAACCTGCGCACATTCTCCAACTGCGTTTCAGCCTTACTGAAGTGGTTTGGATGTGTAGCCGAAAGGAGCAGTTCACAGAAACTTCAAATTTACACACTTTTACTGGGTTTACCCCGAAAGTAGTTCAGTCAGGAGAAGCTTGCTTGATTAGCCTGTGGAGCTAACGTTTCTAAAAGGGCTGCATTGCTTTATATCAGGGCTGCAGTTTTGGTGCAGTTTGGTGGAGATGTTAAACCCAATGATGCAGAGCTTGTGAACTCCCTGTGAACAGAAGCATGTGTGTTGTGACATCACAACCACAACTAATACCATGTTTGAGCCAGGAGACAGATAAAAGGGGACAGGGTGGTTGTTTTGGGCAAAACCGCTTTATCTCAAGTTAAATGCTAAAGGGACCAATTTTAGTGCTGCTCATTCTAATTTGAACTTGGCCACTATTAAAAAAAAAACAAAAAAAACAAACCTGAAGTGCCAAACTTTTCTAATAGTGTTTTCCACTACTTCCTACAACATTTTACTGGAGATATTTAATGAAGTTAAAGGAGAATTCACCCTGCATAACTGCCTGGTTGAGACGTTGAGAGGTCACATTATCTCACTGCATTGGCTGATCGTTTCATTTGTGGGAAACAGTAGAAGTACACTTCAGACACTGGCCTGGTTGATTGGTGTTTGGGCTTCGCTTAAAGCCTGTTCAAAGTGATCGTTTTTGGTGGACTGCTCCTTTAATTGTCTAACACAAGCGGCTGTTTACATACAGCGATGCAGTGCACTTCATGTAGTCTTTCATGTATCCTGTTCTGGTCTTCTCCTTCTCTGACACACCTGATTAACCTTAGCACATAGTGATGATGAAGTTGTTCATAGGGCGAGTCAGAGCAGAGAATGTCCACTTTATTAGAAACACCCATCTTATATCTACACTGTGTTGGTGTTCGGTACAGACTGTAGGCCGCCTGTGTGCTCCATTTATTACTGGTCAGTTTCTGACCACAGAGCCGCTGTTGTCTGGATATTATGTAGGTGGTTAATCATTTTCAACACTGCAGGGACACTGACACGGTGGTGGTGTGAGTGGATCAGACACAGCAGTGCTGCTGGACTGACTGAGTGTTAACCTCGCCTGCACTCCCACCCCACCCCAACACCAAAGTATCCAGACAGGAGCCACTTTGTGGTGAGTAACTGACCAATGATGACGGGCTAGAGGATGGAGAACACAAACCAGACATAAACAGATGATCTACAGTCTGTAACTGCACACCAGTGAGATGCTCTCTGAACTCTCAGTCCGTTACAGTTGAGTGTGAGGTGAAGGCTGCGGCCCTGGACAGCCCCTGAGCACGTGGTTACTCCATTAACAGCGTAACAGCCCATGGATTCTGAGTGTGGGTTGCGGTGTTCTGGGTGATTTGTATGTGTATAATAAAGCTTGTTTCACAGCATGTTTGTACGTGTGTGCTTTCTGGGTGTCGTGTTGTTCCTCTGGTCATGTCGTGTTTTGTTCCTCTGTCTGTTGCTTACAGGTGGGGCCAGTAAACGGCAATATGTGTGCAGGTTGGCGATGCAGTGCATGTCATGAGACAGGACTCCTGGCTTACAGTATGACAACACTAAATAGTGAGTACAGTTAATTGACCGGTAGGCAATATGTCACAGTGCAGAGTTGTAGCTAATGCTGATAGTTTGGTTTTGACAAAAACCTGTTCACGTTAGCGGTGGGCGACCTTTACATTCTTACATTGACAATATATGTGGCTAGTGGAAGAGAAAGACGTTTTGAACTCCTGGAAGTTGGGGGTTTAAGTTTTAACACTTTCCAGTGAGTGTTCGCAACATGAACAATACAATTATCAATGGTTACTGTCTAATGTCTGCGCCAAATCTTTGTGAGCTACTGGTTACGTCTTAACATTGATTTTGTATCGGGTATTTTTGACATCCTATGTCCACTGGGGATATTTCCTTCCGATCCTGGAGTAAGAAACTTGAAGGAGACGAGCCTTTTTTAACAGAACTGGTTTTAAAAACACTATTGAATTAAAGTACACGACCGGCTGTTGGAGGCAGATTGTTAATGGCCAGTCAGTAGATACAACAGATTCAGTAGAAAGAGTCGGACAGGATATGTTATACAACGCTTGCTGAGAGGTGGGCTGTGAATAGCACATCAGCTGAGTTTCACTAGCCTCTCAGCAATCCTGAACATTCGCATAATGTTTGTCCAGGTAATGAGTAGCTGAGCGATTTGGAATCAGTAATTTGTGACGTACATCTGAGTGAAACCAGTGGGAAGTAAGTGTGGGCTGTGGAACCTCCGATCAAACATGGAGTCAGACTCGCAATGTCAAACCTACCCACCAAGTTTCATTCCTGACACTCGACTCCTTCCTGGTTGTAAATGTAAATGTAATTCCTCTGCGCTGGTAGCCTCTCAATGTTATCCTTTAGCTCAGAGAAAAGACAGATGAGAGGGAGAGAAAACAGTTTGGATATTTGCTCCATTTATGGAAAAATGTAAATTATAGCGGTAAACAGAGGATCTCCGCCAAATGCTTGTGCAAACAAGTAAGTCTTGAGTCTAGTTTTAAATGTGGAGAGTGTGTCTGATTCCCGAACGGAGAAAAGGAGAAGACTCCACCGTTTTGGGGTGACACAAGAAAAGGCTCGACCACCTCCTGTGCTTCTTCTAATTCTAGGACTGTTGTCACATGTATGCATTTATAAAGTATATATATATGTATGTATATATAGTAGTGTGATCAGTGTGTATATTTGAATGCTTGTTATCAGGGAGTTATTTAATAACTGTGACAGAACTGAATATCATATGAAACTGATCTCTGTCATTTCTATTGTTTTATGTGCACAGATACTTTTTCCCCCACCTGGACCCCCCTCGAGCCGGATCCAGACTGGCCCTCCTCCTCCCACCTCCTTCCCTCATCGAGCAGACCTGCGAAACTGATCACACACATGCTCACCAACACACACACCAACCACCACAGATTCGCCGTCGATACTCTCTCGCCCACCCTACACAGTCTGCAGAACATGACTGATACACACACACACACACACATACACATACTCACCCACACCATCACCAACACACACCAAGCATCACAGAAACACCATCAATACTCACTCACCCACCCTACACAGTCTGCAGAACATGACTAATACACACACACACACACACATACACATACTCACCCTCACCCACACCATCACCAACACACACCAACCACCACAAAAACGCCATCAATACTCACTCATTGCAGAACATGACTGATACACACACACACACTCACACAATCACCAACACACACCAAGCATCACAGAAACATCGTCGATACTCACACCTACACAGTCAGAACATGACTACACACACTCTCCACACACACATCACATACTCTCACCACACACTCAAACACACCAAGCATCACAGAAACACCGTTGATACTCACTCACCCACCCTACACACCCTCTGCAGAACATGACTGATACACACCTTCACACACACACACACACACACACACTCTCCCTCTCTCTCTCTCTCTCTCTCTCACACACACACTCTCCCTCTCTCTCTCTCACACACACACACTCTCTTTCTCTCACTCACACACACACACTCTCCTTCTCGCTCTCTCACACACACTCAAACACACCGACCACTACAGATACACCGTCAATACTCACTCACCCACCCTACACAGTCTGCAGAACATGACTGATACACACCTTCACACACACACACACACACTCCCTCTCTCTCTCTCTCACACACACTCTCCTTCTCTCTCTCTCACACACACTCAAACACACCGACCACTACAGATACACCGTCAATACTCACTCACCCACCCTACACAGTCTGCAGAACATGACTGATACACACCTTCACACACACACACTCTCTCTCTCTCCCTCTCTCTCTCACACACACACACACTCTCCTTCTCTCTCTCTCACACACTCAAACACACCGACCACTACAGATACACCGTCAATACTCACTCACCCACCCTACACAGTCTGCAGAACATGACTGATACACACCTTCACACTCACACACACACACTCTCTCTCTCTCTCTCACACACACACACACACACACACACACACACACACACACTCTCTCTCTCTCTCCTTCTCTTTCTCTCTCACACACAGACACACACTCTCCTTCTCCCTCTCTCTCACACACACACACACACACACACACACACAATACTAATGCAGGCCTAAAACTTCACAGTGGTTTGGTGTAAAGTGCTCTGTTCTAGATAAAACAGACATCCTCTTTTTTTTTTACATGCACCCCTTTCTGAGCATGAATGTGTTCCTGGTGATCCTGTATGAGGACACAAATCAGCCGGTAATAAATCAATGAATGAATTAATAAAGATAACATCACAGATGCACCACAATGTTTACCGTGTTATCACTGGTATGGCATCAAGTCAGACCATGTCCGTAAGCATGTGTGGAACTGCATTGCGGACTCGGAGTGTTTGGATATTACTTGTGTGCAGCAGATGTAAGAGTTGGGGGCTTTTGCCCTGCAGGTCATTTAGGCCACTTCTATGATAGGCGCATACAGTATGACAGTATGGTGTCCTAATTACACACCTGGCAACCCTGTGGGCATGTCTGTACTGGGCCATCTGTGCAGGCCTTTAGACCTGAACCAGCAGGGGTCAGCGCTCCTCTGTAAACGAGGCTTTTAGGGAGGCTAAATGATGCAACCTTGTGTCTACCGTGCTAGACTACTCACCAGCTCACACAAACTGGTGGCGTAGCCCCCCTCCTGACCACTCTGGCAGCCCGCCCGAGTCCCCTGGGGCTAAGGATTCATTCAATTAAACTCACACTGGGGTGGGCAGTGTGGCTGTATGGAATCAGCTGAATGTCTGGAGGACTCAGAAGACAAATGTGTGCGTTGTTGTTAAGGTTGTCTGTGCGCCATTAACACGTCTAGCTGTTTTGATCACCGGGACAACACAACTCAGAGATCATATGATGGATGGTATAGTACTGCATACTGTACCCCCCACTGCCCACCAGTTAGTAGGTCCACCTCTTTATCTCTACACTCACTGTCCACTATCAGCTTCACTGAGCATATATGAGCACTCTGTGGTTCTACAGTTGTTCTACAGACTGTAGTCCATCTCTTTCTCTGTATACCGTATTACCCTGTTCTTCAATGGTCAGGATATCAGACACAGCAGTGCTGCTGGACATCGTTCATCTTGGTGCTGACCATTGTGCCTTCACACACGGATTCGTTAGTCGTCTCCACCAAGACACAGCACCATTGCAGTCTTTGGTGACGGTGACGTAGTGTTAAGGACAATCACCGTTGCAGTCTGTGTGCATGTAGTCCTGTGTGGTGCAGCCGTCTGCCAAAGGTGCTGCAACAGAATGACTCATGGAGGTATCACTGCTTGCTGAATGTCTGCAGTCGTGGTTGTTGGGTCAGTCAGGTACAGGGATAAGACCCGTGTTAAGGTTAATTCAGTTCCGACGCAGATTAATAATCACTACTTTAAACCTGATCACCCGTATTCAGTCAGTTTATTTGATGAACCATTTCACCTTGCAAAGAAGTACATAAGCATGCAAATGGTTCTTTGAGTGTCCATGGGTCTACATAGGACCGTTTTCTTTACTAAAGAATGCTGCGATGAACTGCCTATTTTTAGAGAGTGTAGCAGAAGCCTTATTGGTGCATTATAGAACAGAACAAGATGATTGTGTTTACTAAGGAACCTTTGAAGAACCATCTATTTTAAGAGTGTGGAACCATTTGCATGCCTAAATGCCATATGTTTTGTATATGTATATATATTGGTACAGTATATATCATAAAAAATTATTCTGATTTGGCTACAATATCATACTTCCAAGAACCATTTCACCATGCAAAGAAGAACATAAGCATGCAAATAACTCCTTGAGTGTTCATGGTTCTATATAAAGCTTTGTCTTTACTGAAGAACCATTGAAGAACAGCCTATTTTTTAAAGTGTAGCAGAACCCTTTTTGGTGCAGTGTAGAACAGTTCTATATAGACCTCATAGCCTCACACTCCTTTACCTTTGAAGAACCATCTACTTTAAAAAGGGTGTGTGCGGAACCGTATACAACACTTTCTCCATCCGTCTGAAGAACCAATTCCACCAGGCAAAGAACCACATGGTTCTAGTGTTTATGGTTCTATATAGAACATTTATCTTAATAAAAGAAGCTTCAGCCTGCGTTCGCTGTCAGTCTGTGGAACAGCCCCGTTCCACGTTTTGGTACTCCTGCCCAGCAGATGTCGCTGCAGCGTTTCCTCAAATATCCACGGATCTATCCCACACCCGTATTCCGGCAGCCCCCGCCCCCTCAGTGGATTGGGATTGGCTAAACCTGACACGCACAGACAGTCCGCCGTTCTGGAAACGCGGAAGCAGCGCCCCGTGTCAACACGCATGTTCGTAGTCGGAAGAATGCTAGAACGCCAACAAAGTGGAGAACCCTTGACGTTCTAGATCGGTTGCGAGTACAAACACACATCAGGAGCAGGCGCTATGTAGCAGGGGCGGGGCTTGCCCCGTGATGGGCCGTTCTAGAATGCTTTCAAATGCGTAACTCACGCACCGCAGCCAATCCCAGCGCACGACTCGAGAGTCCACAAGCCAATCACAGCCACATGAGGCGGGGCTTATCCTGAAAACGGGTGTGAAAAGGATGGAAACAACACAGCGGAGTTTTGTGTATGTGTGTCGAGTTTGGGCAGAGACCGTCTAGACACCCTTCACCCCCCCCCTCCGGGCAGGGAGCACCGTCTGGAGGCGAGACTTCTCGGTCTAAGACCCGTAAGCAGCATTCTTTTTACTTGCTCGCGCTGGGTTTGGGGGGCTTTTGGGCTGTTTTAGACAGCGGTGGGTAAGAGACACGAGCACGGGGCAGCTGTTAAAGGAGGAAGAGAGAGGTTTGTGTGAGAAATGCAAGTTGGAAGTGCCAAAAGGAAAGCCGGAGCAGCAGCGGCGCACGGCGCAGAACTCAGGGCTGGGGGGGCTTAGGGCTCAGGACTCAGGGTTGGGGGGGCTTAGAGCTCAGGACTCAGGGCTGGGGGGCTCAGGATTCAGGATTCAGGGCGCAGTGTCTTAAAGGGACTTTAATATGTCACGTCCGTGATCTGGAATGAGTGGGCTGAAAGAGTCTAAAAGTTCAGCTCAGTAACTTTAAAGCTCCAGACTTTGCCTCTGACTATACAGTGTTGTGTGTGTGTGTGTGTGTGTGTGTGTGTGTGTGTGTGTGTGTGTGTGTGTGTGTGTGTGTGTGTGTATATATATATATATATATAATCTCAGAGGTTTGTGTGAGATGTGACTACTACGTGGTCTAATCAGGACTGGCTAATCACATCTAAAGGAAAGTCACGTAACATATTGACATACTCCTCCAGTGTCAGTTCCTCCCTTTACACCTCCACTGGAGTAAAGGTACTAGAGTATGTACAGCAGCATGATTTATTATGGCTTTAATGTCCTTTTATCATTTCTGGATTTAATCAGCTCAGTGTAGGTGAAGAGACTCTAGTGTCCCTCAGTCCACCTGTCTTTAATAGAAGGTCATTAATTAGTCTGACACTGACGTCTATTCAAATCATCAGCACAGAACACTGCAGGAGAACAGGTTCCATTACTATAACCAAGCTCTGTCCAACAGCTCAAACAAAGTGACCGCTGTACCCTTGTTGGTGGGCTTACTTCTTGCTGCACCCTGATTGGTGGGCTCCCTTCATGTTTCTTTAGTTTGGACATGTGTTGGTTTTATGCTCACATAAGCCAAAAGGACAAACAGATTTGGCCATGACAGTTAAAAGCCTGGTAATACTGCAATATGTGAATACTGAAAGCTCCTGATCTTTTGTGTTAGTTCTTTTCCATACTTTTTTGGACGCTGATTGATGCTGATTGATGCGTTTGCTTTTTAATGTTTTTATGTAGTGGAGTTAGCTGTGCTTTTTGGCTGCCTTGCCTGCCTCTGATTGGTCTGACTCATCTGTAGGCAGTTTACAAGCTCTGATATCATGTTAATGTCCCTTATTTAAGACACGATTTTGATAAAATAGCCTATAATTAAAACTCCAGCTCTTGTGGTTTGTGGTTGAGTATTGCAGTTGTTGAAATAGCAATTTTGATGTCCATTAATCTTTCAGCTCTAGTCCAGACTGTCAGACATCACTCTGGAAACAATCGTGACGTTGCAAAATCGGATTTGGGCTGGCAGTGTGAACAGGACACACAAGCGCTAGTTAGGCTAGTTAAGAGTTTCACTAAATTCTTTGCATGGTTTGTGCATGCGACTCCTGTGTGTGCCTCAGTCTTGCTCCAGTCCCGGTTCAGTCCTGCTTCCGTCTGTTTTCCAGTCCTGCTTCAGTCTCGCTTCAGTCCTGCTTCACTTCCGCTTCAGTCCTGCTTCCGTCTGTTTTCCAGTCCTGCTTCAGTCTCGCTTCAGTCCTGCTTCACTTCCGCTTCAGTCCTGCTTCCGTCTGTTTTCCAGTCCTGCTTCAGTCTCGCTTCAGTCCTGCTTCACTTCCGCTTCAGTCCTGCTTCCGTCTGTTTTCCAGTCCTGCTTCAGTCTCGCTTCAGTCCTGCTTCACTTCCGCTTCAGTCCTGCTTCCATCTGTTTTCCAGTCCTGCTTCAGTCTCGCTTCAGTCCTGCTTTCCGTCTGTGTTCCAGTTCTGCTTCAGTCTCGCTTTAATCCTGCTTCACTTCCGCTTCCGTCCTGCTTCTATCTGCGCTCTAGTCTCGCTTCAGTCTTGCTTCAGTCCTGTTTCTGTCTGTGTTCCAGTCTCGCTTCAATCTCACTTTAATCTTACTTCACTTCTGCTTCAGTTTTGCTTCCTTCTGTGTTCCAGTCCTGCTTCAGTCTCGCTTTAATCCTGCTTCACTTCCGCTTCCGTCCTGCTTCTATCTGAGCTCTAGTTGCGCTTCAGTCTTGCTTCAGTCCTGTTTCTGTCTGTGTTCCAGTCTCGCTTCAGTCTCCCTTTAATCCTTCTTCACTTCCACTTCACTGTCGCTTCAGTCCTGCTCAGTCCCACTTCAGTCTATTGAAGGTTGCTTGAACATAGTCATGTGCAAAAGCCCCCTGGATGAATTCCATATTCCACCTGTTAATGTAAGGAAGATATGTGTCCTCTACGGAGACACACTTCAATACACCGTTACTGTTTATTCAATGTGTTTAACACACCGGGGACAGAGAACCCAAAAAATATGGCCTGTGCAAAAACGCTAGCTCATTTTATGCTGCATGTTTATTCCCAGTGTGTTAGAAATCGTGCACTCATATGAGCAGAATAGATGCCATGTTTAAGTGTGTCGTCTGTTGGTGGAGGTTTTAACAAATCGACAACACGTGAGATTTGACCAGAGGGTGTTCAGGCTTGAGCATACCGCTCTGTGTGTCTTGGTGGGTTTCTCACTGCAGGTCTTGTAGCGGGTGAGCAGCAGGTGTGTGCGAGAGTGAAGGATCATAACTCTTCTGTCAGTGAGGGGGGTGAATCACAGTTCACACACGCACACACTGTCCTGCAGCACATCGTACACTGTAAAACACTCCTTTCCTCATACACACTTCCAGCAAACTTACTATATACAGCCGTATATAGACATGTAGCCCATAGTCCAGCATCAAACTTTCTCCTGTTCCTCTCCAAGAGCGTCTCCACTGGTGGAGAGCAGCACTAGTGCTGACTCTTCTTCTGTTTGTGTCACTTCTCCTGTTTGCTGCTCAACATGGTTCCTTGCTGAGAGCAGTGGGCAGCAGCAGCAGTGGAGGTCAGTCACCAAGAACTTGTTTGTGTTTACTGCTCCCTTCATTGGCTACCGGCCAATAAATGTTGTACCTGGGAGCAGCACCTTCAGCATGACTGATAAGAGGTTAGAAGACGCCATCGGGGCAGCAGCACTACTTCCTCATCCTCTCATGCTGGACTGATTCCTACATCACTACAGTGACTCACTATCACCTCCTCAGGTACACAGTGGTATTAAGAGGCAGGATGCGGGCCCGGAGCTAGCTGGTTAGCATGCTACCTTCAGTAGATATCTCTGCAGCATGATAGGAGGCCTTGTTCAGACCGACAGCCCAAATCCCATTGGATACTGAATAATTCATAGTAGATACACTAAATGATTCATAGTAGTTACTGAACAATTTCTGTCAATTATTTAAAGAAATGATAGCGAATAATTTACATAAATAATTGAACTAGTCGTGTTACATACTAAATGTTTTGTTTTTGTTAACGTATTATTATTATTATTATTATTATTATTCATTATTTATTATTATTATTATTATCGTATAACAATGTATTTTTTACAGAATGTCATTTGATCAGGAGTGCGTAACATTTGCATATGTCTGTGTATATATCTGTATGTAAAGTACTTAAAAGGATGGTTTATTACAGCTCTGTTTGCTCAATGAATATTTAGAAAGCACATTACAGGTACAGGTCACCTGCAGGAATGTGACCTCTCAAAGTGAAAGCTCAGAACTGGCCATTCAGGCTTGTTAGAGGGAAGGCAGCGTCTGCGGAGCCGGTAGCTCAGCGATGCTGATGGCTGCGGTGTTGTATCCAAACAGCCACAGGCCATTGGAGGCAAATGAAAGGCAGGGAAGCGCCACAGCATACACCTGCCAGTCATAACAGCAGCAGAGACATGCGTCAATTATATGACTCACGCCAGCAGTTTGGAAACTCATTCAAATCTTACAGGAGCGCATGAAGTGATGATTTACAAATGAAGGCTGCAGCTTTATTGCTCTGGAGAACAAAGAGGCGGTTTCGGGGAGCAGTTTGGGTGTAGGTTCGCGTATGTCGTCTGTGATAAATGTTCAAACTGTCAAATGTAGAGGTGGGCAATGCTACCGGCTCTGCTTATTAAATGACTCACGCGGTGAGCCCTCGCTACCGAGCACTGTCTGTCACCTCCGGAGCACTGTACGAGACAAGACGTCATCCGCGTTAACTCCGCTAGCAGGCTCGCATGACTCTTCATTTTCACTGCTCGTCTACAAATGTGTCTGAGAGCTGCCGTGCTGGCCGGCCTGCGTGTTTATCTGACTGCTCAGCGGGGAAGAGTGACCATTAGAGCTAGGCCGAGAAAAACACTTTCACATTATCGCTCATTTCCGCTCCTATGGGAGTTCTAATACTGTGTTAGCACTAAGCTAATGGCCATTTACAAGAACACTTTTTGGGCTGTTTTTATACTGAAGCTTGTAAAATACATTATGGTTTATCTGAATCTTGAAACAGACATTATCATGTATGTATCAGTCTTACAGTAAGTCTTTCAGTAATGAGTCCTGGAATAGAGCTGCCACCGCTGTTTAACATTCCTAACAACTACCCGGATGTGGCTTACAGTACCACTTACATTCCCAGACAGTGATGCATGTAGAACCTTTAGAATGACTGAAGTAATGACCAAAATTCATCCAACTGTAAATCAGGAAGCTGTTGGCCCTGATAGTCAGTCCAGCTCCTAAAGTCCAAACCAAAAGGGGGAACTCGCTTGGCTGTATCTACCTGCGTACAGCAGGGAGAACACTACTGATTGGTCGATTTTCTTTTGGGTGTTTCAAGGTTTTGCTTTTAACCTTCTGGGTTCCAAACAAAACAGGACAAGGAGTATTGGTACTGGGGATGTAGCAATCCATCCATCTATATCATGCATCAATCAAATATCAAACTATTAGGTGTCATCAGGGTGACAAACTTTGATGCATGTGTGTTTATTCATTCCAATATTGTCTAGCTAATATGCTACAGTTAGCTTAAATGCTGAACTATATAGCTAATATGCTACAGTTAGCTTAAATGCTGAACTATATAGCTAATATGCTACAGTTAGCTTAAATGCTGAACTATATAGCTAATATGCTACACTTAGCTTAAATGCTGAACTATATAGCTAATATGCTACACTTAGCTTAAATGCTGAAATATATAGCTAATATGCTACACTTAGCTCAAATGCTGAACTATATAGCTAATATGCTACACTTAGCTTAAATGCTGAACTATATAGCTAATATGCTATACTTAGCTTAAATGCTGAACTATATAGCTAATATGCTATACTTAGCTTAAATGCTGAACTATATAGCTAATATGCTATACTTAGCTTAAATGCTGAACTATATAGCTAATATGCTATACTTAGCTTAAATGCTGAACTATATAGCTAATATGCTACACTTAGCTTAAATGCTGAACTATAATAGTGATAGTCTTAGAGTTGTAGTTTCCTTAAAGTACTTAAATACAGTACATTTACATATTAGACAATGAACATACACATACATATGTACCCATTTCCATATATGTAATTTGGTGATTCTGAGGTGGATAAACAGGCTATGCATGATATGGATAGAAGCTGTAGAAGGAGTCGGCCTATATGCTAGATGTAAGGTGCAGAGTGAGTCAGTATTGAGGTGTGGATGTGCTATGAATTATCCATAGAGATCATCATGATCATGATTCAGGTGAGAGGTGTCATGACAGGCCCACTGACCGATATTCTAGCACTACTGGCTGTTCAACAACCTGACAGCTCTGGAACCAACTGATTCTGGACTTTATGCTTCCGTACCCACTCCAGCTCGGCAGGGTCCTGAGTCTCGCTTGGTCGTCTGAACAGAACCCTGGACCCTCCGATTAAAAGTCTGATGGTCTACAGACCTAGTTTGCCCAAATAGATCAAATTCTAAACACCAATAGCTCAAGTGCTACACCTAACTTAGAGGCTAAATTCACATAGCTCAAATGCTAACCTCCAAAGGTTCAAATGCTACACCCAACCCAAATGCTAAATATTAAAATAGCTCAAATGCTAAACTTAGTAGCTCAAATGCTAAACTCAGTAACTCAAATGCTAAACTCCAAAAGTTCAAATGCTACATATTACTCAAATGCTAAACTCAGTAGCTCAAATGCTACACTAAGCTTAACTTCTAAACTCAATTAGCTCATACGCTACACGTAATATTACTTATTATATTACATACACTTCTAGTATCTCATCACAACCCGCTCAAATAGCTAAATGCTATATGAATTTAGTTGTTGAGCTATTTGAGTGATGAAGGATGAAATAATAATGTGCAATAATTAACTGACAGGTACAAAATGGTAAAACTTTGTGAACTTTGTCATTCAGACTTTACAACAGGAGTGCATAGCTGAACGAGATGGTGTTTCTGATGTTTATATTAGCCCATGATTTCTAAATTTTTAAAAAATAATCATTTAAACAACTCAAAAACCTACAAGATCGAATCTACCTAGCTAAGATACATATGTGACATCAGTGTCCATTGTTTTATACCAGACAAGTAAGCTGAAGATAGGAGGCAAATTGCTAACTGGCAAGCTAGCATACAACCGAAACCTGTGCTCATTTCATTTCCTGCCCCCTGCTGTCTGGGAGGACAAGGCAGCACAGCTGCTGACCATGTGTGAGGTAGATTGGCTGCTTGGTCTGTAGACACACACAACAGGACATCAAACCCCTCTTCTTGGGCTAGCATGCTAGTGCTGTTAGCATTGTTAGCCGTTGGTGTATACAGCCTTGCTGCTGGGGGGGTTTAACTTCTGTGAGCGCTTTATTTTTAGCTGGGCTCAGGCAGCCTTCCCAGTCCACCCAGGGAGCCTCTCTGTTCCCATTAGCTCACGGTAAAGCGGGCCATTCCATGGGGTTTTGGACCAAAGCTACAACTCTGTGTGAAGGAGAACGAAAACAGGCCCTTCTGTCTTTCTGCAGGTTTCTCTTAGTCCTCTTTGAAGAAGCCTCATGTATTCATGTGCACAACATAAATATTGATCAGAATTTCTGGACAAATGCGTCTTTCTTGCTTTGAAGGCGCGCTGATGGATTAGTTTCCGTATACCCCTTTCAAAAACGGCAGGAATAATTCATCGGATGGGAACCTGGAGAGGCAGGAATCCGGGCCTCAACAAAGGCTGTTGGTTTTTGGAACAATACCTGTGTGTGGGTGTTGGGAGGGGTTGATGTTTGTGTTGTTGTTATTGTTTTAATCTAGATCCTCCGTCTCACAGCTTTAGTGAACCTGAACCTGCAGCACAGTGTAAAAGCGCAGTCACGCTACACACCTGCAGATGAAGGAACCGGCGTGACTGAGGAAGGATCGGAAGCCTGGCACAAAAAAAAAAATCTCTGCTGCAGTTCACAGTTTAACACTGACTTAGCATTTGAGCTACTCGTGTTTAGCATTGTGTAGCATTAGCCCGGATTTGAGCTATGTGTAACAATAGAGTGATTTTGACTTTGAACCACTTTTAAGTGAAGTGAAGCAGTAGAGCAATTCCAGGTTAGCATTTGAGCTAAGTGAAGCAGTAGAGCAATTCCAGGATAGCATTTGAGCTAGGTGAAGCAGTAGAGCAATTCCAGGTTAGCATTTGAGCTAAGTGAAGCAGTAGAGCAATTCCAGGTTAGCATTTGAGCTAGGTGAAGCAGTAGAGCAATTTGAGTTTAGCATTTGAGCTAAGTGAGGCAGTAGAGCAATTCCAGATTAGCATTTGAGCTAAGTGAAGCAGTAGAGCAATTCCAGATTAGCATTTGAGCTAAGTGAAGCAGTAGAGCAATTCCAGATTAGCATTTAAGATAAGTGAGGCAGTAGAGCAATTCGGGTTTAGCATTTGAGCTAAGTGAAGCAGTAGAGCAATTTGAGCAGTAGAGCATTTCTACTAAGCATTTGAGCTAAGTGAAGCAGTAGAGCAATTCGGGTTTAGCATTTGAGCTAAGTGAAGCAGTGGAGCAATTTGAGCAGTAGAGCATTTCTACTAAGCATTTGAGCTAAGTGAAGCAGTAGAGCAATTCGGGTTTAGCATTTGAGCTAAGTGAAGCAGTAGAGCAATTCGGGTTTAGCATTTGAGCTAAGTGAAGCAGTAGAGCAATTCGGGTTTAGCATTTGAGCTAAGTGAAGCAGTAGAGCAATTTGAGCAGTAAAGCATTTCTACTAAGCATTTGAGCTAAGTGAAGCAGTAGAGCAATTTGAGCAGTAGAGCATTTCTATAAGCATTTAGCATTAAGCTCGAATCATGCCAGATCTGAAATACTTCATATACACTGTCTGGCCAAAAAATAAGTCAGACACTCTACATTTACATTTACGGCATTTAACTGACGCTCTTATTCAGAGCGACCTACAAGGTTAATCACATTACAGGTAGGCCAATGTAGTGTTAGGAGTCTTGCCCCAGGACTCTTACTGGTGTAGCACAGCATAGCCACCCAGACCGGGATTCGAACCCCAGTCTCCCACACGTGGTGGTGGCTCCCTGGCGGACAGTGGCATTATCCACTGAGCTACACCAAACACCCTAATATTTCGCTGGACCACCTTTAGCTTTGATCATTGCAAGCATTTACTGCAGCATTGTTTCCACAAGCTTCTGCAAAGTCACAACATTTATTTCTTTCCAGAGTTGCATTAAGTCTCCCCAAGATCTTGTACTGATGATGGGAGATGCCAGGTGGTCCGGTATTTTCAGGTAGTCAACTGACCTCATTCTTTGGGCACATAATGTTGCTGATCCTCGACCTGACCTACAGCAGCAACCCCAGATAATAGCACTGCCCACACAGGCTTGTACGGTAGGCACTAGGCATGATGGGTGCATCACTTCAACCACCTGTCTTCTTACTCTGATGCGCCCATCACTCTGGAACAGGGTAATTCCGGACTCATTGGACCACAGGACTTTCTTCCATTGCTCCAGAGTCCATACTTTATGTTCCCCAGCAAACTGAAGCCGTGTTTGTCGGTGGTTTTTTGGGGGGGGGGGCAGGCAGTGTAAATTTGGAGTGAATGGGCGGAGTTAAGCTGCCAGAGGGTAAATAGTTGGATGCAAAGGTTCTGGGTTTTGTGACATCACAAACAGGATAACTCCATATATGGGCTAAGAAAGTGGGATGTTTTGAAACTGTAGCAGTGATGACATCACACTCTCGTTTTAAACAAGCGAAGGTTTTCCGACATATGCGCCCTTTAAACCGATTACACAGCAAGAAAAAAGGCTGATTGATCCGGTCAGGTGAGACGCAGACATGCTGGCAAGGAACAGAAAGCTCCACCTAACCAAATATTGGATTAGGTTGTTGATAAATGTCTAGCCTCTGCTTGCAGACGAATTTGTTGGTGAAGATTAAATCAAAGACATTGAAAAGATGGAGGGTGGCCCTGTGCTGTCAGCAGCTGCCATTAAAGCCCGTCTTAATCCTCAGCCGTGTCTCTGATGTCTGTGCTGCTGCGTTTTAGCGCGGCAGAAGAAGCCTAGCGGAGAACGCCAGGAACCCCTGATGTTCTCAGATCACACCAGCTGCTGTCAGAGCTATAGAATTACACGTCCGTGGGATACGGACCGCCGGACTCTCCGCCGTACGCTCATGCATGCACACTCGCGCGCTCCTGTTCAATATGTCTGACGAGAGAGAGTGGGCCAGACAAGTCCAGTAATTTGATAGTCCTGGGGTGATGAGTTTGGGTGACTGCGTTCATGCGTAGCGGTGCCAGTCGTGGCCAGGTGCTGTGGGTACTCAAATAGCGCCCCCTGGCTGCTAATCTGAGAGCAGTGGGGCTCTTCGAGGAAATCAGATTTTTCTAATGTCTTTCAGAGTGGGCGTTTGGTGTGAGGTGGTTCAGATGTTCTTTACAGTGGTGGTGATGGGAACCAGGGTTCTCCATGTCTACAACACACATATAGACAGTTTATTAACTATCTAAACCATCAGTGAACCTACACGTGTCTTCTGAGTGTCATATGGAATGTTGATGATGGAAAACCTGGAAGTAATGCGTTTTCTTTGGGGGACTACTTTTTGATTCGCAGCACCCTACAGTATGTATCCCTTCACCATGAATGGAGTTTAAGGCTGAAACCTTCTGCAAACTATCATAAACAGCCTCTCAGACATCAGGCAGCGTATTCATAACCATCTCATGTAGTAACTTTCTTTAAGGGA
The DNA here is from genome assembly GCA_024036415.1 of Prochilodus magdalenae. Lineage (NCBI taxonomy): Eukaryota > Metazoa > Chordata > Actinopteri > Characiformes > Prochilodontidae > Prochilodus > Prochilodus magdalenae. The sequence continues at coordinate 257,391 of JAMWET010000108.1, read as the reverse complement.
GCTTTTAGAGTGGACGTCTGGTTCCATTCACCACCACTGTGAACAGTTCTGACTCAGTAAGAACTGCTCTCTAAACAACTCTTGACCATAATCGTGCAGATATTTGGAAACACTGGTGGAATTCCCCATTAAGTACCTTTAACTTAAAACAAAAGTCCATCTTCAAATTAGCAAGCAGTTTATTCATTACACACACAGAATCATTGGTCGTCTCCACCAAAGCGGGACTCGTCACTAAAGATGACCTGCAGCCATTCTAAATCCCTGAGACACCATTGCAGTCTTTAGCGACGTTGATGCGGTGTTAGGAACAGTCGTAGTAACGGTCAGTGTGCGTGTAGTCCTGCATGGTGGAGTCGCCTGCCAATGGTGCTGCACTAACAGGATAACTCATGGAGGGCATCACTGCTCGCTGGATGTCTGCAATCGTGGCTGTTGGGTCACTCTGTGGATCTCGGACAATTTGTCGACTCTCTCTGTGGTTCGTGTGGATCTCCCAGATCCTTCATGTCGCTAGTGTGCCTTCTTCTATCAATGGCGCCAACAGCGTGCTATGGTTTGGTGTGCGATACTTACATTAGGCCGTGCAGCCTTCCAGAGCCCAACAGTGCAACCCCTCTCCAACTCCTCCAATTGTTGGAATTGCTTTTACACTCTCCAAGGCATACTTCACATGCAATGGAAGTGAAGTCAGTATGGGAAGCACGCCCAAAAAGGATGACCCTATATCCAGTCAGCTGGGTACAGTGATAAGTTCCGTCCTTGCTTACGTCACATGTATGACCGAGCATGAAACTTGAATCTTTAGCATGTCTCACAATGTCAAAACTGCCCACCAAGTTTCATTCTTGTCGGTTGATTCCTTCTGGGTGCAGCTATTCATTCCGACCGTGTCAGAAACGACATGATCCGGTCTATTAAGACAGTTTAAGTGACTCATTAGCTGCATTAGCATTAGAGCACAGTTGAGCAAGAATGTGTCTACATGTGGTGTTCCTTCACACTGTGCTTCTCAGAATGGACAGCAGGAGCCACTACAACACTCACCTCCGCAGGAACCGTGTCGAGGTAGCTGCTGCTAATAAAATAGTATCATATTTGGTCATTTCTGCCACTGAGATACACCTCCTAACATGGCCTGGAGCAGAGAGGGGACTGTCCTGACTGTCCTCTCTCTCTCTTCCTCTCTGTCTCTTGCTTTCTCTCCTGCCAGCATTCCTGTAGTAGAAGAGGGAAAAACTCCTGACGCAGGCCAGAGAATGCGTGACGTTTCTGCGCTGACCGCACGGTCAGCTGCACCGATCAGCCACGGCCAAACGCCCTAAAGAGGAAAGGTCTGACTCTCACAGCTGAGATAGTTGGCTCCTAACCTTAGCACAGCTGCTGCGTAGAGGTTAGCTGGACGTCTGTGGTCGGGAACGCTGCAGCGGTGTGGAATTTCAGGGCAGATGATGCTAACCGATAATTAACACCTCGTTCTGACCCACACCCAGGATAAATGAACTTTCTTACACTCGAGAACAAGTTCACACTGCACTCGTGGAAGGGTCCCTGCACGATGTGAGCCACCTTTCGGTTCCCTAGTGGACCAATTAATGCACGGTTCTTTAAAGAAATATGTAGCTGTGAATGAGACTAAGCCTGGAGAACATTTGCGATGATGGACGTTAGCTGGGAATTGGAGGTCCAAACACTCCAGCAGTGCTCGATTTCATGCCTCGCTGTGATTGATGTGCATGATGATTGAACACGTTACATTACAATCTTAAATGTATGCATTGCCATAGAATCGCTTTTGGTTCCCGAGAGAACCATTCAGTGCATGGTTCTCTGGAGAGGCGTTTCTGTAAAGGAGATGTGTGAGTGTTGGGAACCATTGTAAGGGTTAAAGAACCTGTTAAGAACCCTGCCATGGACAGACGGCCTGTCTAGGGTGACTCCTGGCGTCCTTTCAGCGAGTTCTCGGATGGGCTCCAGAAGGATAAGCAGCTTAGATGGTTAATGTATGAATGAAAGAATGAAGGAATGAATTAATGAATGCTGAGTAGAAGTGAAGACCCCTGAAATTGGTAGTGGTAAACCCTGTTCTTTCCAGCACAAAGCTACAGTCATGCTAGAACTGTGCAGTTCATGGTGCTAGCTATCTTGCTAACCATGAGTTGCCTGAGTTTGAGTAGAGGGAGTTTAATTACCAGCTTTGAACAACAGCAGGGAGCACAAACAAGCTCACACTACGATGTCTGTACATCCGGCTCTGCAGTTCCTTATTCTCTTCATGGCTTGGGTCGTAATAAACAGTTATTAGAAATGGAACAAGAAGCCAAAACCAAAAACTAACAGTGTTGAAAGTTGTGGAAAAGAGGATGAAAAGCAGATTTGCTCCTTTTCCAGTTTTTAGTCAAATTTCCATTTGAAAATGAGCTTGTTCTGTTTCAGGGCGTGGCATGTTGCGTGTGATCACATATGGTCAATATGGGTGACTATGCTGTGCTACACCAATAAGAGTCCTTGGGTAAGACTCCTAACACTACATTTGCCTACCTGTAATATGATTACCCTTGTAAATCGCTCTGGATAAGAGCGTCAGCTAAATGCCATAAATGTAAATGTAAATATGGTCATGGCCAGGTATGTTCACACATAGGAGGAATTAGTCTTTGGTTACAATAGCTCACAGTGCACAGACCGTAACATCACACACACACACACTTTACATATCTGTCACAGCCTTACGTTCTGTGTAGCTGCATATGTATATTAACGTGCGGAGTGCAGCAGTCCGGATGTGGAGGCAGATTAAGGCTTATAAACTGCAGTACATGAAGAAACACCCATAACATATGAGCGTTATTAATGTGATGTTATGCGTTCACTTGCTTTCACGTGGTTTGTAGACGCTTCATGCATGTGATTTGTCTCTTCAGGGGGCTGCTGGAGATGCATCTCACCAGCATGGACTGGTCTCTGCCGTCTCCGCGGCTTCTTACAGCCATGAAACCGCATATCTTCAGCGTATGTTTATTTGGTCCCTTGGTACCCTCGTTTCGAGCACTGACTGCACTCTCTGGACTCGCATCCGGTCCTCGTCTCAGCCCAGGCTTTGTGCGACTGTGTCTTGAGTCTGCTGCAGCGCCGCCGTTTTGGCCGCCGCTTGTGTGGCATATGGTGCAGACATGCCCCCGGGGTGGGGGTACTGCAGGAGGGACAGATGGAGGGGCTTTGGGCCTCTATGGGAGTTTTCCAAAGCTCCTCTCAGAGCTAGCGCTAACGGCTAGCGTGAAGGTGCCAGCCAAGTCGGAACCTTTTACAGGCCACTGTATTCAGCAGGACCTTCACTCTCCCTTCATCCTCCTCCTCTGACTCGAGTCACTGTCGTCTGTTATGACACTTTTAGGTGTTGAATAATGAAGTGCAGCGTCTTCAGAGCCGACACTGATTTACATTCAGGTATGTGTTAATCATTGCGAGGCGTATCCTGTATGGTGAAAAGGATATGATATGATATTATTCCCACTCTTACAGTGAGCTAGACTGCTGGTGACGTCCCAGTACACCCAGCGCAGCACCTGGCTGTTATATTATTAATGCTTGTCTGGGGGCGAAATGTCAACACACTGAGACAGTACAGATTCTGCGTCCTCCTTCACCAGTATCCAGGTTAAGACTCATGTACAGGTGTGAGAGCTTTGAGTAACACCTTAACCTGTCCTCTCTGATTCACTGCAAATCAATCAGCCACAGTAATTAATAATAAAACCTGAATGGTCTTTTAAAGCTGGTTAGGGGATCTGGGGGAAATGTGGAACAGTTGCTATGTGATGGGTGGTTGCTAATGTGATGTCCCGTTTGGTTGCTAAAGTGATGCTAGTCCATTGCTATAGTATCCCAGGTGGTTGCTAAGGTGTTCCTAAGGTGATGTCCCAGGTGGTTGCTAAGGTAATGCTGGACTAGTGCTATAGTGTTTTTAGGTGGTTGCAAAGGTAATGCTGGACTTTAGCTATACAGCCCCAGGTTGTTAGACTATTAATGTTAGACTATTACTATCATATCCCAGGTGGTTGCTAAGTTGTTGCTAAGGTGATGTCAAGGGGGTTGCTGAGGTAATACTACACTATTGCTATAGTATCCCAGATGGTTGCTAAAGTGATGCTAGATTATTGCTATAGTATGTCCTAGGTGGTTGATAAGGTGATGCCAACCTATTGCTATAGTAACCCAGGTGTTTGCTAAGGTGTTGTTAAGGTGATGTCCCAGGTGGTTGCTAAAATGTTGCTATAACAATTACTATAGTATAGAGATGGGCGCTAAGGTGTTGCTGGGCCATTGCAGTGGTATCACAGGTGGTTGGTAAGGTCCTGTCCCAGATGGTTGCTAAGGTGTTCCTAGACCATTGCTGTAGTATCTTAGGTGGTTATTAAGGTGTTGCTTAGGTCATGTCCCAGCTTGTTGCTAGTTGTTACTAGGCCATTGCTACAGTATATTAGGTGGTTGCTAAGGTGTTGCTATACCATTGCTGTAGTATCCCAGGTGGGTGCTAGGGTGTTGCTAGGCCGTTGTATCTCAGGTGTGTAAGATGTAAGAGGCATCCCTAGTGACATTGTTAGTTATGAATTTAAGAAGCCGTTCTTTCCCTACAGGGGAGAAACTAAACATATGTCTTGTATGTGATTGGTCCCAAAAGCACAGGTGCAGTATTGCTTTACAGGCTCCACAGTCCACAGATTTTACTATTCTAGCATGAAAACTGTGACCCGTGAGAACCGCACCAAAAAGTACAGTAGCAGAACACTAGCAGTAAGCCAGTTTGAGTAACCACCCCGACATGTGCGTAGGAGCATCCACAGACATGCTTGTGCTAAGTGGTGTGGTGAGGTCAGCTCGGCTCTCTCCTCTGGGTTTGACTCTAAAACTCCTGACCAGCACAAAGTGACCTCTGAGCTCGGCGCCAGACAGCTTCATACGGAGCAGCATCTGCGTGAAAACTGTCGCAGAAGCTTTATATAGCACCGCGTCTGCCTAACACATGCGCGCAGGCCGCCTTTCCTGTGTGAAAACTGAGAGAGTGCTGCTATAAATGTGCGCTTGGCACAGTGATGGGCTCTGGCTGTGGTTGGCATGGTTTCAGTCCTGCGTTCTTTGTCGGCGTGTTTGTGCGGAACAGAGTGATGTCCTGTAACTCCTTCTTACCTGTACTGCAACCGGCGTGCAGCAGGAACCAGTGTGTAAATCATCTGCTTAATAAAGTCCAGGAGTCCAGGTTGAGGTCGCACCTGGGTTCAGCAATAACAGGTACTGACCAGTTAATAACTGTAACCTGTGTTCCAATAATCAGTCGTACAACTGAACTCGAGACGTTTCCTAAATTCAGCAGTCCTTTTTTTTTTTTTTTTCCGTGTTCAGATGCACTGGATCACCACCAGTCAGTGCGCTGTGAAATGGAATACCAGGATACACTGTTATGGGACACAGAGACCGGATCACTGTTGTACCCAGCAAACACACATCACCGCCACAGCTTTGTCTATGTGTTTGCAGAGTTGCTACAACGTTTGAAGAAGGCGGTTATATTGTCTGAACAAGGTGACAATCTCATTATTACGTACCACCCCATGACGTAGTATGTCATGACTACCTGCTGGCAACTTACCAAAATTCCATGGAATTCCATACAGAACATAAAAGGGCTTCTGAAGGATTCTACCAAGGAACCTGTTGTTTTGGTGCCCACAAGGTTTAAATGTAATTTCTCAGGAAGTCTGAGCGAGAATGTTAACTGACAGTGTAGTGGTAACAGCACAACCTCCTGGAATATTCATATGCTCCATTAAGTTTTGTTTGGAACTGCATAGAATTTCGCAAAGTTGGCTATAGGCAGAAGTAGAATTGGTCCATTGATCAACTGCACACAGAGGCAATTATTTACACTATAAACCCTCCTCCCTCCACTATATCAGCTCCACTGACCATATAGGACACTCTAGTTCTACAGCTACAGACTGTAGTCCATCTGTTTCTCTGTATACTGTATTACCCTGTTCTTTAATGGTCAGGACCCCCACAGGACCACCACAGAGCAGGTATTATGTAGGTGGTGGATCGTTCTCAGCACTGCAGGGACACTGCATAGTATGACACCTGACTTCAGAGGTCTGAGTCTTTGGGGGTCAAAGATTTGATGATCGATTGAGGGTTTGATGATTGAGTGATCGAGGGTTTGATGATTGAGTGATCGAGGGTTTGATGATTGAGTGATCGAGGGTTTGATGATTGAGTGATCGAGGGTTTGATGATTGAGTGATCGAGGGTTTGACGATTGAGTGATCGAGGGTTTGGCGATTGAGTGATCGAGGGTTTGACGATTGAGTGATCGAGGGTTTGACGATTGAGTGATCGAGGGTTTGACGATTGAGTGATTGAGTGATTGAGAATTTGATGATTGAGTGGTTTGATGATTGAGTGGTCGAGGGTTTGATGATTGAGTGGTTGAGGGTTTGATGATTGAGTGGTTTGATGATTGAGTGGTCGAGGGTTTGATGATTGAGTGGTTGAGGGTTTGATGATTGAGTGGTTGAGGGTTTGATGATTGAGTGGTTGAGGGTTTGATGATTGAGTGGTTGAGGGTTTGATGATTGAGTGGTTGAGGGTTTGATGATTGAGTGGTTGAGGGTTTGATGATTGAGGGTTTGATGATTGAGGGTTTGATGATTGAGTGGTTGAGGGTTTGATGATTGAGGGTTTGATGATTGAGTGGTTTGATGATTGAGTGGTTGAGGGTTTGATGATTGAGTGGTTTGATGATTGAGTGGTTGAGGGTTTGATGATTGAGTGGTTGAGGGTTTGATGATTGAGTGGTTTGATGATTGAGTGGTTGAGGGTTTGATGATTGAGTGGTTGAGGGTTTGATGATTGAGTGGTTGAGGGTTTGATGATTGAGGGTTTGATGATTGAGTGGTTTGATGATTGAGGGTTTGATGATTGAGGGTTTGATGATTGAGTGGTTGAGGGTTTGATGATTGAGTGGTTTGATGATTGAGTGGTCGAGGGTTTGATGATTGAGTGGTCGAGGGTTTGATGATTGAGTGGTTGAGGGTTTGATGATTGAGGGTTTGATGATTGAGGGTTTGATGATTGAGGGTTTGATGATTGAGTGATCGAGGGTTTGATGATTGAGTGATCGAGGGTTTGATGATTGAGTGATTGAGGGTTTGATGATTGAGTGGTTGAGGGTTTGATGATTGAGGGTTTGATGATTGTGTGGTTGAGGGTTTGATGATTGAGTGGTTGAGGGTTTGATGATTGAGTGGTTGAGGGTTTGATGATTGAGTGGTTGAGGGTTTGATGATTGAGGGTTTGATGATGGAGGGCTGATAATTCTACTGTTTAATAATTGATAGTTTTACACCACCCTGTGTTTTTTAGTTTGATTTTTAACCATATTAAACTGTACTGTTTAATACCATCCATCATCTGACGGGAAGTGCGCCCGATATTGGTAAGGCTGTAGTGCCTGTAGGTCGTACTGCAGGTCTGTGTAGTGGAAGTGTGTGAGAAGGTCCTGATGGGGAATGCCAGTGGCTGATGTTTGGAAGTGGGAGCAGTTTTTTCTGTCTGTCAGAAGAAGAGAGTGATGTCCATTTAGTTCTCCTTCAGTTACAAAGGTATTATATACAGTGTGGGGTGGTCTTATGTGCAGCTCATCAGTCTCTCAGCCTCAGTGGGTTTGGGTTTGCATTAACAAGAACACAAAGCTCAAGCTCTGTGCAGTTGAACCAGACAGTGTAATAGAGGAGTCTGCTAACTGGATGGGAAATGAACAGGACCGTTCATAGTGCTTAATATAGAAAGAGTGAAGTCATGTTCCTCTATAAGAAGGTTAAAGACTGGTTAAGGGCTTGGCTTTGTAGCTTTGGTTTAGAGTATGTTATCAGTGGCCTGCCAGCCAATCACGCTGTGGTTCTTCCTATTACCTGACGGGGGCAGCAGCCTGCACTATAGACCTGCACTATAGCGCATACCATAGCAACTACCTAGCACCATCCTAACAACCACCTGGGATGCCAAAGCAACTACCTAGCACCACACTAATAACCGCTTGGCATACCATAGCAACTACTTAGCGCCATCCTAGCAACCACCTAGCATACCACAGCCAATACCTAGCAGCACGCTGTCACCTGGGATACCTAGTACCATGCTAACAACCACATGGGATACCAAAGCAACTACCTAACACCACCCCAACAATCACCTGGGAGACTGGGGACAACTACTGAGCACCATCCTAACAACCACCTGGGATACCATAGCAATTATGTAGCCCCTCACCAACACCCACCTTGCTCATTTCAGCTCGTACAGTAATGGATGAACCAGGGTGTGCGAGGAGCTAGGGGCGGGGGCCTTTGGGGTGGGGGGCTGTATTGTGTAAATCTGATTCTTGTTAATGGTATAGTCTGGCAGAGCCCACCCGCCTCATCATCTAAACTCCTAGCTTTTAGCGCGTTCTGGGTTTACATCCAGCTTTCATCTCGCCGAGCGTCCGAACCTGGGCTGAGTGTCAGGCGGGACTGGTTTACCTCAACTCGGTCTCTGAAGTGAAGTGTTTAGTCTGCTGGCGGTGTGTGTGTGTGTGTGTGTGTGTGTGGAGGAATGTGAGGCAGGTCAGTGCGATGGCTATGTCTGTTCCAGCCGAGAATGTGTGCCCTGCATTTGACCTCCACAGACACGCTGAGCTGAAGAGCAGTCAATGACCCCACAGTCTAGACTCTCTGAGTGCTGCTGTCACAGACATTGATTAGGTGAAAGATGACACTTCCACACACAGAGAGAGGAAGAGAGAGAGAGAGAGAGATAATAGACATAGAGAAAGAGGGACAGAGTGAGATAGTGAGAGATAAGACATAAGAAAGAGAGAGAAAGATAATGGGTAGAGAGAGAGAGAGAACAATACAGAGAGGAAAAGAAATATAGGATAGAGACAGAGATGAAAGGGGGGGAAAGAGAGAAAGGAGAAGTAGTTGCAAAGATGAAGAGAAAAAGGACAAAGAATTGTAGATAAAAGAGAAACTGAGAAAGAGGGAGAAATGAAAGGAATGACAGGAAGAGAAAGAGAAGGATATAAATAGAGAAAAGGTAAATGAAGAGGGGAAAGCAAAAGAGAGATCAAGAGAAGCAGAAAGAGAGAGGCAGAGAGAGACTTTTCCAGGAAAGGTCTTCTCTATCTCAGCAGGACCGTGAACCACATCCTGCCCGTATTACAGCAGCACGGCTCCGTAATGAAGGGTCCAGGTGCTGAACTGACCTGCCTGCAGTCCAGCCCACAGTCACCCACAAACTTTCAGAACATTATGAAAGGGAAAACGGGACAAAGGAAAGATTCCGAACTGTGGAGCAATCTGCAGTTCCCAAACACTTCCAGAGTGCTGTTAAAAGTAGAGCTGATCACAGAGCTGAACATCATCCTGCACTAACTTCACTGAAACGTGCTGCCTCAGGTTCAGTCTGTGTGGGGCCAGGCTGCAGACCGGTGTTGAGTGTGTAAGGGCTTTCAGCCCTCAGCCGGCTCTGCATGGGAAACCATCATGCTACTGTGTTAAATATAGCCGAGTGGGCTTGGGAATACTTCGGAAAACTTGACACAGTAACACAGTCCGCCACTTCATGAAGAACCTGAACTTAAAACCTATTACGCAAACAGAAAGACATACATCAGCGCCGCCGAGTTCTCTGGAACTGAGCTCATCTCGGACGTCCCCTCTGAAAGCTCCCTCACAAAGTTACTACATGAGATGGTTATGAATACACTGCCTGGTGTCTGAGACGCTGTTTATGATGAGAAGATTTCAGCCTTAAACTCCATTCATGGTGGAGGGATACATGCTGCAGGGCGCTGTGAGGAAAAATAGTCCCCCAAAGAAACTTCTTACTTACAGATTTTCCAATCATCAACATTTCATGTAACACTCATAGGACATGTGTATGATCTCTGGTGGTTTAGATGGTTGGTAAGGTGTCTATGTGTGTTGTACACCCCTCACAACCATTGTGCACCAAACCCACTCTGGATCACTCAGTTCACACCAGAATTATCCTAATAGTTTAGAAGTTGATGGAATTCTCCTTTAGGTAATGTTACTCGTTATACCGCCCTCTGTGATGTGTTGAATCCTGATTAAACCCGTTCTCTGTGTTAGGAGCTAAAACCTGATGTGTCCAGTGAGTGGGCGTGTTGTGTACAGGATGTAGAGAGAAAGAGAGAAAGCTGAGGGGTATCTGAGTGAAGGTAAACACTGAGAGTGGAGTCAGTTGAAGGGCATCACACACACCATGCACTCTCACCTACTAACACACCAGAAATAACCTCACACACACACACACACACACACACACACACACAGCGCAGCACAAAGGGGACCTGCAGTTTATTCTGGACTAGCTGGATTAGATCAGGTGGTCAGTGGTCAGATCCTCCCACCTCTTTACTTCAGTCACAGCTTTACTTTTTCAGACGCACGCCCCTCACTGTTCCTGAGCAGAGATCACTTCTTTCACACTCTGTGTCTTATTTCCTCTCTGACTAACTCTCTCTCTCTCTCTCTCTCTCTCTCTCTCTCTCTCTCTCTCTCTCTCTCTCTCTCTCTCTCTCTCTCTCTCTCTCTCATGCGTCTCTCTCTCTCTCTCTCTCTCTCTCTCTCTCTCTCTCTCTCTCTCTCTCTCTCTCTCTCTCTCTCATGCGTCTCTCTCTCTCTCTCTCTCATGCGTCTCTCTCTGTCTCTTTCCCTAACTCACTCTTTTTCCGCTCTCTCTCTCTCCCTGTCATGCTTACTTTCTCTCTACATTCTATCTCCCTGCTGTCTCTCTCCCTATTTCTCTGTCTCGTTGTTGTTTAGTTAGTTAGTCTGTTCCTTCGTGCTCCCTCTCTCTCAGTTTCAGCAGCAGACTGATAAACGATGTGAAAGCTGTGAGTGGTGGAGCAGGGAAGAGAGGAATATCCCCCCATGGTTTTTATCTCTGTACTGTTACTGAGCTGTGAATGAAGTTAGAGAGATGCTGAGCACTGGCTCTGTCAGTAAACCCCGCCCCCTCCCGCTCACTGCTGCGGCTCTGTCTGGAACACACTCTGTGATGTCTGGACTGAAACCTGATCGCAGCTGTGGTGGGTTTTTAGGGGGAAAACATCCTCAGACTGACACCTTACAGACCTACACACATACACACAGCCCAGTAAAACTATCTTTCTTGGGTCCCAGGCCTCATCTCCCAGCAGGTTTGGACAACACTGTGATGGTTTACCATGATAAATCGTGCCCCTGTAAGCTGGCATGTTTCCCCTGAGCTCCACTGTTTTAGTATTGTGTCCTCCAGACTGATGCATGTAAATGAGGTTTGTTCTGATTGGCTGAAAACACTTCTTATAACTACAGAGTACTTCAGTTCACCTGAAGGGAAATGCTTTAGTACTTTTACTCCAGTGGAGGTCTAAAGCGAGAAACATCTACTGACATCAGAGGAGTGCTTTACCCTAGGGGTCTCTACTTTAACTCAGCTACACTGGCTATTACATACGCTGTAGGTACTTGCGCACTTATGGTCAGGCTGGAGGGCTGGCCAGCCGGAGTGTGTGAATGTGAATGTGTGCTGGGAAGGTTTAATTGAGCTGCTGTGAGTCATGCTGTGGCTAATGGTGAAAGGGAAAAGGATGCAGTCACAGTGGGGGGCACAGCACGGCCTAAATGAGTCAGGGTGGCTGAGGAAATCAGGCGCATGTGTCTACGCTGCAGAGATTTAAAGGGACAGGTCGGTGAAAAATCTGATTTGATCCCCTTATACCCGCAAACGTAGTCCAACAGCAGGACGGGATTAGTGTCTGAAGTTTGCTTCTTTAGACTTGGGTACTTTAGACCCTGGAGATGCGAGGCTAATGTAGCTAATGAGCAGTGGAGGTTAATTAGCATGCTGCTAACGCACGCCTTAATCATCACAGGTGCTCAGTTACCTCTAATAGACTGATGGCAAGAGCAAGACGATGGCAAAGCTGGCAGTCGTCTGGTGCTTTGCTGAGCCATGCCCACTTGTGGTTGAGCAGAGTATGGCATTGTTCGTATCACCACTCGTTTTTGTCGGGAGCTGGGCCGGGAGTTGGGCCAGGAGGTTGGGGAACCAGCTTTGTAACTAGAGGGTCACCGATTTAAGCCAGGAGGACACAACTAAAGTCCCTTTGGGCAAGGCATCAACTGCTCCATGGATGCTGTGGCTAGGGCTGCCTATCGCTCTGGCCAAGTATGCTTACTGCCCCCTAGTGTGTGTGTATGCAGGCAGGTGGACGTTTCTTTGAACGGATGGATTAAATTCCGAAGACAAATTCAAACACACATGGCAAAATAGTTCTAAATTAAATTCCTAGTTTTTTTCTCTCAGTTGTTTGTATAGATATTGGTGTTTTAGTTTAGTTTCTGAAATAAAAGTCTGATCATTAGTGTGTGTAGTGGGGGTGTACAAGTGTGGGTTGTAGGGGTGTATAGTGTGGGTGTTGTTGTTGTTGTTGGTGTGGATGATGGGTATTACTGTGGGTGGTATGGGTATATTAGTGTGGGTGGTGGGGTTGTGTTGGTGTTGTTGGTGTGGATGATGGGTATTACTGTGGGTGGTGGGGGGTGTATTTGTGTGGATTGGGCCGTATTACTGTGGGTGGTGAGGGTATATTAGTGTGGGTAGTGGGGGTGTACAAGTGTGGGTTGTAGGGGTGTATAGTGTGGGTGTTGTTGTTGTTGGTGTGGATGATGGGTATTACTGTGAGTGGTGGGGGGTGTATTTGTGTGGATTGGAGCGTATTACTGTGGGTGGTGAGGGTATATTAGTGCAGGTGGTGGGGTTGTGTTAGTGTTTGTTTCTTATGCAAATGTGTTTTCAAATTAGCTCAAGCAGGAGCGAGAACCACAAACCTGGACCTGACTGGTGGATCCGAGGGCTGTACCATGCACTCCGCAGCAAAATCGTGCAGAGGTGGAGGCATGTGCTAATGGTAGCATTTCACTAGCTAGCTTGCCTGGCTTGTGTGATTTGTGATTGATCACTCAGGACATTGAATGAGCACGAACTACAGGAATTTGTGCTAAGGGGTACAGAGAGGGGGGACCCTTGTTGGGGCAGCTGAAGTTTGAGAACTTGTCTCCAGGCATGTTCTCATTACCAGGTCTTGCTTTGCCCCAGGACAGACTAGGGTAAGTGGGGAGGAGGTCTGCGTCCAGCTTGAAGGCCAAATTTCTGACTCTACTTTTGCTTGGGTTTTCTCCTGGAAATGTAAATATGATAGTCAGGCGGATTCTATTGCTCAGCCCCGCTGAAGACCCGAACAGCAATAGCTGGGAGAGGTAAGAGGGGTGGAGTGATTAGCTTTTGGAGTCTTATGTAAGGAAACTGATCAAGTCCTACTAAACATCCCTGGACACCCACCTCCAGTCCTTCAGTGACTCTACTGTAACTCTCCTATAGGCCACCTGTACTGCGTTAGCCTTCGTATACCTGCTTACATAACACAGGTGATTACATAACTTGTTGGGCCTGCTGCAAGCATGGAGGTCATGATTGTGGCCCGAGACAGATTTGAGATTAGGATTAGGGTTAGAGTTGGGATTAGGGTTAGCAATCGGCTTCCATTGTGAGGACACACTGTTCATGAAAGTGAAACTGAAAGAACATATACCAGAAGAGTGTACAGTTATACAGGGAGAGGTATACCTCACTCTAAATGTAGGTACTGTGGTATAAACTGAGTCTGTTCTACAGTTTCTTATTAGGTGAGTGTATAACTCTAAGCTCTAAATGTAGGTACTGTGGTATGAACTGAGTCTGTTCTACAGTTTCTTATTAGGTGAGTGTATAACTCTAAGCTCTAAATGTAGGTACTGTGGTATATACTGAGTCTGTTCTACAGTTTCTTATTAGGTGAGTGTATAACTCTAAGCTCTAAATGTAGGTACTGTGGTATATACTGAGTCTGTTCTACAGTTTCTTATTAGGTGAGTGTATAACTCTAAGCTCTAAATGTAGGTACTGTGGTATATACTGGGTTTCTTATTAGGTTTATTTCCAGGTTTCTGTAAAGCTTGTCCACCCTCGGTACAGAACTCATTTGTGGAGTATGAACCGGTCAGTTACGAGGGCTTCTGACTCACTATGTTGTGATCTGTATCAGATACTCGTGTGCTTTGATACGTGGCCAAAATATGTGTTTATTTGTTTGTGTTTATGTCTGAAGGCTTTGAGTCGTGAAAGTAATTGATGTCCGATGAAAAGATGAACATTTAGTGGCTGTAGAAGAAACGGCTCTTATTACAGACCTAAGATCAAAAAAATGAGCTGAAATGCAAATAAAACCAGAAAGCAGTGATTTGCAAGTCCACTTTTATCCCCTAAATACACTCATCAAAGTAACAGCTGCACCCAGAAGGAAGTGTGGGACTGCAGCGCTGTTGGTAAGGACGATAAAGGTTACCAGGAACAATAAATGATGATACATTTAGACTGATATGGAGAATATTTATTGAGCTACACATACAGAAGTAGTGTCTCTCAGTATGGCTTCAGGCCACCATGTTTGTTTATGGGGGGTGTATTAGTGTGGGTTGTCGGTAATTGTGTGGGTAGTAAGAGGGTATTAGTGTGGGTGGTGGGGTATTACTGTGGGTGGATTAAGCCCTGAATACTAGTTTGGGTGGGTTGGTGGTTATTACTGTTGGACTATTAGTGCACATAGTAGTAGGATATTAGTGTGGGTGGTTGGTATTACTGTGGGTGGATTAAGCCCTGAATACTAGTTTGGGTGGGTTGGTGGTTATTACTGTTGGACTATTAGTGCACATAGTAGTAGGATATTAGTGTGGGTGGTTGGTATTACTGTGGGTGGATTAAGCCCTGAATACTAGTTTGGGTGGGTTGGTGGTTATTACTGTTGGACTATTAGTGCACATAGTAGTAGGATATTAGTGTGGGTGGTGGGGTATTACTGTGGGTGGATTAAGCCCTGAATACTAGTTTGGGTGGGTTGGTGGTTATTACTGTTGGACTATTAGTGCACATAGTAGTAGGATATTAGTGTGGGTGGTTGGTATTACTGTGGGTGGATTAAGCCCTGAATACTAGTTTGGGTGGGTTGGTGGTTATTACTGTTGGACTATTAGTGCACATAGTAGTAGGATATTAGTGTGGGTGGTTGGTATTACTGTGGGTGGATTAAGCCCTGAATACTTGTTTGGGTGGGTTGGTGGTTATTACTGTTGGACTATTAGTGCACATAGTAGTAGGATATTAGTGTGGGTGGTTGGTATTACTGTGGGTGGATTAAGCCCTGAATACTAGTTTGGGTGGGTTGGTGGTTATTACTGTTGGACTATTAGTGCACATAGTAGTAGGATATTAGTGTGGGTGGTTGGTATTACTGTGGGTGGAATAAGTCCTGAATACTAGTTAGTGTGGGTGGTTGATATTACTGTGGGTGGATTAAGTCCTGAATACTAGTTTGGGTGGGTGGGTGGGTATTACTGTTGGGCTATTAGTGCACATAGTAGGAGGGTATTAGTGTGTGGGTGGTTGGTATTAAGAGTACTGTATATTAGTTTGGGTGGGTGCGTATTGCTATTGTGGGGGTATTAATGTGGGGGGTATCGGTGGGTAGCCTGCACATCTGTGAAAAGTTCATTAACACTGAACACCTTGTGGACACCATGTGCTGGTTCTAGCCTCAGTCTTTTTCAAAGTTGCCTGTGATTATTACAACATGATCAACACCAACAAACATCCAGCACGTGTAACACCAGCACAGCTGTGTAATCAGAGGGTGCAGGTGCCGGACTGACCCTCCCAAAGTCCAGAACGGTCTCCCACTGAAAGATGATGTTATTCATTATGGAAGGTCCCGTATGGGCTGCACAGCTGAGGACTTCTGTAATGGAAGAATGTGAAGCATTCCGCTTTCAGAACTGGATCAGTGTGTGCCTTCAGTCCCCGACTGGTTATTAAGTGCTGTTGAAAGGTAAGGTGATGTAACACGGCGGTAAACATGATCCTGTCCCAGCTCTTTCTGGAACGCATCCAGGCCTCTGATTTGGAATTAGAGTAATTTCCTAAAGAAGCAATAAAGCCGACGAGCCGCAGCGTTCAAACGGGTCACACAGAATTCGCTAACTGCTGGTTTATTAGCGCTTCACGTTCCGTCACGTCGCTGCTGTTCCTGCCGCTGCCAACAAAGTAAGGTTAGAAAGTCAGGCGGAGTCATTAAACTGGCCCCCCTGGTTCAAAAGTAGAGTGGTGGATGCTGTACCTGCCCCGTGGTATCAGCCCTCCCTCCTTCCCTTCCTTCAGAAACGCCTTTTGTCTCTTGCTCTGTGAAGTTGTTAGATCATTAATCAATGTCAGGAGTACAGCACGGCCTCCGGCTCTTTCCTGTCATCAGGGAGAGCGCTGTTGTTTCTGCAGCACCTGAAAACGCGTGAGAGGGTTCTGTGAAAAAGGGGAAAGTGTAAGATTGCTGTTTCAGGCTGAAGCTCTGTGTTGTGTTCCTACAAAGGGTTTATGATCCAAAACTCTTTAATTGTCCTGAAATGAATGGCTGCACAGCGGAAGCCTCTTTGGTCCTACCTGCTTTGCTCAAGAAGCCTCAAGGGGTGAAGACCTTCATTGGCTCTACTGTAAATCAAAGCATAAATGATTTTTGGTTGTTAGTCTAACGTGCAGGGTCTTCAGTCCAGCTCCTAATATCTTAACCAGTGGGAGAGCTTACTCGTCGGGAGTCATGGGATATCAATATGTACACAGATTATGGAGTGGTGCTCCCCCAGGGGATGACTTGGGAACGCCCACACCTGTGTAAGTTGTGAGGTGTTACCTTGTGAGTGAGGTTGAAGACTGGCCAGCATGCTTATGGCAGGGAGACAAGGCATGATGGTGGAATGCCTTGACTGGGATGCGCCTCAGACCAATTCTGGACACCTTGCCCCATGGTGCATTATCCTGCTGGAATATCCCATCAATGACGTATCTAGGTGGACCACTGGACCCAACCCATGCCATAAGAACACTAGTATGGAACCACCACCAGCCTGCAAAGTGTCTTTTTGCCAATTGGGGGTCGTGGCTTCATGGGGTCTGCGCTACACACAACCATAGCGTTTCCTCAGGGGGTGGTTTGGGAACGACCACACCTGTGTGAGGTGTTGTCTTCTGCGTGAGGCTGATAATTGGCCAGCATGCTTATGGCAAGGGAACATGAATTATCAGAGTCTGAACGAAGCATGATAGTGGAAAGCTTTGACTGGGCTCATGTCGAGCAAATGTGCAGACTACACCATATGTTGGAACTTGGCCCCGATGGCATGTGCATTATCCTGCTCGAATATCCCATCGTAGTGGGGGTACATGAAGTCCATGAAGGGCTGCAATTGGTCACAAGATAACATCTCACATGTTGTACAGGTGTGGGCGTTCCCATACTGTCCCCTGAGGTAACGCCCCTTCATAATCAGTTTACATACTGCTTTCCCGTGACTTCTGGCACATCAGTGTAAAATTGGCCGTCTCTGCTGCTTTCTGCTCCATCTTCGTGCATCTTCTGACCAGAGTGACTGTTTTGGCCGTTGTAGGCATTTTTAAGGCTGTTGTTTTTCAGCCTCACAGTGCAGCCGCCGTGAGTGGTCTCTCATTATGCGGTTAGAAAGGCGCTGTAAATGATGTCGGTGACTCAGAAGGGGCTTTCAGGAAGTTCTGATGTTTCTCCTGCTGGTAATGGGCCAGATGACTCTGATCAATCCCGGTGTGTTAGTTACTCACCCAGGCGCGCTCGGCTCAGCCAGCTATATCTCCCATTTCCAGCTCCTCAGGGCGAGCCGCGGAGCGCTGGCTGATCTCCAGAGAGAGATACGGGTGGGGAGAATGCTGACACAAGGAGGAACTGTCACCAGCATGAGGGAGACGAGAGGAGAGGAGACGAGCGAGACCATTGTAGCGGCTCATATCGGAGCTGTCAGTCATAATAGGAACAAAGGGCGTTCTCAGGACAAACACTGTCTGTATTCCCGCACTACGGATAACAATATGTGTATATATATAAAACTATAAATGATGATTAATTTAGACTGATATGGACAATATGCATTGAGCTCAACATACAGAAGTAGTGTCTCTCAGTATGGCGTCGGGCGGCCATATTTGCTAACCCAACATACCAGACATCTCAGTATAGAGTTGTGAAGGTTCCTAATGGTGTCCTGTGATAATCCATCCCATGCAGCTTGAATATTCTGACACAGTTGCTGCAGACTGTGTGGTTAGGGTGGTGGAGATGGAGTGACACCAGGCCTTCTGGACGTGTGATGCATGACAACAAACCCCTCATCTTGGCCCTGACCACGGTGCCTCCACACACAGATTTGTTGGTCGTCTCCACCAAGACTGAAGATGACCTGCTGCCATTCTGAGTCACTCCCTGACACATTCATATGCAGTATTAACCTTGAGCTAAATATAAAGACTGGTAGTTACTAGGAGTTATTCAGTAGCTAAGCGATTCATCATCCGAATATCAATCGATCAACCAATCGATTATTCGTTTCAGTAATCGACTAATAGATTATCAGATAGGACATTTGAACAGAAAGTATTGATGGGAATGGTGTAGCTGTATCTTATTCTGCCTCGCCCCTTTTACCCAACATGCTCTAATGGACGGTTACCAACAGTACCAAACAAACACAAACCCAGAACAAAAACAAGACATTCCCAACGTTGTATATGCAGTATTATACAAGAGCTTTACAGGATACGAGTTTAGCCCTTTGACTAATGTGCATCTGTTACTTCTATTTGCTGGCCACCAGCTGTGCTGTGCTATTCTATATTTGTAGCAGAGTGTTTGTAGATAGCAGAGCATCATACTGTGTCAGAAACCACATCATTAAGTCTATTACTGAACACCTCCACAAGGTTTGATGCCGTTATGTAATGATGCAGGTATGCGGTTGGCACAGTGTAGCTCGTTGATGCTAACTAGCTTCCAGTGCGTGTCAGCTACCTCAGCCTTGCAGCTCTGCAGCTCCGTTTGGGCTGGATGTGCTTTCTTATTGCCAAGCTATTGTTTTAGCACCATGATGGCAGGAGCAGGCCCGTGTTATGAGAGTGAAGAAGCGCAGTGTTGCTGCAGAATTCCATCCCTTCACTCACCGCAGGATCAGCGGCCTGCGCTCCGTTTGAAGTGGAGATTCATGATTTGGTGTTCTGGAGGTACACGCCACCTCCAGTGGTGTTTATCTTTAGACTTCAAAGGGCCTCCCTGCTGTGGGTTTGCATCTGAACAAATAAAAAAGTTCTTCCGTTGGGGGGGAACCTTCTCTCTTCCCTCGCTCTCCGAATTCCGTCCTGCATAGTCTCCATATTGCTCACTTCCTACCAAGCCAGGCCAAAGGAAAAGGGTCAGCTTTCGTTCAGGTCTCATTGTGGTTTGTGCATGTTTTAACTTTTGCCCACCCTCGCTCATTCCTCACTCGTTCTCTCTCTTTCTTTCTCTGTTCCTTTCAGTTGTTGCACCTGAAACAAGGCTTGGGTGTTCCTGAGGACGGAATGGTGTCCACAGCTGACCAGACAGGACCTCGGTGTCAGACAGAGTCTCAATCCTGAATCCGCTGACCTTTCGTGTTGTAGGCCATGGCAGTTCATCCATGGAGGACAGAGAGCCCCTGTAAGAATCTAGCCTAGCGACCCCTTTCTCTGTAATTCAGCCTGATCTGGTCTGGTCCTGCACGCTGCAGCCGAGATCGAGATTAAAAAAAAAAAAAAACGGAGGAACCGCAATGAAGGACGTTCAGCTGCGCCCTTTGACCCCGAGCTCTCTCTGCTGGACTGGTTAAAGCTGCCTTGCAGAAGCGTTCCTGCAGCAGCAGTATGCAGACAGATGATTATCCAGCCACAAACACTTTCACAGGTACGAGATTCCAGTCTTCCCGTTGGTCATTAACTGGCCAAAAAACTCTTCTACAAAACTGTCCTTCATTCACTTCTTCTTGTTTTTATTATTTCATGGTCAAAATTTGTGATGCTGCTCATGCTAGAACCACAAAACTGGGCAGGGATCCTCAAACCATAGCAACCACCTGGAATACATATATGCTGCTAAATAGCTGCTGGTGTTCCTGAACACCGTGTCCACTCCCTGTCCACACACAGGGGCTAGACAACTTCAGCTGTGGACAGTTATGTGATGAAAGTTGAGCCGATGTCGATTAATCACTGATGTCGTCATGAATTCAACCATAGGACTAGGAGGTACACTTTTCCACAAGCGACTCAATTAAACAGGCTTTAACTCCACAGTGTAACGTGATGTGTCTGTTCCAACGACCCCTGGATCGCATCGCAAGCCTTTGGAGATAGAGAAATGGAAAAGACATGGACCCTGGAATCTTGGATAGTGGAACATGGAGGAATCGGTTCTCTACATTTAACCCATTGTGCAGTGAACCACTCACATAGACACACACTAAGGAGAGCAGTGAGCACACTTGCCTGGAGCGCTGGGTAGCCCTATACAACGCCCTGTCGCTGGGACCAGTTGGGGGTTAGGGGGCTTGTTCAGGGGCACTTCAGTCATGTCTTGTCAATTTAGGCAACTGAACTGGTGATCTTCCGGTCCACATAGATTGTTTCCTAACCTCTGGCCAACAACTGCCTATGCAACCTTGCTAAGACGCTCAAATAGGCTTTTTTCACGATCGTGGAACCGGTTCCAGTTGGACCATACGGCACATTTTAACCAAAAATAAGTCAGTTCTGAACCTGTAAAGTTAATTCCCAGCTGGAAACTAGCATTGGTAGGTTCCTCAGCACGAACAATGGTGACATCCATAGGCGAGGGCCACAGGACGTTGCCCACAGGACGTTGCCCGACCATTGAAGAACAGGGTAATACAGAAACTGTAGAACTACAGAGTGCTCCTGTATGGTCAGTTTTGAACGGGATTGTATGTAAATGAGCCCTGTTCTGATTGGCCAGCCTGCCTCATACCTTGTTCGAGCTGACATGTGGAACCAAAGTGTCAGGAAGCAGGAAAGTAAACTTCAGCAGCTCCTTTCATTACAGCAGAGTTCCAGCATCAGCGATCTGCATGAGGGAGTTTGTTGTCTAAGTGCACACGGTCCACCATCAGTACTCTCCATCCCTTAAAGAGAAAAGCAAAGGAGCAGAGAAAACATCGCTGGTGTCCAGTTACATTTTGGAACCGAAGTCAGAACCAGCTTCAGAATTTGGGCCGTCTGTCCTTGTCCGAGGCCGGCCAAATGCTGACTCGGAGAAACAGCCAGCGTGCAATTTTTTAATATCGGATGTGGAATTTGAACTTGGAGCGGCGCGCGGATCCAGACGTCCAAAAAATCCCTGAGAGATGGAGGTGGAGGAGATTGTTTTAACAACTGCTCAGCCCTCGAGGTCACCATGTTCAGCTATTTTATGAAGCTCAGAGAGGAACGGAATACTGGGACATTCTGTTCCAGAAGCATGTGATCTGCTCTCCGCAAAGCTGAAAATCATTGAAACCTCAGCGCTCAGTTAAAAACCTGATTTACACAGTTTCCCTCCTTTATTCTGAACACAGGCGTGTTCAGCTGCCTGGAGTTTGCTTCTTTACACAGGAGCTACAGGGCTAATGTAGCTAATGACAGTGTAGCTTAACCATGAAACCTAACCATCAATTCCAGAATTTCTCCATAATTCCTTGTGTGAGGTATAAATAGAGTGATTGAGAATGGTTTGGTGTGAGGAGGTTCAGATGTTCTTTACAGTGGTGGAATGGGAACCAGGTTCTACAACACGCATATAGACACTTTATCTAAACTACCAGTGAACCTACACATGTCTTCTGAGTGTTATATGGAATTTTGATGATGGGGAAATCTGGAAAATCTGGGAATAATGTTTTCTTTTGGGGACTATTTTTGCCTCACCATTTATACACTGCTCAAAAAAATAAAGGGAACACTTAAACAACACAATATAACTCCCAGTAAATCAAACTGTCCACTTAGGAAGCAACACTGATTGACAATCAGTTTCACATGCTGTTGTGCAAATGGACTAGACAACAGGTGGAAATTATTGGCGATTAGGAAGACACACTCAATAAAGGAGTGGTTCTGCAGGTGGGGACCACAGACCACTTCTCAGTACCTATGCTTTCTGGCTGATGTTTTGGTCACTTTTGAATGTTGGTGGTGCTCTCACACTCGTGGTAGCATGAGACAGACTCTACAACCCACACAAGTGGCTCAGGTAGTGCAGCTCATCCATGATGGCACATCAATGTGAGCTGTGGCAAGAAGGTTTGCTATGTCTGTCAGCGTAGTGTCCAGAGCCTGGAGGCGCTACCAGGAGACATGGAGGAGGCCATAGGAGGGCAACAACCCAGCAGCAGGACCGGTACCTCCGCCTTTGTGCATGGAGGAACAGGAGGAGCATGGCCAGAGCCCTGCAAAATGACCTCCAGCAGGCCACAAATGTGCATGTGTCTGCACAAACGGTTAGAAACCGCCTCCATGAGGATGGTATGAGGGCCCGACGTCCACAGATGGGGGTTGTGCTCACAGCCCAACACCGTGCAGGATGCTTGGCATTTGCCAGGGAACACCAGGATTGGCAAATTCGCCACTGGCGCCCTGTGCTCTTCACAGATGAAAGCAGGTTCACACTGAGCACATGTGACAGACGTGACAGAGTCTGGAGACGCCGTGGAGATCGATCTGCTGCCTGCAACATCCTTCAGCATGACCAGTTTGGCAGTGGGTCAGTAATGGTGTGGGGTGGCATTTCTTTACAGGGCCGCACAGCCCTCCATGTGCTCGCCAGAGGTAGCCTGACTGCCATTAGGTACCGAGATGAGATCCTCAGACCCCTTGTGGGACCATATGCTGGTGCGGTTGGCCCTGGGTTCCTCCTAATGCAGGACAATGCTAGGCCTCATGTGGCTGGAGTGTGTCAGCAGTTCCTGCAAGATGAAGGCATTGAATCTATGGACTGCCCCGCCCGTTCCCCAGACCTGAATCTGGGACATCATGTCTCACTTCATCCACCAACCACCATAGACCATAGACTGTCCAGGAGTTGGCGGATGCTTTAGTCTAGGTCTGGGAGGAGATCCCTCAGGAGACCATCCGCTGCCTCATCAGGAGCATGCCCAGGCGTTGTAGGGAGGTCATACAGGCACGTGGAGGCCACACACAATACTGAGCCTCATTTTGACTTGTTTTAAGGACGTTACATCAAAGTCGGATCAGCCTGTAGTGTGTTTCTCCACTTTAATTTTGTGTGTGACTCCAAATCCAGGCCTCCATTGGTTAATAAATTTGATTTCCATTGATGATTTTTGTGTGATTTTGTTGTCAGCACATTCAACTTTGTACAGAACAAAGTATTCAATCAGAATATTTTATCATTCAGATCTAGGATGTGCTATTTGAGTGTTCCCTTCATTTTTTTGAGCAGTGTATTACTGCAGCTTATATCCCTGATGGACTATGTTGGGGTTCGGGGACACTGTAAATGAGGTATGAGATGATATGGCTTTAATCAGCTTTAATAAGCAGTGTGATCATAAGTGATGTAATAAAACAGCAAAATACAGTACAGACGGGACTCATCAGGACAGACAGAGCGAGGGAGTCGCAAGTCTTCTGTGGCAGACAGCTGCACCACGCAAGACCACATGCACACAGACCGTTATGATGATTGTCCTTAACACCACGTTAACGTCACCAAACACCGCAATGGTGTCGTACCAGAATGTGTGAGTGACTCAGAATGGCAGCAGGTCATCTTCAGTGATGAGTCCTGCTTTTGTCTTGGTGGAGATGACCAACGAATCCATAGGTGGAGGCACTGCGGTCAGCACCAAGATGAATGGGTTGTTGTCATTCGTCCTGCATCCAGAAGGCCTGGTGTCAGTCCACCTCCACCCCTACCGCACCGTCTGCAGGAACTGTGTGAAAATATTCAAGCTGCATGGGATGGATTATCACAGGGCACCATTATGAACCTCAGCTCCATACCGAGATGTCTGGCATGTTGTATTAGTGTGCTGGAGTTAAACTGTGTGTGTGTGTGTGTGTGTGTGTCAGATGAGTTAAGTTGATGTATTGTACTTAAACTGGTCATGGTTTCCAATAGCAACAGTGCTGAAGCCCTCTTTCTTTATTTGTCAGTTTCTTCTCTTATCCTCTACCTCTCTCTCTCTCTGTCTTATTCTCCCTCTGTCTCTTTCTAGCTCAAAATTTGTATTCCTTTGTATTCCCCCCAGTATTCACAGTATCCCCCCCCCCCGCCCCCCCCATTTATCTGTCTATCTGTCTGTTCTGCCGTATAATCTGACTCTGTCTGTCTGTTTAAAAGCCCTCCGATCATGACCTGGTTCTACACCGTTCTTTCTTTTTAAAGCCTGTTTAAACTGAAGACTTTGGGATCTGTAGCACTGCTTCATGTTAGCCAGCTGCTAAAAACAGCTTTCTCCCACTCTCCCGTTCCACACATACAGCATCCTCAGCTTACTTTAGCTTAAATCAGTGCTGTAACTATATGAACCTACTTCTGATACCACTGCAGCTACGACATGAAGTAGGACAGGGAGTAGTGCTGCTTCACCGAAACACAACCAGGAAGCCACGTACACTCCCAGCAATAACAATTCAACATAGCATTTGCTATACTAATAGTGTGTACATGAACAGGAGGACTAATGGAGGACAAATAGTCAGAACACCTGCAAAAGTAATGCGTGCATGGCAGTGATGTACAAGCCCGCAGTGAAAATGGTGTGAGCTGCTTTGATTCCAACTGAATGGAGCTAAACTCAACTGCTGCGGATGTTTAGTGTTTGGTGTGCGCAGCTGCAGGTGTTGTGAGGCGGTTCGCTGATGACTCAGGGCAAAGGAAACACATACCAGACACATTGAATAATTCAGCCGAAACAGGTTGCTGCAACGCATTGTGCAAAGTAACAATTACAGCCCGGCCCGAGGCCACTCTTTCAACATAAACACATTCTTCTTCTCAAACTTCCAGAGGGCCGCCGTTCCTCAGCCCCGACGACACGGCCGGATCGATCCGGCATCCGCGCCATTCCTGCAGCTCGTCGTAATACCAGCCAGACAGAAGCTTCAGAGTGAAGACATCTCCGTTTCCAGATAATCAGAGAGGGATCATCCGGTGTGATTGTCATGTCTGTCAGGCTGATCTGTCTTCAGACAAAGCGTGTGTAATAACACAAACCCGCCCAGCAGTAAACAGAGCCTTCAGCGTTGCACAGGCTCGGCGGGGTCAGTAGACCGGGTCGGAGCAGGGGTGTTCCGTCTGGAGGCTGGATACACATCAGTATTCGGACGTTATACCTTGTTAGTATCAGAAGGGTAG
This sequence comes from Prochilodus magdalenae, assembly GCA_024036415.1. Taxonomy (NCBI): domain Eukaryota; kingdom Metazoa; phylum Chordata; class Actinopteri; order Characiformes; family Prochilodontidae; genus Prochilodus; species Prochilodus magdalenae. The sequence continues at coordinate 231,953 of JAMWET010000108.1, read as the reverse complement.
TTCCACCAAGCTTTCAAAATTTCAAGTCTCAGATGCTACAGGGCTAATATACTGTAGCTGTGGCTAACTAACTGCACCATGAAGCTCCATCAGTCTTTCTCCATAATTCCGTACATGAGATGTAAGCAGAGTGATTGACAGTAGACTTAGTGTGAGATGTGGTGATGGGAACCAGGAAACTCCATATCTACAACACACATATATACACTTTATTAATTTATCTAGAACCAGCAGTGACCCTACACATCTTCTGTGTGGAATGTTGATGATGGGAAAATCTGGAAAACCTGGAAATTATAAAGGATTTTCCGGGATTATTTTTTGGCACACAGCGCCCTGCAGCACGTATCCCTCCACCATGAATGGAGTTTAAGGCTCATATCTTCACCACACTATCATAAACATGTAGTAACCTTCTGTTAGGGAGCTTTTAGAGGGGGACGTCTGGTTCCCATCCCCACCATTAGTTTCTCTGGAGCAGAGCGCTTTACTCCCGGCTGCTCTGAATGACTCATGTTTACATCTCTACCATCTAATTATGTAGAGCAGTCAGTGGAGTTCCTCCTGAAGTGATCTCTAATAGACGTGATCATGTGGGTTCTGACAGCGCTGAGTGAAGTCCCTTAGCGAAGCAGCCTGAGTGTTTTATAACCGGTGTTTTAACCGTGTTGTTCAGTCATTTAAAGTTGTTTATTCCGGGACGGAGCTGTGTTCACTGTCCTCCTCCACTGCGTTTTAACCACACTGTGGTTTCACTCACTTGCATCAGACTGACGTCCCGTCTGCACGTCTGATCTCCAAACCCCACAACCAACTTTAGTTTATGAACTCAAAACACTGCAAACACACTTAAACACCAGAACACACTGTCCACTTCGGTAAGAGAATAGCATCATAGAACTTTCTAGAACATTATTTAATGACTTTTACAGGTTTTACCAGTTAATGAAATAAATGTATAGAGTAAACTAGCATGACATGACCAAACAAGCCCGCACGCAGGTGTAGGGCACTGGCAAGAAGAGGTTCTGGATCAGTACAACACAAGCTCTTTCAGCCTGCTGCTTGCACACAAAAACTCTATTTCAGCAAACTTGCAAGAGGAACATTCAGTGCACTGAGGGATATGGTATGAATGTAATGGATGGATAGATGCCCATATATCACAAACAAAAAATATAAGTTGCTCAATTAAATTGTAATATATTTTAGACATAATAATGAGGGTCAATTATTATTAAACCTCTAGGTTTCATATTTTGTTTAATATCTTGTTTGTTATTACAGCTATTAATGTTTTTTATTAGAACTGATCAGACCAACAGAAGTCTCTGGAGTAACATTGGCTCACTCCTCCATACAGATGTTCTCCAAGTTGTCTAGGCTCTTTGGGCATCTGTGAACTTGAGCTCCTTCAACAAATTTCCAATTGGGTTCAGGTCAGGAGACTGACTAGGCCACTACAACACCTTGATCTTGGCCCTTCTTGGCCGTGTACTTGGGGTCCTTGTCTTGAAGATCCTTAATGGAGGAGCAGAGATTTTTGCCCAGAAGCTCCCAGTGGGCTGTGCTATCCATCTTCCCATGGTTGAGCAGATGGCCAGGCCCCTTGGCTGAGAAGCAGCCCCACAGCATGATGCTGCCACCACCATGTTTGACTGTAGGGATTGTATTCTGTGGGTTGAATACTACTTGGAGGCACTGTGTGTGTGTATGTATGTGTGTGTGTATATATATATATATATATATATATATATATATATATATATATATATATATATATATATATATATATATGTGTATGTATGTATGTGAGATAATGTATGTCACAATACAATAAATACAATATGCTTGTTGTGTATATGGTCAGTAGAACAATACTGACTACCATTATTAAACGTCCTTGAGTGTTTAAAGTGGTAGTAACTCCAGCCTCCTGCAGATGGCGCTGCGCGAGGATGATAAAGCTATAAATACTTGTGGGGTGTGAGTGCTGGGATCCATAGATTAAGAAGAGGTGGTACGGTCTAGTGTGTTCTTTTGATATGTACCATTACCATCAGGGAAAAGCCTTAACATGTACAGGTGCACATGATCTGCTAGGACTCCCAATTACCCCAATCTTCCAATATTCCAGTGTCCAGTTACGGACACTGGTTAACACCGGGCCTTAACCTTTTGTACGGCACTGCCACTTTGCTCTCTGCTCCTGTGTTCATTATGAAGGTTAACTGGTCCACTATGGCGTGTCAAATTGTCTGGACCACTCAATTCAGTATGCTCTTCCAGGCATGTGGTCAGTTAAAGAAGAAAATTGGTTTAAAGGAGCGATGTGTAACCTGTAGTGGTGAGGTTGCGTATTGCAACCTACAACTCGCCTACCAGCATAGCTCTTAATGATGTAAAGGAATAAGATGACTATGAGGAGAAATTCAATAAATAGTCAATTGATCAATAATACATTTTCTCTTTCTCTCTCTCTCTCTCTGTCCCACTCTCCCCCTTCGCCCCTTTCCCTTTCTCTCTCTCTATAGAGTGTAGGTTTCAGTGCAGTAATGGTAAGTGTCTGCACCTGGTGTCTCTGATCTGTAACCAGCTGAACGACTGTGGAGATCTGAGTGATGAACAGAGCTGCTCTACAGTCAGCCTTCAGCCAGCACTGAACCAGCCGGCTTTACACAGTGAGTGACAGTCTCTCCTCACGCTCTCTATCCTGTATGTGTGTGTGCACCCAAAAGTCTAACCCTGAACCATGCAAAGGAACATTTACAGCTCTGGAAATTAATCAGAGACCACTCCAGTTTCTTCTTAAATCAGCATCTCCACATGTACAGCAGGTTCTTGGTGAGGAACAGAAGGTTCGGTTCTAGCTATACTGGCAGATACAGTGAGCGTCTGGTTCATAAGAACAAGGTCAAGCAGCAAACACACAGGACAACACAGCTACAGACTGGCAGAGGGCCAAAACCTCTCTCTACTGATAACCAGTCTCTACGTGATGAGCGCCACCTCTTTCGAAAGTCACTTAACCACCGTAAGATGACCTTAAGTGATCTACAGAAGGACTGGCGAGCGGTGGCTGGGCTGAAATGCACAGGCTTCTGGAGGCGTCACTAGTCTTTTTCTAAATAAACAGATCTAAATACAGTATCTGATCTGGACTTTGGGAGACATGTTCCCAGTAGTGTGTAGAACAAAACAGAACTGCTCATTTTGGTCACAAACCCAGAAAGTGTACAACTAGAGACACTGATCATTTTGAGGTGGTCTCTCAAATTCTGCCAGAGCTGTAGATAAGCCAGACGCGGTTTGGAAACAAGTGTGGTGGACCGGTGAAGAAGAAGTGGAACTCTTTGTCCACAATTCCAGAAGGTATGTTTAGACTAGGAAGGAGCAGCATATGATGAGAGGAACCCCGTGCTAACTGTTAACCAGGGGGCTTTTTGTGGCAACCAGACTCAGGAAATGTTGTGTAGTTGCAGTAAATATCAGCTGGAGTTCGGGAAGCAAATGTGACAATGTCACTCAAGAGACAAGAGGGCTGATTTCTACAGCAGGACAGTGGACCTCATTCACCACCATGTTTTCTTTAAAATTTGTGCTAAGAGAAAATACGTCAGATTCATGACGTATTCTTAGACAGCAGAACTGCAGGCTCTGTTCCAAATCCCAGTTAGGAAAACACTGAAGAACATCAGAATCCTCCTGAAAAATGAAATTGGACCAGGTGGTAAACAAGGCCCAATGGTCCTCACAATCCACCACAAACTTTTTGGAATGGCCTATTAGAACATCATTGGGTAGAACTTCAGGGCTTGCATGATGTTCCAGAGAAAGAAAGAGTGTGTTGAAGTTACACACAAGAACACACAGACTGGCACCCAAAACAATGTTTGCATGCTGTGATACCTGCCGAGAAGGTGAGGTTACTGACTACTGGCTTTACAGGGGAACCAAACTTTTGCACATTGCCACAATTACGACTACCACACATGTTCTTCTGCACGATGATAAATGCCTGCAGGGTGTGAGTGATGGGATTCATAGATTGAGAAGAGGTGGTACAGTGCAGGGAATGTGTCGTTCCATGTGTGGAAAATGGCTCCAGAGCAGGTGTTAATGATTGGCTTAAAGGAGTGACTGCATTTGGGCGTGCCAAAGACCATAGTGTGAAGGAGGTAACTGAATCTGCAGGTGTATAATCTGTAGTTCCGTCAACTTCCATTATAAGTAAGGTATGTTTTCCTTCTCCAGTAATATTCCCATTTCGGAGAGGTTTTGTTCTTTGTAAACAAGGATGGTGACTGTAGTGGAAGGTGTACAGTCAGGAACTCAGGTCAGTGCAGGATGTGATCAGCAAGAACAGTCCCCCCGAAACGTCACAGGGATATTACAGGGCATAAACCCAAAGACTGATACAAAGGCCGAAGGCCTGGGTCTAAGAGGTGGTGTA
>JAMWET010000108.1:0-225000 GCA_024036415.1 Prochilodus magdalenae | reverse complement strand
AAAGAGAGAGATCACAGGATGAAAAAGTAGAGGGACAAAAAAACTAAGAAGAGGGTAAAAGAAAGAAAGAAAGAGCTACTGAAAGATTATAGAAAAAATGAGAGAAAGACAAGAGAAAGAAATGGACTGAAAGAAGGAAGAAGGGTAGGGGAGATAGAGAGGGAGGGAGAGAAGTAGAGAGAGAGAGAGAGAAAATATATTTCGATTCAAGTAGAGTTTGCTGTCTCAGACAGATGGATCATGAATACGGTCTAGACGGAGCGTCTGGGTGAGTCAGGGATGTCCCTGCAGCTCTGTAGAGGGGTCCTCTCATCACACACACACACACTCACACACACACCCCACCCCCACAGCACACACGCGCGGCTGAATCAGAGCGGTGTGGGACAAGGGGCAGGATTTCCATGGAAAACATCTCAGACGTGCTCAGGTTTCCTCACTGAATCAGGAAGAGCTTCTCTTAGCCTCAGTCAGCTGATACGGCAGTGACAGAACCGGCTGGGTAAATCAGAATCACAGTCTGAATTAGAATCGAAGAATCAGACTCACAGTTAGAATCAGAACTGCAGAATCAGAACTATAATCACCAGTAAGATCAGAATGCAGTCAGGATCAGAATCACTGTTATAATCAGAGGCAGATTTCTAATCACAGTCAGAATCAAAACCACTATTAGAGTTGGAATTACAGTCAGAATCAAAACCACTATTAGAATTGGAATTACAGTCAGAATCAAAACCACTATTAGAGTTGGAATTACAGTCAGAATCAAAACCACTATTAGAGTTGGAATTACAGTCAGAATCAAAACCACTATTAGAGTTGGAATTACAGTCAGAATCAAAACCACTATTAGAATTGGAATTACAGTCGGAATCACAGAATTAGAATCACAGTTAGAATCAGAATTATCACAAGGATCGGTTCGTGGTCGGTCGGATTCAGAGTTAATCAGAACGACAAGCAGAACCAAAATCACAATGAAAGCAACCCTCAGAATCCTAGTCAGAATCACAATTAGGATTATAGCAAACATCAGAATCAGAGCCACAGTCAGAGTCAAGTCTGAATCACAATCTGAGCTGTAATCACAGTGAATCTGAATTTTACAGTTTCATGTTGTGTTTGCATTCTACAGGTGTGCACATGGGGATAGGTCAGAGGTCAAGGGTTAAAAATGAGAGGTCAGTGTCAAGGCACATTGTGCTATTTGACCTTGTATGTTGCACACTAAATATTCATCAGTGCTCTCACCTCCTTTACTGTCTGATCACTGCAGCACAGATGACCACTCTGACCAGTCCGGTCAGCTTCAGTGATGGAGCCTGTGTTGTGTTCTGGTCATAGGCAGCTGTAGGGCTCCTGCTTATGGGCCCTTTAATTGTACAGCCAGCCTGCAGGAGCTGTTTGTTCCCCTCCTGTGTGCTGCAGCCATCTGCACGGTACTCAGACGTGCTGCTTGTTACCTGCGTCTGACAGACACAGAACTCAGACAGAGAGAGAAAAAAATAAACCCTGTCTGGGAGAGGGAGGGAGGGAGGGGGAGGCGTGGGAGATGGGGTAGAAGATTGAGAGAGTGAGGGAGAAAGCAAAAGAAAGGGAGAGAGAGAGAGAAGAATAAAGGAGTGGTACTGTCGGCTGTGATCAGGACTCTGTGTACGTCTGTGTCTGGCTGGTTGTCTGTTAGAGGGAGTTGTGATTGGATGGTTACACTTTGGGGACTCAGTCAGGTGTGTATCTCAGATCACATGTTACACATCCTCTACGCAGACACAATTATTAGAAGTGTCTCTCCGTGGAGGATGGGCTGTTGATTACAATAATAATAATAATAATAATAATAATAATAATTATTATTATTATTATTATTAATCTTAATGCTAATGCAACACATGGATACATCATTTACATAAAATACACAGATGTGTTTATGTGTTCTTGCCTTAAAAGGAACCACAATCATGACCGAGCCATTCAGAGAGACACTCCTGTTAACAGTGGTGGTGAAAGGAACCAGACGTCCACCTCTAAAAGCTCCCTCACAGAGAGTTACTACATGAGATGGTTATGAATACACCAGGTTCACTGGTGGTTTAGGTGGTAAATAAAATGTCTATATGTGTGTTGGGGACATGGAGAACCCTGGTTCCCATCACCACCACCAAATCCGATCACAGCTGTTATTGGTGCCGGTGGAGGTATTACACCCTATTAGTAGCATTTCAGTCACAGGGGACTCATAACCGCAATTATAACATAACCGCAGTTGTGCCTGTGCTTTGTTTTCTGAGTGCACCTGAATGTTCATGTTAGCATCATGACAGACTCCACTGGGAGAACTAATCTAGGTCCAATGAGGCTCAGTCTGCAGGTTCTGATGAGGCCCTTAGAGTTTAAGAGTTGGAATTGACCTGCAGAGTAATTTGCTATAGCTGAAGTTCACAAATACCTCGTTACATCAAACCGCCCACGGCCGGAGCTGCGACTGGCCACAATCTATAACACGAGTGCAAATGTTGCGGCAATGATTGAGAAGTGATGCGACGTGCAGCCCGGCTTGTTGTGTCTGGAGACTATTCTGGAGCGAATGTTAACGATTTCAGTCTGTTCCTGAAGTGTTTCACTCGATCCATAAATTGCTTCCTTCTGTCTCTCCTCAGACTCTGTGTGGGTGGTGAAAAGAGGACCCCCCCTCCCCGTCTCACTCCCTAAAAGCTGCAGAGTGTCTGAGAGACTGCAGCAGACTCTGCCTGCTCAGCCTGATTGCACTGTAATAATAATAATAATAATAATAATAATAATAATAATAAAGACTATTAAAGTGCATTTCCTGAGGGAAGTGTGGCGTGATCACACAAGGGGTGGTTGTGGGCTTGGCAGACGATGGTATCCCCAGCAGTGGGGATGCATTGATACCAAACCTCCTCCTATATCGATACCTGATCCCAATACTAACTCTATCTAACCGAGAAATGTGGGACTGGGATAACTCGGTAATGATTACAGGTATGGTCTGGTTACCTGAGGGCACGCACACAGGGTGAACCGGCTTCAGACAGCTCAGACAGACCACCAGTAGAGAGGATTGTTTGATCCACTGACAAGTACTCTGGTTTCCTTGTCCACCATCCAGGTGGCACCATCATTCCACACCCCTGTCTCTGCCTGGACCATTTCCAGGAGCTTAGCAGAAGGAAATCTGGTGTCATGGTGCCCACTACATGTCCTGCCATTGACAGCCAGCCACAGTTACCTACGTTTACCGTGGTGTCTTTGGTAAAATGATGATCAAAAGTCAAACCCAGTAAAATTTGGTTAAACTGAACTGACACGCTTTGCGGTGACGTTGTTGTCGTAGTATCAGTGTCCCATGGCTGATACAATACTGCGATTAGGTGGCGATACAGTATCAACATTGATCCAACACCACTCGCCCCAGGTGGGTACTAGGGTGGTGTTAACTGGTTGCTGTAATATCCCAAGGCAATATGTATGCTTCCATGTTTCCCGGACACAGTTTGGCTGTTTGTTCTTTCCTATAGGGGGATAAAACCGTACATCTGAGCAGACTATACAAGCTTTATATGAGCATAAAAATGAAGCTATGATCTCAAGATAACCGTCAAGTGAGAGGTTAAGACTGATTTGATAGAGTATCCGTTCATGGAGCTCCTAGATATACTCCACTGTACTCACACACAACATCTGGGTACTCTTCAGTTAGTGCAACCAGCTAATGATAGCTCCCGCTAACAGCCATCAAACTGGCCCTTTATGGAGACCCTTGATTAGACTGTGGGTTTTATAAGGTGTTTTATGTGCTGGCCAGCTAAAGCTAATGAAGCTAGCCTTAGCTAAGCCTTAGCTAGTTAGCTAGCTATCTTCATCAGCCCTTTTCTGACTGACAAGACTGACTGTTAGCACTATGCTAATTGGTGGGTTATGGGCTTCCACTATTGTTAGACAATGCATTAGCCTCATAACTTCAACGTGTCTTGACTGCTTAACTGCTGTGTGGGGAAAGGCTAGAGAATTATCTCCGTGTCTTCAGTCTCTGGGATTATGTATTACTGGGAAAGGACTGACCCGGGAAGGTCCTGATTTTGACCCTGCTGGACTGGACTTTTAGACCATTTGATTTTGAGCTTGTGGTGAGTCTGAAATGAGCCATTGCAGTAGTGCGGTTCTCCCAGTCTCCACGAGAGGGCGCCAAAGCAGCACCCACTCCCAGGTCAGTTTCTCCACAGTAACTGAGCTCACGAGTAGGAGGCTTTAAAGATGGTAAATCACATCATGTGAGTGTAATATTCAATAATAGCTACATAATAGCGTCTCTGTATAAATGTATATACCTATATACGCATTTGATTAATGCACATTGATTTTCCTGCAGCAGAAGACCTCAGTGTATTTATTTATTGCTTTAATTTCTGAATTTCTGGTTCTGAATGCGGTGTTATGGTATAAAAATATATCAGTGCTGATATGAAACTGTTCTTGGCAGATTGGGGGGCGTTGTGGAGTGTTTGGTATTCAGTGGATGATGTTTTCTTTCTGCTGTCTCACAGAGAGGTGGTGGTGGTGGTGTTGGGGGGGTGGGGGTCGAGCTCTCTCCGTGTCTAAAAATCGCAGGCTGTCTCGCACCTAGTGAGCTGACTGCAGATTTTTTGTACCCCAGACATGGCACTGATCTAGGCATGGTGGAATCTGTACGTGTATATACCCTAGAAATGTGTAAATGTGTATATTAAATAAAGTATTATATATATTACATTTACAAAATGTATACATTTATACTGTATAAGTGAGGACTATACAAGTATAGATTCTGTGAATGTATAAACTCTGTAAATAAATAACCTATAAATATATAATACAGTATATGCATATCCAGAGTATGTCTAAATATGCATTGCTATGCTGTCCAGATATTTCAAACGTATAGACTGTACTTCGGATGTATGAGCCTGTGTGTGTGTGTGTGTGTGTATGTGTGTGTGTGTATATATACTTTATAAATGTACAAATGAATTGACTATAAGTATACTCTGTAAACATATTGACACTTTATACAGACAGTTTATATAGACACTTTTTTTACTTTACACTATATGAGCACAGACTCTAAATAAGCCGGGGTACTATACAAGCATAAACTCTATTCAAGCACAGACTCTATATAACAATGTATGAACGCTAACAATGCTAAGGCCTTGTAAATGTATTGACACTGTGTGTATATAAATGTATAGACTACATATATAAATTGTCATTTGTGTATGTCTTCATATTTTAACTATTCAGTCGGAGACACACACACACACACACACACACACACACACACACACACACACAGTGGTGGGGTTATTTATAGACAGCCGACAGTTTGGGACGGGTCCGGGTGAGGTGGGGTTGGGGGGGTGGTCTGACACATCTGCTGAATTTCTGCTAGACTGTGGGGTCAGCCCAAGGTCAGCCTCCTCAATGGCTGCTTCCATCAGCCGCGGCTAACGCTAATGAGTGAGTGAGTCTGGGTAACTCTTCACCGCTCACACTCCCACCTAGACTAGATCATGTCCCCCGCCCCCCCAAATCTCTCTCTGTGTTTCTCTCCTTTCTCATCGTTCTTATCGTTCTCCCTCTTCTCTTTCATCTCATTTTCTCCACCGCTCTCTTGTTCTTACCTCTCTTCTCTCCTCTCTTCATTTTTTCCTCTTTCCTATGCTCTCTGACTTTTTCTACTTCTCTTCTTTTTCCTCTTCATCTTTCCCACCTTCCTTTCCTCTCACGCTACTGTCTTTGCCTCTTTCACTGTTTCTCCTCTTCTCCTCTCTCTCTTGCGCTCTCTATCTCTCTCTCTGTCTCTGTCTCTGTCTCTCTCTCTCTCTCTCTCTCTCTCTCTCTCGCTCGCTATTGTCACTCTCCTAGTCTGTCTCCCTCTGCCTCCCTCCCTCCTCCTCCTCCCCCCTCCCGTCCTGTCTGGCTGGCTCTGCTCCCCTTTTCGTTCTCCATCGAGAGAGAGAGAGAGAGAGAGAGAGAGAGAGAGAGAGAGAGATTGGGCTAGCGCTATGAAACTTGTCCCCTCCCTCCCTCCTTCCCTTCCTCACTCCTCCTCCGTGCATGAGCTCCTTCCACTAGCGAGCCATTCTTTTGAATGAAAGCGAGAGGGGCGCTGGTGGGAAGGAAGAAAAAGACTAAGAAGAAGAAGAGAAAGAAGAAGGAAAATAGGGAGAAGAGGCGAAGAAGAAGAAAAGAACGGAGAAGCGAGGATGTGGAGCCAGTTTTGGCCGTGAGGGACGGTGATGGAGCCGAGAGGCGGAGCTCCGCTGGTTTAGCGGCGCTGGCGGCGCCTCTTCCCCGGCGAACCCTCACCCAAAGCCGGATGCAAAACAGGACGGTCCCGGGCGCCTCCGGCTACTCCAACTCCAATGTCACTTGCTCCTGCAATTGCACTGCATCCCAGCCACAGGGAATGGATAGATGTAAGTGGGCTGTGTTTTTATTCCTCCCTGTGAGAAAGGTTTGATATACGTGCTTATTCGAATTTCACCGTTCCACCTTAAATAGTGCAGCAGTTACATTCTGGTGCCTCAAGCACCAAAATGTAACTGCTGCACCATTTAAGGTGGAACGGGGAGATTCGAATCAGAAGCAGCGTTGTTCTTTTTGCATTAGCCATATTAGGCATGCTCAGTAAGGCTAATATTATTATTAAAATGTATTAATATTTAATAAATAGCTCTGGATCGTGGGCTCCACATCTCCCTTTTCTCCCTACCAGGCTGTGGCGTATTTAGCCAGACCTCCATTACTCCATTATATTCCCTCTATTCTGTAATATGAGAGGCAGAATAGGCCTGACTGCTTGCTTAAGCATGGAAATGTCATGTACAGCTAATGTATGCCTTAACACCAGGTTCTTTTTTTGGGGGGTTGGGGGGGTGTATATGCAATGCAGTGCATAAGTGGTTGGGAACCACTGCTGTAGGGGTCTGCATACACATGCACATATACCACACCACTGCCCACCTTATACCCCACCAGTCCATACATTGCAGCATTTGGGGAGTGGGGGTGTTTTTTCAGGGGTTGGTTTTTGGGCAGATTTAGGCTGAGATTTTTCACTGCGGGCGAGGAAAAAAAAATTCCAGGCACACACACACACATGCATACACACTCCCACCCTCACCCAGACCGCGAAAAGAGAAAAGGACGAGGCGTCTGTAATAGCAGACTAAGCTTTTCTAGGACTATTCTCACCGGCCCTGGCCAGCCTGGAGGCTCCTAAAGTCCTTACCTCCTTACCTTGAAGTTCTAGGCTGCGTCCTTCTATAGAGACGTGGCTTAAAGAGCGAACGCGAACTTCCACTCATAACGGCCCCAAAGTGTATACGAGCGAATTAAGGCCGCTTGTTTGCGTGGAAGTGCTGGCATGTTTGGAAGTTTATGTTGGTGTTCCAGGTAGTCTTTAGGGGGTCTTTGGCATGTTATATATATAATATTATTGTGGCCCTATAAGCACCAAGAATAGCTTTATTTCTAATATCAGGGCATGTTAACATGTCGGGTAGGCATTATTCCCAGGTAATTAGCAGTTTACACATGATATAGAGGACCACAGATATTTTCAGATTATGTAAAAAACTGGAAATTGACAGAAAATGTCATGTACTGTGAAGTTCTATTATGTAACACATTGTATTGTGGACAGTCTGTTATATGGTATGGGTGAACGCCGAGATGCATCATAGTGGTTTTAAAGTTCTGGCTGTTACTGTTTATACTGTGAGAGGCAAAATCATTCCAATATGGTAATGGAAAAGGATCCTTAGCTTGTTATTATGGAAGCTAGGAAAAACATGGAAAGTAATTCCGGACCTTTCCTGTTGGCCTGTTTGTCGTGAAATGTTGACCGAGTGTTAAGCAGGGTGGCTGGTGCATGCTAAACAACAAATTCAAACGGTATGTGTGCATATATGTTTCGCTGCTGTCACAACAAAACCACGTATCTCCAAAATATTAACTTTGCAGGTGAGACAAAAATAAATATGCTACTTTTAATGTACGTCCTTGGAACCAGACATCTTGGTTAGGTTGATTTATACATATATATGTCTACCGAGTTCGGGTATATGCACAATTAAACATATTGTGTCAAACTGTATTGCAGCCTGTCAGATTGTATTTTTGCTAATCTGTCAATTAATGTAAAAATATTACATCTCGTGTAAGTTTAAAGGATTTCCATTCTATTTTCATTTATAAGTATAAATTAATGTATATACTGTAGTATATAAACTTAGTAAATAAGTAGAAATTGTCCACAAAATATTGTATTACATGTGAATATTTAAGTGTGTTTTTGGTACATGCTGTGAATACTGAGATATAGTGATATATGTTGTCATTTTTCAAAACATTTTTTTTCTTTATCATTTGATGGCGGTAGCTGCCCTTTAGGCTGTGTAAAAATTACCTGATGGTTGAAAATATTTCTGATGCTCAGAAATAACTTCTTTCAGAAATGAAGTCTTTTGACATTGAATTACATTGAAAATACAGAAGGTTTCTACCGCTTGGAAAGTTAGTTTCTTGTAAAATATATATATATAATTATTTAAATTTTATATATATATATATATATGTGTTGTGACTAGCATGTTAGCTTGGGACTGGCATGTTTGTTGGGAGCTGACAGATGAACTTGTGTCTAGAGTGGTTACATCGGGACACTGATAAGGTATTGGACTTTTATTGAAGTAGTGTTGAATATTCTGATCAACTGAAAGTGGAAACATTAATATACTAATGTAGGACACATTTTCAGATAGCTATTAATTTATCTGGGAAAAAAAAATCTCTTTCTATGTACAAAGTTATAACACATGTAAAAACATAGAGAATAGAAAGAAACGTATGAACGGAGGTTAAATGGAAGTTCATGTAAAAAGATTTTACATTGTATTTGAGAAACATTTCTATTGGTCCGTTTATCATGAAACTATTACCCGATGTAAAAAAAAATGTAAAAGGCTTGGACAGTGTATACACACCCAGTATGTGTGTGCATATATGTACACGCACACACACACACACACACACACACTCATTTCATGCATGTATGTGTGTGTGTGTGTGTGTGTGTGTGTATGTTATTTATATATGCCTGTGTGTATATATATCTCATATTTAGTCTATAGTGTGTCCTTGCACAAATGGTGGGTTATTTTTTCCTGCTGTGTGGGAAAATGAATGCGTCTGTCTGCGTCTCTGAGCCCGTCTGAGTGCGTGTGTGTGTGGCTCTGTGGTCTGTGTGTCTGTGTAATGTAAGTCTGGCTGGTGTGTTTGGTACTGTGTGTGCAGACGGGTGAACTTGGCAGAGAGATCGGACTGCAGTGCTGCTTCTTAGCAGTGAGTGCCAATGACATGGAGCGCACACGTACTTTCCTAGGCCGAGACTGTACAAGCAGCCTTCAGGCTGACTACGACCCAAACTGTTCTGCTCTGAGCCACAGCGTTTGTGCAGTATCCGTCTTATCTGTGTGTGTGTGGTCGGTCACTACAGTCAGACTCCTAGCTTTCCAGAGCGTTAGCCCCATTAGCTTAGCCCGACACTCCCTCGGTCTTCGGCAGGCTAAAGTGCTAAAGTGCTAATCTTGATCTGATAAAGGCCTTATAGCCATCGGCTATTTGAAGTGAAAACAGGGACGTGCTATTAATAGATCTGCGTTCGGAGCGAAGGGGCTGCGTCTGCTGATTATGCTTGTATGATTTTATGCCCCCCCCAAAAAAGTCATAGGTCACTTATGGACCTTGCTTCATCACTGGCTGGGGCATATATCCACCTATTTAGCCTACAATAGTTTAGCCCCATCCACACCATATTAAAGTTACTAGGTGTGGGTTTTTTTACGCTTTGAGTGTTTCTGAATGAGGCCAATCGGAACAGAGCACATTTTCATATCAGTCTTAAAGGCACAGTAGGCAAAAACCAGCAGGTTTAATTCTAAGGGATGTTGGAAAACAGACAAGAGAAGTGAACTAGGGTCACTTTTGGTATATTTGGTCTAAGCTTTTGGCGGGTGTGTGTAAATGAGCTTGGTTCTTGTTGGTTGTGCTTCTGAAACCCAACCTATGACTGTGAGTTTGCGGGGCTAAACTACTGTAGGTTAAATCAGGGGTTATATATAAACCCGGTTGGTTTTTGTGGCTTCAGAATGGCAGCTTGGTGTCCAAATAGTCGACCTGATTGTGTAGATAGAGGGTGGCACGGTGACACAGTGGTCAGCTCTCCTTAGCTAGAAGGGTCTGGATTCGAATCCCTGCCCGGGTAGCCAGGCTCCTTCCTGTGTGGAGTTCTTGTTGTGTGTGTGTGTGTGTGTGTGTGTGTGTGTGTGGGGGTTTCCTCTCATAGTTCACAGTCAGGCAAGCTGGAGAGGCTTAATTGCCCCCCTAGGTGTGAATGTTGTGTGTGTCTGTCTGCCCTGTGATAGACTGTCTGCCCTGTCCAGCCTGCCCAGGGTGTTTCCTTCCTTCTGCCCCGTGAGTGCTGGGATAGGATCCAGCCACTGTGACCCAGGAGGATAAGTGGTTTAGATGCTGAATGAATGAACGTATAGACACTACATCAACAAAAATGATGGTATGGGCCCTTTAACGGAGTGGCTCTGTGGAGTCTTGGTCGATACCACGCAGGCATATTCACAGACGCTCACTCCCTTGTGCACAGGGGCTGGCTGGCGTAATCCATTTCCAGCGGGGCAGCAGCCAGAGTCAGGCAGCAGAATGTAGAAACAGGATATTGGGCTGCTTTTTGGCTCGACCGCGGCTATGCAGCCTGGGCTTGTAACGAATACGCGGGGGACAAAAACACCGGCCCTGTCAATATCTGATCTCAGCATCAGTTTGGCACCTTTTTGATTTTCCACTGGCCGCACGGACACTGGAGCTTCACTGTTTACACAGACCCGGCCCGGCAAGGCCCGGCCTATTAACATTTTATTACTGTGGGCCGTGTGAAGTATGTGGTCAGTACGGACAAAATACTAATACTGCGATATTTATATTACATATTTATCATTTATTGTGTGTGTGTGTGTATGTGTGTGTATATATATGTATGTATATATTGCATACACGTATGTTGCAGCCGTGTTGTGTGCTGCAGCGGGAAGGCTGTATGATATCGCAGCACTGCTAATCCCACAGTGCTCCAGGGTGAATGAACACTACGTCTACGCTGCATGTGTGGAGTCTGTACATCGTGGAGCACCGCAGCCTAAACAAGTGTGCATGAAAGCCATCAGCGCTATCTGTGGCATCTGGAAGAGAAGGACAGGAGGGAGGGGAGTGTTTAGATGTGGGGGAAATGACATGTTTATGTGATGTAATGTTATTACATCACAGTCTTGTAAAACAGAAGCCTTTTGTTTTCTGTCGTCTTTTGTAACAACATAAAATCCCGCTGTGGAGTTCAGAGCTGAGGGTTACATATCCCGACTGATCAGGAGGAGGCCGTTAGCCGAACGTTATGTAGTCTATATGACATGCTATATCCTGACATACCTTTTTTACGCTGTCAGTCTGTTTATCTCTGTCTGTTTATCTCTGTCTGTCTGTCTGTCTGTCTCTCTCTGTCTGTGTGACTGCTCTAAAGCTGGATGTGTATCTGTTTAGCTGGGTGTATAAACCTGTGGTTATAGTTTTCGTCTGGCAAATGGTCAGAACCCATCCATGGAGCTGAGTGAGTGGTCAGGCGGTCAGGTGGTTCATGCCGGTGAAAGTGTGTGCTCAAACAGAAGTACTTTCAGTGCAGTATGCGAGGACCAGGCGATGTGGTGAACGTGTACCAGAACAGCGTTGAATAAGATATGGTATGTACCGTGTGTGCTGCGTATCAAGGTTTAATAGGCTGGAAGAAAGTTCCAGAACTGCCACAGTTCTAACATGCTGTTGGACTTTTGGTTCTGTCAGGATTCAAACTCACTATTTACCTATAACCTTAAACAGCTGTGTGTTATTGTAGATCTTTGTCATATTGTCTGTTGCTCAGCCGTGCACTGAAAAGGTAATCCATTACATATACGTGACCCGAATCTGTACTTTACACAGTAAACGTGTCTCAGTCTACACAATACGGACAAACTACTGCTATACTGGCCACCATAGAGCTCCGTAGCTCTAACACCATGTTCAAAATGAACCTGCAGATCAATAATGTACTATAACGTATGTATATATCACTAACGTGGAATGAGATATACGTTTGTGTTTTAGTCAAGTGCATTAAGTAAGTCTCATTTTGTGTTGTGTTGTATAAACAGATCTTCCTCCTCCTCCTCCTGCTCCCCTCTTCTCCTTGAGGTCATCCTTCAGTTCCTGGCCATCAAAGCCGAGTTTACAGGCCCAGGGTGGCTGTAACATTCATTTGTTCAATAACCTAATGCACCTAATGGATGAGGTGAGGGGGTCTGCGGGTGTGATGAGGTCACGGTGGAGGTCAGCTTTCGGCCCTCCTCCTAATTCTGCGTGCTGCGTTCACCCCTAGTCTGTTCATTGTGTTCGTTTGGGTGGGAGGGTTTCTGCAGGCTAACTAGATTCATCTTTTACAGCCTAACACCATTAGAGAATGGAAATAACCCCCCACACACACATCCACACACACACACACATCCAGACTGCACTCACAGAGAGAGAGAGAGAGAGAGTTATTGTTAGTGATGTCAGGCCCTGGTTTACTGGACACTATCTTGTAGAGATCTTGTATTTAGACCACCACTGTTTATATCCTATGGAAAGGGGAAGTCCACCCATTCTGCAAAATTCCATGTTTAAGGTGTAAACAGAGTGATTGAGAATGGGTTTTGTGTGAGATGGTCTATATGTTCTTCACAGTGGAGGTGATGGAAACCAGGCCTCTCCATGTCTACAACACACACATAGACACGTTATTGACTAGCTAAACTACCAGTGAACCTACACGTGTCTTCTATGAAATGTTGATGATGATCTGGAAATAATAAGTTTCTTTGGGGGACTATTTTTTCCATCACAGCTCCCTGCAGCATGTATCCCTCCACCATGAATGGAGTTTAAGGCAGAAATATTTTCCAAACTGTCATAAACAGTGTCTCAGACATCAGACAGTGTATTCATAACCACCTCATGTAGTAACTTTCTGTGAGGGAGCTTTTAGAGCTGGACGTCTGGTTCCATTCACCACCATTGTGAACCGTTCTCTGTAGGTTTCCTTACAATTCGCTTCAAACCGCTTTGTTTACATCTACTATCTAAATTCTACATGCATACTTATAGTTATAGGGGTAGTTTGGCAAAAACTCAAACTTGCCTGAAGTTAGTTTGCTTCTGTATCTTTAGCACCTGGGCTACGAGGCTAATGTCACTAGTAACAGAGGCTTATGTTATGTTGTCGGGACCCATGTACATTCATTTCTAATAGACTTGATGATGTGGTTTCTGATACCATACGACTCCCTAAGCGTGGATTAGTTTGGAAGCGTGGAAGTTCAGCGGCGCAGCTAACAGCAGTATGAATTGTAGGATATGGGCCCTTTTAAAATACACCCTTGGAACAAGCCTCACAGTACTGGAGCTGTAAACCCTGTGTGTCTCCATGTGTCTTTGTGAGAGAGGAGGTGTGTGTGTACTCGTAGGGGTCATGAAGCACCCCCCCACCCACCCCTAGGGTGAGTGTATGACCTCTGACCTTTTGACAGCACCAGCTGAGAGTGCCTGCTGCAGAGTCAGCCAGCCTTGACATTGGCCCTGATTCTGTTCTTTGTGTCTGAGTCGCGTCCCCCCGCCAGGCTCCTCCAGAGGCCCTCAGGGACCCACCGGGGCAGATTTGTAGTCCACTTGGGGGTTTTGGTGGGGGGTTTGGTGGGCCCTGCTGTGCTCTTCCCATTTTTGTGAAAGAAGCTTGGCAATAGTAATGAGACGTATATGTTTATTTGCATACAGCTTTGCATAATTACATCATTAGTTAGAATATGAATCGTGTTTGAGATGGAAACTTGGTTCTGCCAGGGCCTTTTTGGGTTGGTTGTGGTGTCTGGTGTGTAGGGGATTTAGACTGATATGGAGAATATTTATTGAGCTACACATACAGAAGTAGTGTCTCTTACTATGGCGTCGGGCCGCCATGTTTGCTAACCCAACATGCAGCCCGCTGCCATTCTCCTGTCACTCCATGACAGTCTGGCATAACTCCATTGCAGTCTTTGGTGATGCTGACGTAGTGTGAAGGACAGTCGTTGTAACGGTCTGTCTGCATGTAGTCCTGTGTGGTGCAGCCGTTTGCCAATGTTGCTGGCACCAAGAGGGATGACTCATGGAAACACCGAATGTATCTTGGCTCGTGGTTGTTGGGTCAGTCAGATACAGAGATAAGGCCCATCCTAGCTTACGTCACATGCACTTGAATCGTTAGCATGTCTCACAATGTCAAACCTACCCACCAAGTTGCATTCCTGTGGGTTGATTCCTTCTGGGTGCAGCAATTTGTGTGGTAGTCTTAACTTAAACAAGGAGCTCCTTGAAAATAGAGCATCCACTGGAGCACCTCTTACAGAGTTAAACTGCGTTCCATTCATTTAATGTGTTAAAATCCTCGTTTTATTGCATCCAGGTTAATTTTATACTTTTATATATTTTATTTTATATATTAACTAAAACATCCCTTTTTTGTAGGGTTAAGACATGCTTTACAGATAACTGGTTTAAATATGGGGAATTCTTGAGCATAGTTCTGTTTATTTAGCTTAACATGTTGAAAAACTGTGAAACAAAGCATTTGAAATGTGTCATAATGTTCAACCAATTTTTTTCAATGCAGAATGTTTTCTGCAGCATGTTAAATTCAGTGAATATGCAGTAATCATGTATTCAAATGTGCTCATACTTGTACAGTGAGAATGAAATCTAATCTAATCTCCATGTCAGACTATACAGACGCATATTTTGGTGATGAATCATATTTGAGGAGGAAACGCTCCTCATAGCGATACTGTCGGTTGTATTTGTTTTGGGCTTGGTCGGTTCCTTCTTTGTGTGCTTATCTTTTTTACACATCTCATAATGTGTGTATATGTACCGCCGATCTCATTAAAGCCACAATTCAGCTTTAAAGTCTTTGTAGCTTAGAAACTTATAGTATGTAACCCGGTTAATTTGAAATCTAGAGCTTCTGCTACCAGTTAGCATGGTGCTAAGAGTACAGCGACCCCTCTCTAATAGACTTGATTGTGCGGTCGCTGTATGATACACCAACACCTATATACATGCATTAAAACACCATAGCTAAACACAGCTGTTACAGTTACGGTGGGAAGCGCTCCATACATGCTGCAGGGCGCTGTGAGGCAAATAAAATAGTCCCCCAAAGAAAACGTATAAATTACAGGTTTTCCAGATTTTCCCATATAACACTCAGAAGATACATGTAGGTTCACTGGTGGTTTAGATAGTAAATAAAAGGTCTAATTTGTGTGTTCTAGACATGGAGAACCCTGGGTCCCATCACCACCACTATACAGAACATCTGAACCACCTCACACAAAAAACCCTTTTATCACTCACTCTGTTTACCCCTCACACCAAACCTGCTCTTAATCACTGTTTACACCTCATACACTGAGTTATATTGAAATTGTGAAAGTTTGGTGGAGTTCCCCTGCAGTAGCCATAGAAGTCTGGGTCTTGTCTTTGTTTTGACCCATGTTTATGGATGACAGTGAGTCACACAGAGTCAGAAACCACATAATCAAGTCTATTAGAGATTTTACCCCCACCCAGAGGCCCTCAGGGACCCGTCAGAGGGCAGATTTGTGGGGTTAGGTTCGGGGGGGGGCTTTGGTGGGCTTTCTGCAATTGAGGCTGGGGGTTTTCTGTGTCTGTCTCGTCCTCGTCTAGTCGCGTCTCAGCAGGCGTGTTTGTATATGGCGATGTCTCGGCTGGCGCTGGCTGATGATGAATGAGGTGAAGCTCAAGGTCTGTGCATGTGTTCAGAAGGCTCGTGACAGTATTTCAGTCGTCCACAGCGGACAAGAAAAGAGCGGAGGGATGGCCGTTGTAGTGACGCAGGTTTAAAGTGACGGTGTAGTCATGTTAGCCTGTTCGCAGGTTTACACAAGGCTAATGCAGCTAACAAATAACAAAGGCTTAGTGACATGGTGCTGTCTGCATACCTGAGTAATCACAGGAGCATCAAAGGAGTGTACCTGGGTTTTTCAGCATAGGAAACTGACCAGGTAAATTCAGTCCAAGTCGACCGCACCCTGGAAATGAACTGGAGTGAGATTAGGCAGAAAAATGCTGGAGTTTTCCTTTAAACGGGCTGTGGTTTCTGACACTGTATCGTTCTCTGTTATCTGTAAACATAGACTGAAGTAAGTTAGCGTAGCTAAATCAGTCGTCCGGCATTTAGAGACAGACGTCTGGTTCCTATCACCACCACTGTGAACTTTGCATCCTAACCATATAACTGTACATACACACACACACACACACACACACACACACACACACACACACACACACATATATATATATATATATATATATATATATATATATATATATATATATATATATACAGACCCAAAACAGCACCACTAGTTCTCTAGCACTCACTGTATGCTGTGTGAATTCCTCCCACAAAAATATCTATACAGATATATGTATATAATATATATGTGTCTGTATATGTATATATTATTATTAAATATTTTATTATATGTATATTTTTTGGGTGGAATTCATACAGTGATTGTTAGAGAACTGGTGGTGCTGTTTTGGGTCTGTACTGGTTTGTTTGCCGTTTGAGTTGTTCCTCAGGAATGCAGGCCGTTCCTCTGAAGCCCACATCTCCGCTCGCTCAGAGTTTCTTTCTCCCCCTTGTAAAGCGCTGCTGTGGGTGCAGCCTGACCGCAGACACAACACACCACGCCAGCCGCGATCTTATCACACTTTGTGTACACTCACTCATCAGGAATGTATTGGGCCGAGTCTCGCTCTCAGACATCATCCCCCAACTGTTCATTACCCACCGACCTCCCACAGGTCACAGGGTCACCCCTCGCACACTCTCACGCAGCCTTTGTTCCACTTCTCATTGTCTCTTAGCTCGCATGCAGTACACACTGCAGCCAAGAGGAGGACAACAAGAAGCTCCTTCTACAGATCTCACAGATAGTATACATACTCGCCAGCGCAATAACGATAATAATAATAACAATGATAATGATAATAATAATGATAATACTACTAATAATAATAATAACAACAACAACAACAATAATAATAAACTTTATTTCTATAGCATTATGAAGGTCTCTGATATTACATGAGTGTGGGTTCATGTAGGGTTGGGGAAAAAGATGATGACACGTGATTCCCCACTGTGTGTGTTTCTGGACAGTTTGTGGACATCATCAGTGGACTTTCATCTCAGGCCTGTTGTATTTAGTGTAGCCAGATGATGTCTTTCATTTTCTGTAACTTTAACAATATTTATAAGCATCATATGGCTATATATTATTAATGATATAAACTCCAGCACCATGTTCAGTTTTTTTCTGATGTTATATTAACCCTTAACAGTCTGTAGTGAACGTTTCTGCAGTTCTGTTTAATTGTGATAACACTGTTATTGTGTGTGTGTGTGTGTGTGTGTGTGTGTGTGTGTGTGTGTGTGTGTGTGTTTGTGTGCGCATTGGGGGTGTTTGGAGTATTTTAGGGGGAGGGTGAAAAGGTGAAAGGTCACAGCCCTCGTTTGAAAACTGGTGAGAGAGCTGATTGTGTCTCACTCCAGTCGCACGCCTGACTCACTACCAGCAGCTGCGTTTAATCAGACAGACAGACAGACAGACAGACAGACAGACAGACAGAGAAATCGACAGATAGACACTCACAAACAAGACAGAACAGACAAATGGACAGACATGAAAGGAGAGAGACATACCTCCAACCAGATAAAGATACAGTTAGTCAGATAAGGCAAGAGACAAACAGAGAAAGAGAGAAAGAGACCAACAGACATATAGGTAAAGAGAAAGACAGATAAGGCAGACAGAGAGAGAGAGAGAGACAGGCAGACAAAGAAAGGAGACAGATACTCAGGCAGACAGACTGATAGACAGACAGATCGACACGCTGACTGACGGACAGACAGATGGCTAGAGACACAAACTGATAAATGAGAAGACAGACAGATAAGACAACAGGCAAGAAAGAGAGATACAGAGACAGAAGACAGACAGACAGACAGGTAGAGACAGAAGACAGATAAGAAAATAGATGGCTGGAGGAGCCGACAGATACATAAGGAAACAGACTGATAGATAAGAGAGACAGACAGACAGACAGACTTGCATGAATAGAGACAGACAGACAGACAGACTTGCATGAATAGAGACAGACAGACAGACAGACTTGCATGAATAGAGACAGACAGACAGACAGACAGACAGGTAGAGACAGAAGACAGATAAGAAAATAGATGGCTGGAGGAGCCAACAGATACATAAGGAAACAGACTGATAGATAAGAGAGACAGACAGACAGACAGACTTGCATGAATAGAGACAGACAGACAGACAGACAGACTTGCATGAATAGAGACAGACAGACGGACAGACTTGCATGAATAGAGACAGACAGACGGACAGACTTGCATGAATAGAGACAGACAGACAGACTTGCATGAATAGAGACAGACAGACAGACAGACTTGCATGAATAGAGACAGACAGACGGACAGACTTGCATGAATAGAGACAGACAGACGGACAGACTTGCATGAATAGAGACAGACAGACGGACAGACTTGCATGAATAGAGACAGACAGACGGACAGACTTGCATGAATAGAGACAGACAGACAGACTTGCATGAATAGAGAGAGACAGACAGACGGACAGACTTGCATGAATAGAGACAGACAGACGGACAGACTTGCATGAATAGAGACAGACAGACAGACTTGCATGAATAGAGAGAGACAGACAGACAGACTTGCATGAATAGAGAGAGACAGACAGACAGACTTGCATGAATAGAGAGAGACAGACAGACAGACAGACTTGCATGAATAGAGACAGACGGACAGACAGAAAGACAGACTTGCGTGAATAGAGACAGACAGACAGACAGACTTGCATGAATAGAGACAGACAGACAGAGACAGAGAAGAAATCATACTGACATAAAGAGCTATAGATACAAACAGATGAACAGAGAATCAGGTAGGGAGAGGACATTGAGACAGACAGCCCACAGACATGTATTCGGACAGACAGACACGTACGTGCACCTGCAGAAGGTACGAATGTAAGTCATTATATAACTGTAATTGATTATGTAATCTGGTGTATACAGTGTTCAGCAGTGTTCACAGACCTAGACGTGTAAGGGTTAACCACTCGCTGCTCGTTTGGACCGTGTCCATTCACGAGCACGTTAACTAGCAGCTGAACGCAGGCTTTAGAGCGTGTGGGGTCCGTACAGCGTGCGGTGGGAATATCTGCAGATCACGGTACATTTTTACCAGCCACCCACCCTGCCGAGCAGCTAGGCCAGAGCCAACGCGCTAGTGTGGGTTTACTCATCCTCCCAAACGGAGCGCTCAGGTTTAGTCCAGACTCCAGGCTCTTTAAAAAGAGCGGGTAGCTGGAGCACCAAATATAGCAGAACCACACAACCCCGCCTGATGCTGAAGCTGCCGTCGCCATTCTCCATCTGCTGAAGAGGCGCCGAAGCTGCACTTGCTGTCCAGCAGACCAGCATCCAACTAAAACCCTTGGAAGTACTAAGGAACCTTGAGGAACCAACAGGAATGGTACTTATTGCTGTTAGCATTATGCCAACAGCATGTCCTTCCTAAAAAGCATGTGGACTTGTTCAGCAGTCTCCATGGCCTTGTTTGGACTTCCGGCCCAGATCAAATTTTGGCGAATCCAGATTGGTCTTGGACTACATGAAATCAGATTTTCAAGTGGAATCTAATCCACGTTTTGTCTTGAAATTTGATTCCAAATGGAATTTTACAGACTAGTTTGGATGTGCTGTCAGTTCCACAGTGACGAAAGTGCTGGGATTTGTTGGGAGGCTACTGACACCTATGTTGTTAACAAGCCATGCACACAGATCCGATCTGATCACTAACACATAACTGCAGTGTGAACACAGCCCAGTGGAATTGCTTATGTGCTTTCCGATACAGACCTGTGGAGTCACTGGAGTCTTCCTGAAAGAGAGGCATATTGGGATGCAATTTATTAGGATAACGATACATTCCATCATATATCCCGGCTCTGATTTTCCAAGTCTCAGATGCTTAATTCCTGCTGAAAATCGAGGCTTCCTGGTGGACATTGTGTAGGTTGAGTATGTTTCTGCCTTCACTGGTGGATTGCTGAAGTGCAGCTGTTCCGAGAAGTGAGCGGAGCTCCATTAAAGGGAAAGGTAGAGTTTGTTTTGGCTTAGGGTGACAAACACGCTGCGTTGGAGCTGTTTTCCATATCTGTTATCAGAGCCTGCGAGCCATTAGCAGGCTAATCGTTCATGTTTATCAGCGTGCGTTCAGCAGATAGCCTAAACATGACCTTCCCTAAAACAGAGGTAAAATAAACCTCCTCTCAGGAAGATGATCCGGATCTGTCAGCCCAGACAGACATACTCACTGCAGTCGCAACTCCAGTACACTGGTGTACTGCACTATAGGCAATGCGTTACTAAATACAACTACTACTACTACCATAACTACTACCACAACTACTACTACTATTAATAATAATAATAAGATTATATATAAAATACCTCAGTACAAACCTGGAATTAAACATCTAACCAGGCAGTAAACATCTAAACCTGGAAGTAAACATCTAAACCTGGAAGTAAACATCTAAACCTGGTAGTAAAAATCTAAACCAGGAATTGAACATCTAAACCAGGAAGTAACAATCTAAACCAGGAAGTAAACATCTAAACCAGGTAGTAAACATCTAAACCTGGTAGTAAACATCTAAACCCGGTAGTAAACGTCTAAACCTGGAAGTAAACATCTAAACCCGGAAGTAAACATCTAAACCCGCTAGTAAACGTCTAAACCTGGAAGTAAACATCTAAACCTGGTAGTAAACGTCTAAACCCGCTAGTAAACGTCTAAACCTGGAAGTAAACATCTAAACCTGGTAGTAAACGTCTAAACCTGGAAGTAAACATCTAAACCCGGAAGTAAACATCTAAACCCGCTAGTAAACGTCTAAACCTGGAAGTAAACATCTAAACCTGGTAGTAAACGTCTAAACCTGGAAGTAAACGTCTAAACCTGGAAGTAAACGTCTAAACCTGGAAGTAAACATCTAAACCTGGAAGTAAACGTCTAAACCTGGAAGTAAACATCTAAACCTGGTAGTAAACGTCTAAACCTGGAAGTAAACGTCTAAACCTGGAAGTAAACATCTATACCCAGTACTAAACATCTAAACCCGGTAGTAAACATCTAAACCCAGTACTAAACATCTAAACCTGGTAGTAAACGTCTAAACCTGGAAGTAAACATCTAAACCTGGAAGTAAACATCTAAACCTGGAAGTAAACATCTAAACCTGGTAGTAAACGTCTAAACCTGGAAGTAAACATCTAAACCTGGAAGTAAACATCTAAACCCGGTAGTAAACGTCTAAACCTGGAAGTAAACGTCTAAACCTGGAAGTAAACATCTAAACCTGGAAGTAAACGTCTAAACCTGGAAGTAAACATCTAAACCTGGTAGTAAACGTCTAAACCTGGAAGTAAACGTCTAAACCTGGTAGTAAACATCTATACCCAGTACTAAACATCTAAACCCGGTAGTAAACATCTATACCCAGTACTAAACATCTAAACCTGGAAGTAAACGTCTAAACCTGGTAGTAAACATCTATACCCAGTACTAAACATCTAAACCTGGAAGTAAACGTCTAAACCTGGTAGTAAACATCTATACCCAGTACTAAACATCTAAACCTGGTAGTAAACATCTATACCCAGTACTAAACATCTAAACCCGGTAGTAAACATCTATACCCAGTACTAAACATCTAAACCCGGTAGTAAACATCTAAACCCAGCATGAATGGGTCTAATTGGAACTGTGACCTTTACTAAAGAACAGGGAGAACCATCTTTAGCATAGTTACCCTTTTCACAGTGTTAATATCTCATCATCAGTCTTGTTCCGGTCGCTTCCCTGTAAGCGTTAGGAATGTTGTTTTCCCTCCTCCTGTGGAGATACAGGGTTTTGTTGGCACTGCAATGAGGTATGTGTACCAGTACGCCCCAAGCATGTGACACATCTCAAATTTTCCCCCCTTTAGGCCACAGACTGGGCTCTGTGTGGGCCGTCACAGACCGGACACACCAGGGGTCCTAAAGCACGCACATTAGGAGACACATCATTGAGGAATAACGATCTAACCTCTGGATGAAAGCCTTCCTGTTCATGCTCGTATCCGTGAAGGCCTGTTTGAACTCCAGCGTGTGTTTATACGAATGTGTCACTAGAAGCGTCACACGCACTCGTTTTCTGGCCAGAGGGTGGAATTGTTCACAGCGTGTGGTCGTCTCTCGGAGCCTTGCTGCCGAGAGGAAAACCAATGAGGAAGAACATGGTGTTCCAGAGCGGCTGTTTTAAGGTGGTAGTTGGGTAGAAATTCAGATGTGCACATATTCCTCTTATCACTTTCAGTCATCCATTGGCCAAGACACTGATGGCATCTGAGGTTTGCCTTGCTTAGTTTTAGTCCTGGAGCTGTGAAGCTAATGTAGCTAACACACCAACACCATTTTGCACTCTGTGCTGGTTGAAGCCGGTGTATTGCTGGGCTGGTGCTGGTTTAGCTGCTCACTCGGCTTGATCATGCTGGTTGACCAGCATCTGGTGCAATGCATTAGCTTCCACAACGTCCTTGTTGGTAAAAGCAGCATGCCGATGTTAGCATGGCACTCACTGCGTATCTAAATCCCATTCATTGTTAGCTAGCCTTGTTAGCCTACATTAGCTAACACTAAAGAAGCCCTAATGTGCCCTGACTGATTTGGACACATTAGGACTTATTCCCAAAGGCCTCAGTTCTCATAGCAGTTTCTGAGCTGAAATGACACCAACATCGACGGCTGTAGCCTTTATGACAAATGAATCTCTTTGGAATGAACCTTTATAAGGCTTTATAAGATGCCAACTGGTGGTATAAGCCTCCATTCATTGTTAGCTAGTATTGTTAGCCTACATTAGCTAAAACTCAAGAAGCAAACAGGCCCTGGCTGATTTGAACATCAGATGACAAGCTGTATACTTTGTGGCAGGGTTGCATTTGTAAGGGTTACGTAACACTTTCATGACACAAACCTGTATAAACATTAGGCTCATCTTATAGCACTTATACCATACAGCACTTTCTGAGCGGAAATGACACCAACATGGGCTATAGTAGCCTTTATGACAACTGAATCTGTTTGGAATGAACCTTTATAAGGCTTTATAAGATGCCAATGGATGGTATAAGCTCCTATTCATTGTTAGCTAGCTAGTTAGTCTACATGTGACCTGAGTGATTTGGACACTGACGTAAACTTTAGGTAAGGGTGGCGTTCGTAAGGCTACGTAACTTTTGGGACGCAAAGCTGTTTAAACATTAGGCTTATTCCCAATGGCATCAGTTCTCGTAGCACTTTCTGAGCTGAACTGACACCAGCACTGACTAAAGTGGCCTCTATGACACCTGACGCTTGTTGGAATAAGCCTTTATCGAGGTGCCATTGCATGCCGCCTCTCAGTGTGCTCTGCAGTTTCTAAAAACTGGCACATTTTTCAGGCCAGACTGCAGACGCTACGCTGCTGGTAGCTGTGTCCACCCATGTTTGTAGATAGCAGTGTGTCACGCAGTGTCAGAAACTACATAATGAAGAGAACACGGTGTACCGGAGAGAGTGGATGTGTGTGTTTTTGTGTTTTTTAACAGGAAGTGAACCCAGTCTCCTGTTTCAGTGGAGGGGGGGATGAGTCAGGGCTGCTTTCGTAGAACCGGAGGAGTGGGAGGACGAGAGAGGGTGGAGAGGAGGAAGGGATGGAGTGGTGATTCAGGAGGGAGGGAGTGACCGAGGGAAGCTGGAAGAAGAGGAGTGTGACCGAGGAGGTGGAGGAGGAGTAGCGAATGCAAGACAATATCGTTAGCATAAGTGGAGGATGGTGTGTTGGGGTGGAGGGGTAGGAGCAGGTGGCGTCTGGAGCTCAGGCTTATCCTCCTCAGTCTTACCGGGAGGTTAAATAATTAAAGAAAAGTGGGGGTGCTGTGGCACGGGGGGAAGTCTAGACGCATCGTCTGGCGCCCGTGTTCGGAGGCTGTTTAATACGAGCGCTTTATCTGAGATTAGAGACGCGGGGTCAGCGGCCGCTCTCCCTGCTTAGGTGACACCGCCGCTGCGGGCAGACGTTAAAGGAAGAGATCGAGCGACAGACCAACCATGCACGGGTTTTCCTCTTACTCCAAATGTGTCCGATCGGCCGGGACGTGTATGCTGCTGTAGTTGTTTGGCTAATGGAGGTTTGTGTATAGGTGTTAGCACAGTGCCTGCAACCCCTGCTAATGAGACCAGCATGCTCTGTATAGCTGGTGTAGTTCTGGTCTGTAACATGCTGTGGCTGATTTGGACACTTGGTGACATGCTGTACACTTTATGTGCAGTTTTAGAGTGAAGTAGCTGAGGGTAGCTAACAGCTAGGCTAAACATAGTTCAGGTGAACTGAGCAGCGTTAGCAGCAGCTAGCTCTAAACAGTGGATACAGTGATAACAGCTCTGAGGTAAATGTGAGGTAACTGGTCATGTGACTGTATTAGTGTACTACACTGTAGATCAGAGCTTGTTACTTGTACTGTATACCACGCACAGGGGGCGTATACAGTATACAGTACATACTACTGTAGTGTGCAGTGTAGTAGTGTACCACTTCAAATACAACCACAGTGCAGTGATGGGGAGTCGATTCCATGAGTCCAGCACGTATGGGAGTCTGACTCTTGGCCGGTGGATCGAAAAGTTTGTGTAGTGAGAGTTTAATTACCAGCCGCTGTAGCACAAACTCTGCTCACAGAAACGCTTTCTTTGTGTCCTGAACCGCTCCGTGATTTGGTATGTCATTTTGGGTGGTTGTTTTTGTGCCAGCTTCTTATTCAGACTTCAGTTCTACCTCAAATGGTGCTACAGTTACATTCTGGCACCGATGCTCTGGTAAGGTAAATGCGACATCGCTTAAGGTGGAGTGATACAGAATACAGATTTTTCTTTTCCATGTACTTTTCGTTCTGCCCCTCTGTATGTGAAATAAGCTGAACTGTCCTCATATCACTGTAACCTGTAGCTACTCAGAAGCTGATAATGTATGATTAGGATGGTTTAATCTCTGCCGTATCACTTTTTCTCAGCTCTGAACTTCTCTTCCCTTGATAGCAGCAGCAGGAATTGAGAATCTGAGTTGATACCGGAAAACCTGGAATCATGCATAGTGCATGGCGATGCTGTTTCGGCCTAGAAGACCAGCATATCCACTTTTCCGGTCCGGAAGCTTAGTGTGCCAGACTGGTCGTGTTGGTGTGTGTGCACTGTGCTGGTCTGTTGGAGCTGTGCTTAAAACTGCAGCTCTCTTTCTGCTGGATCTTTCAGCCCTAGCCTCGTAGCTCTGGCGCTAAACCAAAGAAGCACCAAGTGTGTCTTGGCAGAGCAGCTCCATTGGGGTTAAAGCGGGAAAACTGTTTGTTTTGCCAAACTATCGCTTTAATGCGTCCTATTTCCCTGAATCACTTCCTCCTGGCACTCCCAGGCCACCCGGCCGTCCGCTTTTAGTCTGATTGGAGTTGACGTGGCTGAGGTCTTGGTTGGTAGTCTCTGTTTGGGTTATCTTCTGATCTCATTTGTTCCGTTCACTCAGTTTATTGGACTCAGCCTTTCTCGCTCGCTCTCTCTCCCTGTCTCTCAGTCCCCTCCCTTCTTTCTCACACTCTTTGTCACTTTCTCATGCACCTTGAGTGTGAATGGAAAATGTCTGTCACACCAGAAAAGGGTTGCTCTGCTGAGCGGCTCCACAAGCTGTTTTCTTTTCCATTTTTTCCTTTAAAAAAAAGAGGGAGAGAGAAAAAGCTCCAGGGTGCTTGGTTGTTACTTGCTTGTAGTTTTTTTGTGATTTTGGGCTTGCTGTCGTGTTTGCCCCCCTCTCTTTCCATTAAGAGACTGGCAGTGTGTTTGCTGGGGAAGGTTTCAGAGAAGCTGCCTGAATGTAACTATAGTT
Source organism: Prochilodus magdalenae (assembly GCA_024036415.1). Taxonomy (NCBI): domain Eukaryota; kingdom Metazoa; phylum Chordata; class Actinopteri; order Characiformes; family Prochilodontidae; genus Prochilodus; species Prochilodus magdalenae. The sequence continues at coordinate 198,659 of JAMWET010000108.1, read as the reverse complement.
GAACTGATATAGTTAATGTCATATGAACATTATAGAGCACTTTTTAAATGGCACTGTAGAAGTCATATCGCCCCCTACACTTCCTGTAGTGTATTACAGTCTGTCAGAATGACCGTGTGGGTCATATCACCCCCTACACTTCCTTTAGTGTATTACAGTCTGTCAGAATGACCCTGTGGGCCAAATGAACATTATAGAGCACTTTTTAAATAGAACTGAAGAAGTCATGTCGCCCCCTACACTTCCTGTAGTGTATTACAGTCTGTCAGAACGACCATGTGGGTCATATGAACATTATAGAGCACTTTTTAAATGGAACTGTAGAAGTCATATCGCCCTCTACGCTTCTTGTATCGTGCTGCCTGATGTCTGAGAGACTGTTTGATGGTAGTTGTACTCCACAGGAGCCTGTTTATTTTGGGCTCTCTCGGGAGCGCCCTCTTGTGTCTGGCCAAGCCTGAAGACGTTACTAGGAGGCAGTTCTCCTCACTACAGATTCTCTGGCTCTGTCTCTTCTATCTCTGGATCCTACTGGAGACCAGTCCAGCCCACACACACCACACACCAGTGTGGGAGGCTTGTGCGTGTGTGTGTGTGTATGTGTGTAGTTTGTCGTGACGGCTGGTTCTGTCCGTGTTTAGTGCAGTATTGTCTGGGCTAGAGCTTAAAGCTCAAAGCTAATTCGCCTCGCCTCCTCCTCTTCCTTCTGTTTATACATTAGAGCAAATGTTTGGGCACAATATTCACTCCTTTTTCTCCTTGTCTTATTCCGCCTCCAGTCTGAAATTCTATGTTCACTTTTTGGTTATTTAAAATTACTTAGACTCCTTTTTCAGGACGTGGATTAGGCCTAGTGTTGGAATGCCATTAGTATTCCGCCTTTAAAATAAGGTTTATTCTAACTGTAAAGGGTGTTCAATTTGTTATCCGTTGTGTTATATGGTGTTATATAGTGCAGTAGGAAATTCCTCAACAGAAGACTTCTCACCAGGATAATGGAATATACAATTTTGCATCATTTACATTTTTTTCCTTTATCAGTGGATCATTCGTGGAGCTGTTATCTGCACTTATGTTGCCTTTATGGAACTGAAAAGAGAGAAAAGGAATAGGAGAGGGCAAAGGAAAGAGGGAGGGAGGCAGAAGGAATGAGAGAGAAGGATGAGGGTAAAGGAGAACAAGAAAAACGAGAGAGAGGAGAAATGTGGCAGAGGGTGGAAGAAATACAGGAGGTAAGAAGGATGGAGCTGAAAAGGAAGAGAGAGGGAAAAAAGAGTGAGAATTAAAGGACAAAGCATGGATGAGAGAAAGAGAGGAAGAAGAAAGAGAAAGAGGGGGAGAGGAAATGTGCTGTTTTCGTGCTGCTCTCTGTCCTGCTGAACTGATGAAGTCACTCGGAAACTAGCTGTGTGTGTGTGTGTGTGTGTGTGTGTGTGTGTGTCTGGGTGGGATTACAGACATTTAGAGACTCAGCACAGATGGCCAGGAATGGGCAGGAAACCTCTCTCTCCCTCTCTCCCTCTCTCCGTCTCTCTCTCCTTTTCTTTCCTCCTCTCAGATCGTGAGAGCACAGCTGTTTTCCTTCTGTTATGAAACTGCGGAGAGCAGGAAACAGGAAATGGCTTCATGAAATATAGATCTGCAGGCCAGGCCGCTCCTCTGTGAGTGCAGACAGCTGAAGGAGAGCTGTGGAAGGCCTTATGCAGTTCTTATGTCACTTAATGTCACCTTTATGGAGTCTTTATGTAGGCCTTTGCTGTACTTTTCAGAGCTATGATGTGTGTGAGTGAAATCACCAAATTGTACAAGAATCTTGCGCTCTAGGACTATTCTGTGCAGTGTTTATAGAGCCTTTATAAAGTGTTTATGTAGCCTTTGTTACCCTTTTATGAGAAACTCTGAGGGGTCTTTATGTCCTAATAATGTAGTCTTTATACAGTTTTTGTGCAGCATTCATGTGGTCTTTGTATGTGTTTTGTAGCATTAATATGGTCCTTATACAGTCTGTATGTAACATTAGCGTAGTGTTTATGTAGCATAATGTAGTGTTTATGTAGCATTAGTGTAGTGTTTGTTTCATTTGTGTAGTGTTTATGTAGCATTAGTGTAGTGTTTATGTAGCATCAGTGTAGTGTTTATGTAGCATAATGTAGTGTCTATGTAGCATTTGTGTGGTGTGTATGTAGCATTAGTGTAGTGTTTATGTAGCATAATGTAGTGTTTATGTAGCATCAGTGTAGTGTTTATGTAGCATAATGTAGTGTTTATGTAGCATTAGTGTAGTGTTTATGTAGCATTAGTGTAGTGTCTATGTAGCATTTGTGTAGTGTGTATGTAACATTAGTGTAGTGTTTATGTAGCATAATGTAGTGTTTATGTAGCATTAGTGTATTGTTTAGGTAGCATAATGTAGTGTTTATGTAGCATCAGTGTAGTGTTTATGTAGCATAATGTAGTGTTTATGTAGCATCAGTGTAGTGTTTAGGTAGCATAACATAGTGTTTATGTAAAATTGGTGTATTGTTTATGTAGCATAACGTAGTGTTTATGTAAAATTGGTAATGTAGTGTTTAGTTAGTCTGTGAAGTAGAATAATGTGTTGTTCTGTAACATTAATAGGGTCCTTATACAGTCTGTATGTAGTTGTATGTATCTTCTACGAGGCCTTTATGTCACACTATTGTGGTCCATGTAATCTGAGGTTTGCTGTTCACTTTGAATCCGAGTGTATCGTGTTACAGAGTGAACAGTGTTAGTTGTGTGATGTTGTGACTGATTCTGTGCTGGAATGTGCTGGTGTGGTGTGTTTGTGTCATCCTCACTGAGGGAACTTTGGCTTTACGTACAGAAGCCTGATGAACACCAGCCAGTGCTGCTGTACAGGAATCAGCTCTGATTAGTGCATCATCAGTCTTTATGTAATCTCTCTCTTTCTTCCTCTTCCCCTCTCTCTCTCCCCTTCTCCCTTTTTTTGCCCCTCTCTCTTTCTTCTTCTCCCTATCTCTCTTTCATCCACACCCTCTCTCTTTCGTCCTGTCTCTCTTTCCCTTTCTCAATCTCTTACCCTCTCTCTCTTTCTCTTTTCTTGTCTCCCTCTCTTGCCCTCTCTCCCTGTCTCTCTTCCTTTCTCGCCCCCTCTCTCTTTCTTCCTCTACCTGGCTCTCTTTCTTACATTTAAACTTAAATTTAGGGCATTTAGCAGACACTCTTGTCCAGAGCGACTTACAACCTCTCCCTCTCTCTTATTCATCCTCTCTCTCTCTTCCTGTCTCCCTCTCTTGCCCCCCCCTCTCTTTCTCTCTTCCTGTCTCCCTCTCTTGCCTTCTCTCTCACCCTCTCTTTCTCTTTCTTCCTTACCCTTTCTCTCTCTCCTTTTCTCCCTGTCTCTCTTAACCCTCTCTTTCTCACCCTTTCTCCCTTTCTGACCCCCCTCCCTCTCTCCTCTCACTTTCTGTCTTGTCTCTCTCAATTTTTCCTCTCACCCTCTCTCACTCTCACCCTTTCGCCCTCTGTCTCTCTCTCCCCTGTCTCTCTCCCTTTCTTCCTGTCTCACCCTCTCTCTCTACCTGTCCTTCTTTCCTGCTGCTGGGTGAGGTAAAGTGTTACAGTCAGACGCTGTAATAGATGTTGGTATGTGTGTGAGGTAACTCCACTGGGCTGCTGTGCGTAGTACTAAGAAGATTGACCTGTCTGATCTTGCGGAGTCCACGTAAGGCCAGCCTGAATTAGCCAGGCTCTCTCTGTCTTCGTCTCTTTCCCTCTCTCTTTCTTTCTTTCGTTCTCTCTTACTGACTCTCTCACTGACTCTCTCTCTCTCTCTCTCTCTCTCTCTCTCTCTCTCTCTCTCTCTCTCTCTCTCTCTCTCTCTCCCTCTGTCTCGGTCTGTCTGTCTCTCTCTCTCTCTGCGCGGGGCGTGTCGCTCTGCAGTTTTTAGTGCATTACAGTCTGTTTACGTGATGCGTATGTGTTTGTTGTGTCTGCTGTCTCTGCGGGTAGCCATAACACATTACCGCCTCTTCCTGGATGCCTTGCACGTCCGCGCCTTTGACTCTCCCGTCTTTAAAACGTGTTTTTCCGTTTCTCTCTCTCTCTTCTCGTCTGGAACCCTGATTTAATCACTGATGAGCTGAGCAAAGATTACCTTCATTTGAGGCAGTTTAGAAGTTTTATCTATCTGTGTGTTTACTGATTCTCCATGGTGGAGGTCCCTCCTGCCCAGCATCTCGGCCCATCATGATATCAAGTGTCCTAAAGTTTGAATACGATGGGGCACAGGAGTGAATTGTCAGTCTGGGCGATCAAGTAATGTTGGAAGTTCAGTACAGCAGGCTCACATAGCAAAATCATCATAAAAGTAAAAAAAAAAAAAAAAGTCCACCAGTTTCCGGAAATCCCTTCATAATTCCGTGTTGGAGACGTAAACACAGTGACTGAGAGTGGCTTTGGTGTGAGGTATAAACAGAGGTGACTGAGAGTGGGTTTGGTGTGAGGTATAAACAGAGTGATTGAGAGTGGGTTTGGTGTGAGGTGTAAACAGAGTGATTGAGAGTGGGTTTGGTGTGAGGTATAAACAGAGTGATTGAGAGTGGGTTTGGTGTGAGGTGTAAACAGAGTGATTGAGAGTGAGTTTGGTGTGAGGTGTAAACAGAGTGATTGAGAGTGGATTTGGTGTGAGGTGTAAGCAGAGTGATTGAGAGTGGGTTTGGTGTGAGGTGTAAACAGAGTGATTGAGAGTGAGTTTGGTGTGAGGTGTAAACAGAGTGATTGAGAGTGAGTTTGATGTGAGGTGTAAACAGAGTGATTGAGAGTGGGTTTGGTGTTAGGTGTAAGCAGAGTGATTGAGAGTGGGTTTGGTGTGAGGTTTAAAAACAGTGACTGAGAGTGGTTTTGGTGTGAGGTATAAACACAGTGACTGAGAGTGGGTTTGGTGTGAGGTATAAACAGAGTGAGTGAGAGTGGGTTTGGTGTGAGGTGTAAACAGAGTGATTGAGAGTGGGGTTGGTGTGAGGTATAAACAGAGTGATTGAGAGTGGGTTTGGTGTGAGGTATAAACAGAGTGATTGAGAGTGGGTTTGGTGTGAGGTGTAAACAGAGTGATTGAGAGTGGGTTTGGTGTGAGGTGTAAACAGAGTGATTGAGAGTGGGTTTGGTGTGAGGTGTAAACAGAGTGATTGAGAGTGGGTTTGGTGTGAGGTGTAAACAGAGTGATTGAGAGTGGGTTTGGTGTGAGGTGTAAACAGAGTGATTGAGAGTGGGTTTGGTGTGAGGTGTAAACAGAGTGATTGAGAGTGGGTTTGGTGTGAGGTTTAAAAACAGTGACTGAGAGTGGGTTTGGTGTGAGGTATAAACACAGTGACTGAGAGTGGGTTTGGTGTGATGTGGTCCAGATGTTCTTTACAGTGTTGGTGATGGGAACTATCTAAACCACCAGTGAACCTACATGTCTTTTGAGTTATGGAATATGGAATGTTAATGATGGGAAAAATCTCAGCTCCCTGCTGCATGTATCCCCCCACCATGAGTGGAGTTTAAGACTGCTTCTCCAAACTATCATAAACAGCATCTCAGACATCAGACAGCGTATTCATAACCACCTCATGTAGTAACTTTCTTTGAGGGAGCTTTTGGAGGTGGATGACTGGTTCCATTCACCACCACTGTAGATGTTCTGTAGGCTTCTGTAGAAAGCAGAATCGCTCTGAATGTCTTTTAGATTTCAACCACTTAATGGTGCAGAATCTAGAGACAGGTGTGATTCTCCTATACCCTTTGAACAGTAGGGCACATCACGTCACTAAGCTCAGTAGCAGACTGATATATATATAGACAGCGTGCTAAAACTTTTACAGAGGCCACATTTTATGCTTTATTAAGTTCCCAGTGTGTTACATTCAGTAACTAAGCAGTGATTGTGTATTAGAGTGTGTAGTAGTGTGTGTCTGTATTTAGAGGACATCAACTCTTCCATGGAATTTGACCAGGAATGCCAAACCCTAGCGCATGGCTGCATTAGCTGTTTCCAGAAACATGTTTAAAGTGAGCAAATTTAAAGGTTTCTGAAGAAAGTTCAGTGTGATTATCTTGCATGGTTGATAGGGTGTAATGTCAGTTAACTATGAATACATCAGGTCCGCATGTCTGGTCAGTAAACCCACCCTTCCTGATCATGCATGGTCCTGGGGCCGGGACCAGCTAGTGGACACAATTCCAGAAAAGGCAGAAAATAAGAAAAATAAAAATAGTCCCGGGACCTGCTAGAGGATCACATCTCCATTTTGGCCAGGGAACAACTCTGCATCCCCAACATGAACTGGAAGAAGTTGAAGGGCTGTCTGGGCATTAGCTGGAGGGATGGAGGAATGAACAATAATTAAAATAGAATAAGAATACAAATACGTAAGAGTAAAAATAAGAATAGGGAAAAAATAAGAATAAAAGTAAAAATAGGAATAAAAATAAGAATAAAAAGTAGAATAAGAATAAAACAAGAATAAAAATAATAAAGGAATAAATATAAATAATATAAGAACAGGAATATTATTGGACAGCAATGTAAAATTCTTTGTGTTTATAGATGACCGTGTATCATAGCGGGTCAGAAACGACACAGTCTAGTCTAGAGATACTGAACACCTTCACATGGTCTGAGGTCAGTCTGATGCTAATCGGTGAGGTGTAGGTTTCCATTGCTTTTTAGATGCATTAGCCTCACAGCTCCAGGATTAAACAGGTTCTCTCTCTCTCTCTCTCTCTCTCTCTCTCTCTCTCTCTCTCTTTCTCTCTTTCTCTCTGTCTTCCCCTCCTCTTGTCTTGTCTTTAGTCCTCTGCTCCAGCCCTGAACACATGGAGGCCCAGTCTCTCTCTCCAGAATAGTCCAGGCATAGCGCCTGCTCAGCTAAAATAATACCACAGAGGTGCAGCAGTGCATTTTGGGATTGGTCTAGGCCAGACAGGGGAGGACGGCCTGAGGCGGAGGTTCAGCGACTCAGACTCAGGCTTTATTCAGCTATAGTGCTCTGTGTGAGATTTAGGGGGCGGGGTCTATAATCAGCCAATAATGATATGCGTGTTCATTAGTGTATTACCTGTAACTGCAAACCGCTTTGTTGCCAGTAGTTTAGAATGAGTTCCATCATCATCAGTGTGTGTTGCACTGGAGCTGCTGGAGTGTTTAAACACTGTGTCCACTCACTGTCCACTCTGTTAGACACTCCTACCTTACTGCTCCACCTTGTAGATGTATGTCAGAGACGAGAAAGACTGCTTCTTCTGACTTTAGAGTCAGAACTGTTCACAGTGGTGGTGAATGGAACCAGACGTTCACCACTAAAAGCTCCTTCACAGAAAGTTGCTACATGAGAGGGTTATGAATACGAAGATTTCATCCTCCATTCATGTTGGATACATGCTGCAGGGTGCTGTGAGGAACAAAATAGCAAAATTAACAAAATTATTTCCAGGTTTTCCATCATCAATATTCCATATAACACTCGGAAGACACGTGTAGATTTACTGGTGGTTTAGACAGTCAGTAAAGTGTCAGTATGTGTGTTCTAGACATGGAGAACCCTGGTTCCCATCACCACCACTGTAAAGAGCATCTAACCCACCTCACACCAAAGCCACTTTCAATCACTCTGTTTACACCTCACACTCTATATGTGTTCAGGTGTTGTAGAGACTGCGTTTCTGACCCCTGGACTCGACGAGAGCTCTCTGACAGCCGTCTGGTCCACTGCTGTTCTCAGCGTGTTCCTCAGACGTATTGACCGCTCTGTGCCCTCAAACTCTCACAAAAGGCCCTCTCTTTAGCAGCACGCCCACACCGCTCCTCATAGTGCGTGCTGGAAGTCATACCACACGCCATCCTTCAGTTTCTCCACTCCGCAGAACCAAACCTCACTGACCACATTCACCTGGGCAGGCGTCCGAGCGAGACGGGCACTGTCTCTGGATTTCATAGTCAAATTGAATATTCCAACTACATACTTCATATTATTGTTCATATCATGATCGTCAGAGTGCAGCCTCCGCACCGCTGGTCAGCCCAGTTGGGTTAGAGTTAATGCTTATATGTGCTGTATATACTCACAATTTGTTTCTTCTCTCTCTCTCTCTTTCTCTCTCTCTCTCTTTCTTTTTTACCGTCTTGTTTATCTCCAGCCCTCTCTCTCTTTGTTCTGTCCCCATGTCTGTCTCCCCTATTTTTTTCTTTTTCTCCTCTACATGCTCTCTCCCTTCTCTTCCCTTTTCTGTTTCTTACCTCTCTTCTGTTTGTCCTCCTCCCTTTCTCTGTATTCATCTGTTTCTCTACCTTATTCCCTCTCCTTGCTCTTGCTAACTCTCCCCTCTCTCTGTCTGTCTTCACTCCTCTCTTTATCCTTAATTTCTTTTTCCTCTCTTTCTATCTCTCATTTCTTTCCTCTCTTTCTCTCTCTTTCTCCCTCTCTCTCTTACACCCTCCTCTCTCTCTGTTGGGGAAGCAGCTGAACATTTTTGTGGATTAGCCAACTGCGTCACTTTTCAGATCAGACCTTAGCTGGACTCTTTACTGCCCAACAGTGGAAGGAATGAGCAGTGCGCTTACAGAGAGTCAGACAGGCTGACCACATCGTTTCCCGCCCTGTGTTCACGTGTGAGAGTCTGATGGTGTCTGGGTTTAGAGGAGGGGGAGTGAACGTGTCGTGTGTGTTGAGTGGTGTTAACCCTGTACTCTCTGTCTCTCTCTGTTCTCTCTTGCAGCTGAACTGGAGTTTGTTCAGATAATAATCATAATTGTGGTGATGACCGTGATGGTAGTAGTGATCATCTGTTTGCTGAACCACTACAGGCTCTCCGCCTGGGCCTTCTTTAACCGCCACAGCCACGCCCACCGCCGGGACGCCGCCATGCAGCCGGTGAGAGAGAGCTCTGTGTTTCCAAAAGGGCACAGACACTTCACTACTGTCCGAACAGAACCCTATTTCTCCAACAGGGTGACTTTACAGGAGACTTTACAGTCGACATACCTTACTTTTAATGTCAAGCCAATGGAACCAGGCGTCTTACCAAGTCATTACAACAGCTGTTCATCACTTCTAAGGTCCTGTATGTTCATGAAGTGTCATTTACTTTACAGAATATCATCTGGTATTTGGCAGTTGCAGCCATAAGCTGGTCATAAAGGGCATATGAAGGTGCTGTGTAGTACCTACAGTATTCTTCAAGTGAAATGTTAACCTATGGTCTTGCTCAGCTCATTTCAGATTTGTATGTGTGTGTTCCTGTGTGTGTGTCTCTCTGTATGTCTTTGTGTGTGTGTGTGTTTTTTTCTGTGTGTGTCTCTATGTGACTGTGTGTGTGGGTATGTGTCTGTGTGTGTCTCTCTGTATGTCTGTGTGTGTGTGTGTCTGTGTCTGTCTCTCTCTGTGTCTGTGTGTGTCTGTGTCTGTCTCTGTGTGTGTGTCTGTCTCTGTATGTCTCCCTGTGTGTGACTGTGCCTGTGTGTGTGTGTGTGTGTGTGTGTGTGTGTGTGTGTGTGTGTGTGTGTGCCTCTCTCTGTGGCTATGCCTGTGTGTGTGAGAGTGCTGAGTGGCGTGAAGCATGTCTAGACTACTGCACATAATGCAGGAGAGAGAGAGGGTGCGGTAAAGAGGAGAAGGAAGAGGGAGAGAAAATGAGAGTAGAGACTGGGAAGGGTTAGAGGAAAAGGAAGAGAAGGAAAGGATGGCAAAAGATGGAGGGAGAGAAAAATGAGAGAGTGGGTAAAAAGGAAGGGGGAAGAAAGCAACAAGTAAAAGAGAGGGGAAAGGAAATAATGGGAATAGCAAGGAGAGGGAGGGACAGCGAGAAAAAAAAAGGCAAAGGGAAAGAAAGAACCTGGAAAAAGGAGTAAGTGGGAAGAGGGAGAGAGAAACAGGAAGAGGGGAAGAAAGAACTGAAAGGTATATGGAATAAAGGAGACCGAAAGCAACAGTAAGAGAGAAAATGAGAGAAGTGAGAGAAATAGTAAAAGAGAGATGGCTAGACAAAGAAAAAAGGGAAAGAAAAGTTAAGAGAGAGAGCTAGATAAAGACAAATTGACAAAGTGAGAGACACAGAAAGTGAGAGAGCTACCTAGACAAAAATAGATTGACAGAGTGAGAAAGAGACAGATAGAGAAAGAGTGAGAGATAGCTAGACAAAGATAGATTGACAGAGTGAGAGAGGGAGCAGTTTTTCCTTTACCAGTATTAGGAGACTGTTAGCTTCTAGCCTGCAGCGTATCTGGAGTTAACCACGCTTCTCAGTTCCTCCACTCATGTATAATGCCATCTGAGTGCAGATGTGTTGGACTGTCTCTGGAATGCGACTCATGTTGTCTGTGTTCTGTGTCTGTATTCTCACAGGATGGTTGTGCGTGGCCCACAGACAGTCTGGTGACACAACAAGGAGCTACCGAGGTACGTGTAGAACAGTGTGTTCGACACCCACCACAAGAACAGAACTTTACTTGAGCCTGCCTTGAGTGTGGAATTGATGTTCTCCAATAACTGCAAAACGAAATAACAATGTTGGGTTATGAGGTTCCTCCTCCTCTTTCCACATTGTTTAGGTGGTTCTCTCCTCTGTTTTGAGTTTTTAGAAGCCAGCTTTAGATGGGAGGAGAATGTGGGTGTTTTTATGGAAGGATGGATGGATTTGTTGGAGTATGATTGTGTTTCTTGAAGAATAAGGTGTCAGTATAGCCGAAAGTGAGCTTTAAAAAATCAGTATAATGTATTTGGAAAAATTGAAGATATTTTGGGGAAATAATAGCTGAAGAATGAGGATGTTTGTTGGAGAGTGATGGTACTGTTGACCGATGAGGATGTTTGTTGGAGAGTGACGGTATTGTTGAACCATGAGGATGTTTGTTGGAGAGTGATGGTATTGTTGAACCATGAGGATGTTTGTTGGAGAGTGATGGTATTGTTGAACCATGAGGATGTTTGTTGGAGAGCGATGGTACTGTTGAACCATGAGGATGTTTGTTGGAGAGTTACGGTATTGTTGAACCATGAGGATGTTTGTTGGAGAGCGATGGTATTGTTGAACCATGAGGATGTTTGTTGGAGAGTGATGGTATTGTTGAACCATGAGGATGTTTGTTGGAGAGCTATGGTACTGTTGAACCATGAGGATGTTTGTTGGAGAGTGATGGTATTGTTGAACCATGAGGATGTTTGTTGGAGAGCGATGGTATTGTTGAACCATGAGGATGTTTGTTGGAGAGTGACGGTATTGTTGAACCATGAGGATGTTTGTTGGAGAGCGATGGTATTGTTGAACCTTGAGGATGTTTGTTGGAGAGCGATGGTATTGTTAAACCATGAGGATGTTTGTTGGAGAGCGATGGTATTGTTGAACCTTGAGGATGTTTGTTGGAGAGCGATGGTATTGTTGAACCTTGAGGATGTTTGTTGGAGAGCGATGGTATTGTTGAACCATGAAGATGTTTGTTGGAGAGCTATGGTATTGTTGAACCTTGAGGATGTTTGTTGGAGAGCGATGGTATTGTTGAACCTTGAGGATGTTTGTTGGAGAGCGATGGTATTGTTGAACCTTGAGGATGTTTGTTGGAGAGCGATGGTATTGTTGAACAATGAGGATGTTTGTTGGAGAGCGATGGTATAGTTGAACCATGAGGATGTTTGTTGGAGAGCGATGGTACTGTTGAACCATGAGGATGTTTGTTGGAGAGTGATGGTACTGTTGACTGATGAGGATGTTTGTTGGAGAGCAATGGTACTGTTGAACCATGAGGATGTTTGTTGGAGAGCGATGGTATTGTTGAACCATGAGGATGTTTGTTGGAGAGCGATGGTATTGTTGAACCATGAGGATGTTTGTTGGAGAGCGATGGTATTGTTGAACCATGAGGATGTTTGTTGGAGAGCGATGGTATTGTTGAACCTTGAGGATGTTTGTTGGAGAGCGATGGTACTGTTGAACCATGAGGATGTTTGTTGGAGAGCGATGGTATTGTTGAACCATGAGGATGTTTGTTGGAGAGCGATGGTATTGTTGAACCATGAGGATGTTTGTTGGAGAGCGATGGTATTGTTGAACCTTGAGGATGTTTGTTGGAGAGCGATGGTATTGTTGAACCTTGAGGATGTTTGTTGGAGAGCGATGGTATTGTTGAACCTTGAGGATGTTTGTTGGAGAGCGATGGTATTGTTGAACAATGAGGATGTTTGTTGGAGAGCGATGGTATAGTTGAACCATGAGGATGTTTGTTGGAAAGCGATGGTACTGCTGAACCATGAGGATGTTTGTTGGAGAGCAATGGTGTTGTTGAACCTTGAGGATGTTTGTTGGAGAGCGATGGTACTGTTGACTGATGAGGATGTTTGTTGGAGAGCGATGGTATTGTTGAACAATGAGGATGTTTGTTGGAAAGCGATGGTACTGCTGAACCATGAGGATGTTTGTTGGAGAGCAATGGTGTTGTTGTACCATGGGGATGTTTGTAAGAGAGCGATGGTACTGTTGAACCATGGGGATGTGCATAACTTAATACTGTCAACTTAACAAAGTTGGTGTTTGGTAGAGGACATGGTTTGAAGAATACGGCCTTTTCACATTTTGTTTACTTACTTGACTCTCCAGGTGATGTACGGGCCACGGAGTGGGGAGCGCTTCAACCCGCCCTCCTTTATGCAAAGGGACAGATTCTGCCGCTTCCAGCCCACTTACCCGTACCTGCAGCAGGACATCGACCTACCGCCCACCATCTGCCTGTCGGACGGCGAGGAGCTGCCCCCCTATAAGGGTCCCTGCACCCTGCAGCTTAGGGACCCCGAGCAGCAGCTGGAGCTGAGCCGTGCCTCGGTGCGGGCGCCGCCAAATCGGACCATCTTTGATAGTGATCTGATAGACGTTTACGTGCATGGGGGCGGACCCAGGCCTCCGAGCAGCAACTCTGGCAAGAGTGCTTCGAACTCACGCATGGAAGGGCCGCCGCCCACTTACAGTGAGGTGATTGGCCAGTCCTACCCAGGCTCCGCCTCTTTCCTGCACCAGCACAGCAATAACGCACCGCCGTCCAACCAGAGGACAGCGAGCCGCTCCACCCAGCCCAGCTCAAGCACAACCACGACCGCGTCCGTCAAAGTGGCGAAGGACACTCGACGAGACAAACCAGTGTGACTTTAATGACAGGCACAGAGGGGGCAAGGGAGGGGGCGGGGTTGTTTGACTCTGCCTCCGCTTTGCGGGTGGGTGTGGCTTCCCTCTGAGCAATCCCTTGCACAATTTAAGAATTCAGAAAAAAACCGAGGAACCAAGCTTAAGAAAATATCTCTTTTGTACACGTTTTTTGTTCGTTTGTTTGTTTGCTAGAACTCGTGGGCCTTGTGCGGATGTGGATGTTTGGGCTTGTTGGCTACTTTTCTGTTTGTTTATTTGTTTGTTTGTTTGTCTGTTTATTTTTGTAATGCTTTTTTCTTTATTTATAGCAACCGAGCGTCGTCGCAGTTCGATCGAGTGTGGTTTGCTTGAGCGACTGCGCAGATTTATAGGATTTTTTTATTCCAAAATTTTCTTAAAATCTGTGCACAAAAAAAGTTTTCATAACGAAAAATTGAGATCCAAAATTTGAGTGCCATGATTCATGCAATTACTTAAATCTCAACCGCAGAAAAAAAAGTCTGAGTTGCACTAACTTATTGTTTGAACAGCTGAAAATAGCTAACCTTTGTATCTGTCCACCACGACATTGAAGTCTTTTAGAAGTATCTCGGCATTCGTTTTTCTGTCGCTTTTTGTACTTTTCTTTAACGTTTAAAACGGGAGGAGATGTCGTCTCTGATCCAGCCTAAAAAACTCCACTACTTAACTACAAGATGGCACTTAAACAAAGACAAAAAGGGTCAAAGCAAACCGTTCCGATTCCGTTCTTGTGTTCAGTGCGTCGTTTCGTGCGCACCTCTTTCATCCTGTCAAAAAATAGCACTTTAAACTTCCTTCATTTCAGCATTTTCATGGGGGTCCAAATGCAAGGGGTCATGGGAAATGTAGTCTTATGCACATCCACCACATCCTGTAGAGCTCAGAGCTCAAAACTGCAGTTTGGTTGTTTTTGTTGTTCATATTCTTTTGGAGATGACCTCATATGTGGTCTTCAACGTAAGTGACATAGCCAAAGGTTCTGTGTAGGTAGCGGTTTATATTCGCAGTTTAGCTTCGAGTGCATGTACGTATGGCGTACGAGTTTATGGATGCCCTTTTATACAAGCCTCTAATATGCTCTTAGTAAGTCTATCTTACCGCAACGCACTCAACCCCACCTGGCGTACTTCGGCAATGCTTTTAGAAATGCGCCCCTGTGGCCTACATTTAGGAATAGGCCCGTATGAAACCAGATTTATTTGATACGGGCTCATTTTTGATGAGAGGAGCCTGATCAGGAGCTCTAGACGGCAAAACATTTATTCACACGTCAAACGTTTGTGGCTTTTTCAGCACTTTTCTTTACCTTAAAATACTGTTTTCTTTTCTGATCATTGTCCGAGGCTTTCAACAATGGGCTACAGGTGAGATTAGGCCAAACATCACTGCAGCATTCCTTTAGTATGGTCTTTAAGAAGCTTGGATGAACATGGCGCTGAGATTTTAAGCTTAGACCACCGCATAGCTAAACTAATGCAGGTCTGTGAATGGACCTAATTGTTCTCCTGCCAGGTCCAGGTTTGGCGTATGCTAGTTAGCATCCCAGTCAACCTAAAGAGAAACTGTAGCGATCTTTGTGTAGAGCCACTATGTAATATTGTACTACCACTTTAAAATGCTACACTATCACGCTAGGAAAGTTGGAAGCAGCAGTGTAGAACCTTGCTAACGTTAGCTTTCTTTAAAGAACTACACCTGTTGTAACCTAACACAGCGAATCATCATATGCATATGATTTTAAATCACTCTGAATGTAGTATTCTGATAAAAGTCACTGAGCTACAGTTTCTTTTATGCATTTTATGCATTTATTAGCATTGTTGCTAGGACAGAATACTGTAATTCAGTATCCATTATTAAATTATGAGAGCGAAGAATATCCTGCTCCAGTCTAAGCCTCAGAAGTTTTAGCCCGGATGAATTTTAGCCAGCTAGCTAGCTACTAAGCTAGGAGGTAGCTCGCCTTACTGTTAGAAGTATAAAACATTTACGGTTGTGGTGCTAAGTTAGCATGTGTAAATTGCTTCTTTGCAGTACAAGGAGCTCATTACTCATATTAGTTTTAATCATAACTGTTTTAGTAAACTATAGAAGCTTAGCTTGAGTGATAATTAGCCAGCTAGCTAGCGAGCTAAGTCAGCTAATATACGCTTCTCCTTCACAGTAAAGGAGCTCCTTAGCCTTGTTGGCTAAAACAGTCTAGTTAACATGGTCAAGAAGCTGAAAAATAGCCATCTAGCTAGCAAGCTAAGTGGTAGCTCAGATTACTTTAAATAAACAAAACTTTTTAGGTTGGAGTAGTAATTTAGCTTGTGTAAACTGTTTGTCAATTTAAGGAGCTTTTTACCATGTTAGCCAGACTGTTTTAGCTGAATATAGAAGCTTTAGTTCAGGTGAAAGTTTGCCCAGCAAGCCAAGTCAGCTTATATAAATTGCTCCTTCACAATAAAAGGAGGTCTTTAACCATGTTGTCTAAAACAGTTTAGGTAACATGGAAGAGAAGAGGATAAGAGGATAAAATTGTGTCCTGACAAAAGCTCCTCAACCACATGATCTATTTTTCCCGCCAGAATAAAAGAGTTAGGGATTAGCTTAGTTAGCGTTGTTTAGTTCTAGCGTAGAGAGGGAGCCAGCATGCCCTGTCTACAGAAGGTAAATAGCGCTAACAGTAATGTACTTAGCAGGCTAACTTTGAGGGCTAGCTTTCGCCAAATCTGGAGCTGTGTGTGCTTAGCTGTAGCTCACTGGTTCAAGCAGTTGAATCAAAAGGACGAGTAAAGATTAAATATTATATCCGAGAATATTCCAACAATATTCTCGGATTTAAGGCTGTCACCAGACGTTTGACGGGCCATGTTCTTTTGTCCCCCCACAAACGATTACATGAATGACTAAGCATTAATTTACAGGCGTGATCAAACAGTAGCTGCCTCCTGAATTGGGCCTCCTCTCTCATCTGTCTCTGTCACTCGTTCTGAATGTGCAGTATCGTGTATATATATACACAACACCGCACACTCAGAACGATATATGTGTGTTTTACTGCTGCTGCTATGCTGCTGCTGCTGCTGCTGCTGCTGTCCACTGTCCTCTGTCCAGTCTGTCCTCCCCTCCTCTTCGGGTTTTTTTTCAGCAAACTTTTATTTACATGCTAGACCCCTTGTTTATGTTTGTTTTCCTTTTGCTTTCTGCTGCCATAGTCTCATTTTTATATATATGTGTATATATACATATATATTATAAGATGAAAACAAGTGTTTATTTTTACCTTCTTCTTCTTTTTTTCGGCCGAGAGGTTTTGCATGTTACTTCGAGCAAATTTGGTGCCTAAAGCAGGTCGTTGTTAAAGCAGGCATAGAAACCCACTTGCACTCAAAAAAATCCCCCCTTCCCCTAAAAATCCCCCCCCTCAAAATCCCCCCCACCTTCGTTGTGCCTCACTTCTTACGGTGCTTTTTCAGTAGTCCGACTTTGTTTATTTGTACTGTGCTGTATATAACTTGAAAATATTATGCACATATCCTACCCAATGGGTAGACAAACCACAAGAGAACAATGTTAATACTGTAATATAATGTATAGATAATATTAAAAAGAACAATTTAACACGGTGGCATCGAGTTTTGTGAATGCCTACGAAATTGTGCTTTGTCTTTTTTTGTAAAACCCGAGTAAAGTTTGCAGAAATGATGCTACAGTATGGTCACATGAATACAAATGAAAAAAACAGTACTTCTTATATTTTTTCCTATACCATAAAGTTAATGCAAAATCTGTATGTGATGAAACAAATATTCTGATATAAAGGCAGTTGTACATAGAACGATAAACTAGCTGCTGCTTTTGTTACTTCCAGAGAAATACTTATCAATGCCAGCGCTTGCCATTTATTTATTTGACTTAATCTTTTTATGTTTGTTTGATTGTTTTTTTTTTTATTTGGTGACTGCTAGATGTTTGGACTTACATCTGCTCAACCAACAGCAGAAAAGATCACGGAATCTCTACTGGATCGAGACAAAGACCTTAAAACGGATTATAAATAAGATGGATCGTTTCCAACTAAAGGGACTTTTATTTTGTTCATTTTACCATCATTTGTCCCTTTTTTTTGGTGTTCCAGGTGGTTGTTAGGGCTGGGTATCCTTAAAAATAAACCATACTTTACTTTGGCTTGTTTCCTAAACAATAACCTAATTAAAAATACCATAATTAAAAATCAGATTGCATTAAAATACATATTATATTTGGAAATTAAAACATGTAAGATGGATTGTGGGCTGTCCAAAGAAAACCATGTATCAACAAAAACGGACAGTTTTCAGGAGAGCGCAAAAACCATCTGGACTCTCGATGCACGTTGTTGAAAAGAGATTTTATTCCAAGCACTTTTGGTGCATTTTTGTGGTGTTTCAAACATCAAGAATTTTTCATACAATGTAAACAAAAGTACATTTTCTTAAATTAAGTATAAAACATTTTGGATTTTTAAAAAAATGTATTTTAAGCTAAAAGTCAAATTGCTTTAAAACTAACATTCAGCCTAAAATTAAGCAAATTAAATGTTACTAAAATTGACTGAGTTTGTTTTCTCCTGTCTCCTGTAAAGTCATCACTTTGGAGAGTTGCATGCTCACTGATATTGACCACAAATTGATACCCAACAACAAACGATTAGTTTGATATTCTGTAGCACTATTTTTGGTCATACCGGTGCTCTGTTGTGGTACCCAGCCCTACTGATGGCATTTGCGCACTGCACAATAAAGAACCAACAACATCTGGTCAGCCATCAGCAAGAAAACCCGCAGCTTAGGAAGCGGGCACGGACGGATCGGGACAAAGACTATAAAGGGACAACAGAGCTGGTGGGTCATGTCACGTGAGCCCAACTAAAGGGACTTTTATTTTGATGTTTAACTTACTTTGTCCTTATGTCTTGGTTAAACCAGTGGTGTGTGCTGTGGCATTTGCACAGCGCACAGTGAAAAACGATCCACAGACTGAACTGATAGTTTCTGCATGATCGTTCTGTCGTTCTTCTGGTCCAATCAGCAGCCTCCTCTCCAAAAACACCTCCACCACCACCAGGCCGCGCTCTCCTGTACTGGCTTGAATGAGCGAATGGACGAATATGAGTGAATGAACAGATGAATGATGAATGGATGATTTTGGGGCTCACGTTCAGCACCTCGTTCCACGGATTTGACACACCCCAGCAGTGTGCGTGTATCATTTTTGCCTTGGGTTTTTTAATCTCGGATGTTACAGGACTTTTATTACACGTCTTTTTTTTTTTCATGTTTTTGTTTTTCCTCAGAAGAAGTTAGTGAGCGAGAAGACACTGCTGTGTACTTATGCCTTTTTTTTTATTATTATTATTATTTAAGCAATCGTGATGTCATCAGTTTTCAGCCTGAGGTCTGTTACTGCAATACTTTTACAGGAAAAGGTGACTAAAAAAAACACAAAAAACAAAAGGGGAAAAAAAAACAATAAAACTATTGCTCAAAGTACAGTTGTAGTCCTTCATGAAACAATTCCATGCTTGTTCTTTCGCTGTGATCAAATGGCTAGAAAGAGCGATTAAAGTTGAGGAGAATAATCCTAAAACCAGTCTTCTGTTTGTGTTTATTTTGATTCTGTTCAGCCACCTTAACAGACCAACCCCAGCCCTAGCTCCAAAAACAGCCAGTTTTAAATTCATAGTTTTTGTGATGTCAGGAAAAACCAAGGAGTTTACTTACATCCTACCACTAAGCCCACAACACTTTAGCTCCGCCCACTCACACTTAAGTGGCATTAAATTAAAACATTAAAGGTGCAGTATGTAAGATTTTTGTGAGACAAAATGAGCTAAAACTATTAATAAAAGTTGTGATGGTGCAAGATGCATGACATAAAGGAAGTCTATGTATGGTGCTGCAGCGCTATCTACTGAAGTTAGAATGCTAACCAGATAGCACCGGCCCCCTTCGTCATCATTTAAGGGCAGGTAGCCAATAAAAGGAACACTGAATAAAATGGTTGCTGACTGCCACCACCGCCCACTCTCGCCAGGAAACCACATTCAGCAGCAAACAGTAGAAGTAATATAAACAGAAGCAGAGTTAACCCTGGTGCTGCTCTGCACCACTGGAGACGCTCTTGGATAGGAAAAGGAGGAAATTTGATGAACTTAGAATGTTTCTTCTAGACTGGTACAGAGTGAAGAGTGAGAGGAAGGAGCGTTTTATGGTGGCAAGTTGACCCCTCTTGTTTGGAGTATGGCTTACATATCGCTCCTTTAAAGGCATGATGGGAAAACATCCTGTTTATTTTAAGGGATTAGGAGAGATTTGAAAGTTATCATGTAGAAACGAATGCCAGAGGTGGACCTCAGGGGCAAATAATAAATTCCATTTCATTTTCCATTTCCACTGACATTTAAAGTCAGTCTGATCTCTTTAGACCTTGTGAAGTTTTAATCTGATTCCTCAGAAAGCACTTAAAAGTATCATGTGGGTGGTGGAATATTCTCAGCACTGCAGTGACACTGATGTGGTGCTGGTGTGAGTGGATCAGACACAGCAGTGTTGCTGGACACCTCACTGTGACTGCTGGACTGAGAACTGTCCACCAACCAAAACTATCCAGCCAACAGCATCCTGTGGGTGGCGTCCTGTGGGCACTGATGAAGGACTAGAGGATGACCAACACTGCACTGTGCAGCAGCAGATGAGCTATCGTCTCTGACTGTACATCTACAAGGTGGAGCAGCACGGTGTCTAGTAGAGTGGACAGTGAGTGGACACAGTGTTCAAACACTACAGCAGCACTGCTGTGTCTGATCCACTCACACGACCACCACGTCAGTGTCACTGCAGTGCCTAGAATGATCCACCACCCTCATAATACCTGCTCTGTTTGAGTGTAAATAAAATGGAGGCAAGTTGTGAATCCCTTATGCTGTCTTTATTTGGATGGTTTGCATTCACCCGTACAGGCATTGCTATGGCAACACAACAGTGAGCATGATGATGCAGTTTTCCCAAAACTGAACTCGGATGAGCCTCTCGTCTCTCCGTCAGGCATAACGGAGGAGTGCACATTAATGACCTGGATTAAGCCATAACACACATATGAAGACAACAGTGGTGTTTACTATTGAGACGGTTGTTTACTCACAGGGGTACTTCACCAAATTTAACATATCTGTAGAATTCATTCAATAACATGTAAACAGAGTGGTTAAGAGTGGTCTGGAGTGAGAGGCTCAGTTCTAGAGCTGTTAGTGAGTCAGAACTGTTCATAGTGGTGGTGAATAGAACCAGACGTCCCCCTCTAAAATCTCCCTCACAGGAATTTACTACATGACATGGCTATGAACACACTGCCTGAAGTCTGAGACACTGTTTATGATGGCGTGGAGAAGACGTCAGCCTTAAACTCCATTCATGGTGGAGGGATACATATACATGCTGCAGGGCGCTGTGAGGCCAAAAAAAAAAAAAAAAGTTCCCAAAGAAACTTTATATTTTTGCAGGTTTTTCAGATTTTCCCATCATCAACATTCCATATAACACTCAGAGCACATGTGTAGGTTCACTGGTGGTTTAGATAAATAAAGTGTATGTATATGTGTGTTGTAGACATGAAGACCCCTAGTTTCCATCACCACCACTGTAAAAAATATCTAAACCACCTCACACCAAACCCACTCTCAATCACTCTGTTTACACATCTGGAGAAGTGACATTGGATCTGGGAAAACCAGTCATTAATGTTTAGGTCAGTTAGCAGGTAAACTTAAGTTGCATAAACAAAGTAAACATCGGCTATCATGGTATGCTGACATAAGAACCAGTTATGTTGATGCTAATTGTTGTGCATGCTTTCAGTCAAACAGAAGCCTGCAGTCTTCTCATAAATAAGCTGCTTATTTGATCATTTATAGAAAGTCCCGAGTCCTGTGCCGGAATTGCGCCTTAAAGACCGAAGCTCAATCAACCTGCATCAAGGCGGTTACAAACAGCACTTAGATTCCTGAATGATGTGCCAGTAACCATAGGGATGTACTAATCCATAGGTATATTCTATCAATAAGTTCCGCTGGAAGTACTAAGGCTAGTTAGAGCTTAGAGTGTTTCTTGAAGGAGAAACTCCACCAACTTTTCAAAATTCCTGCATAGCTCTCTATATAGAATACCTGTTCCACTCCAACAGCTCCCTCACAGAAGCTATTAGTTATGAACACACTGCCCGACATTGTTTAACGCTAGCTTTGGGAAGATTCTGGCCTAAAATGCAGTTTTCCCAAATGTACGCATTCCAAATACTCCCCAAAGAATTCCTCTCCAGTGAACCACTTCATCCACTTGCATCTCTACCACACAATTCTGCAGAGCTTTTGAAAATATGGGTGGACTTCCCCTTGCATACAGCATATGACACAGTGACAGCGATGACCACACACAACTCACAATCCCCGAAATCAACAAAGCTTCATCTTAAGACCAACAATTTACAATTTCAAAAACATTTCAGTCATGCGTAAGTGCCATCAGCTGGTAATGTCCATTAAACCCTGGACCAAGTCCAGTCTATAGTGCAGCAACGAGCGGTGACATGTTTGCAACTAGCAGTGAGTCTGGGCCTATTGTACATGTGCACGTGGAGACACCTAAGCTATGTGCAGGTCACTCTCAATCTGTTTAAAGCGATAGTTTGGTGAACCCTCCAAGTTACCACCTTACTCCGAACGTAGTCCATTAGCCAATACACAACAGGTGTCCACAACACTGGGGCTACAAGTCTTATACGCCAAACAGGAAACAGAAGCTTAGAACCCACCAATAAGCATGGCGCTTATTGCACTGTCTACTTCAAATCATGTGGGGGTGTCCAGTAATCTCTAACCTGTTATTAACACACACAGGCTAAATTCAGGATTCAACATGCTACTTAAATCCTCATCTTGAAGTGGAATTCCAAAAATTCCAGCATACTTTTATGGCTAAGCTGTATACTGGGTCATTCAGCGTGGTTTGGTGTGAAATGCTCCTGTTGAGAGTGGGGGTGAATGGAACCAGACGTCCACCTCTAAAAGCTCCCTCACAGAAAGTTACTACATGAAATGGTTATGAATGCAATGTCTGATGTCTGAGGCGCTGTTTATGATGGTTGGGAGAAGATTTCAGCATAGTCCCCTAAAGAAAACTTGGCTGTATTTGGAGACCTCTGGTTTTCACCACCACCACCACCACCACCACTGTAAAGAAATCGGAATGTCTGCAATAAACCATTCCAGACCAAACCACTCTGAATGACCGTTTACGTCTGAAACACTAAATGAGAAATTCTGAAAAATCAGTGGAACTTCCCTTTAAACCCGTTTATAGCTCTGAGTCAAAACCATATCTTCCCTAATGGACTACATTTGGGCCAAGTGGAGAAGATTCACTGAACTATCACTTCAAGAGGCAGGGTGAGTTGAGACGGACGTTCTGCTGTGAAGTCAAACATGTGAAACTTCATGACGCTGTGAGAGACAACGCAACATAACGAAAGATCTCCTTATGAGCCGCCAAAGCTACTCGGGTTTCTTTCTGAAGCCCACTTTGTCTTTGGTTTCCTGAAGCTTTTCTGTCAGCTTGTCCTTGGTTTCCTCCATCCTCTCCGAGAAGCGATCCTTGGTCTCCTCCATCTTCCCTGAAATTCTCTCCTTCGTCTCCTCCATCTTCTCGGAGATCCTCTCTTTCGTTTCTTCCATCTTCTCCTGGAGGTATTCTTTAACAGGGGGTGGGGTGGACATGTAGCCGTGCTTCCTCAGATACTTCACAGACAGAGA
The DNA here is from genome assembly GCA_024036415.1 of Prochilodus magdalenae. NCBI lineage: Eukaryota > Metazoa > Chordata > Actinopteri > Characiformes > Prochilodontidae > Prochilodus > Prochilodus magdalenae. The sequence goes on along the minus strand of JAMWET010000108.1, from coordinate 175,657 downwards.
TGTTCCTCCTAAAGTCACCGTGTACCGCGCTGGAGTGGCAATCTTTATGGAGAAGAGAGAATCCATGTCAGAGGCTGATTCTATACAGTATACAATCTATATCCAAGTATGGATCCTGCATCACTGACCTCTCCTACACAGTATATACCACAGTACCTACATTTAGAGCTTAGAGTTATACACTCGACCTAATGAGAAACTGTAGAACAGACCCAGTATATACCACAGTACCTACATTTAGAGCTTAGAGTTATACACTCGACCTAATGAGAAACTGTAGAACAGACTCAGTATATACCACAGTACCTACATTTAGAGCTTAGAGTTATACACTCGACCTAATGAGAAACTGTAGAACAGACTCAGTATATACCACAGTACCTACATTTAGAGCTTAGAGTTATACACTCAACCTAATGACAAACTGTAGCACAGACTCAGTTTATACCACAGTACCTACATTTAGAGCTTAGAGTTATACACTCAACCTAATGAGAAACTGTAGCACAGACTCAGTATATACCACAATACCTACATTTAGAGCTTAGAGTTATACACTCGACCTAATGAGAAACTGTAGAACAGACTCAGTATATACCACAGTACCTACATTTAGAGCTTAGAGTTATACACTCGACCTAATGAGAAACTGTAGAACAGACCCAGTATATACCACAGTACCTACATTTAGAGCTTAGAGTTATACACTCAACCTAATGACAAACTGTAGCACAGACTCAGTTTATACCACAGTACCTACATTTAGAGCTTAGAGTTATACACTCGACCTAATGAGAAACCGTAGAACAGACTCAGTATATACCACAGTACCTACATTTAGAGCTTAGAGTTATACACTCGACCTAATGAGAAACTGTAGAACAGACTCCGTATATACCACAGTACCTACATTTAGAGCTTAGAGTTATACACTCGACCTAATGAGAAACTGTAGAACAGACCCAGTATATACCACAGTACCTACATTTAGAGCTTAGAGTTATACACTCGACCTAATGAGAAACTGTATAACAGACCCAGTATATACCACAGTACCTACATTTAGAGCTTAGAGTTATACACTCGACCTAATGAGAAACTGTAGAACAGACCCAGTATATACCACAGTACCTACATTTAGAGCTTAGAGTTATACACTCGACCTAATGAGAAACTGTATAACAGACCCAGTATATACCACAGTACCTACATTTAGAGCTTAGAGTTATACACTCGACCTAATGAGAAACTGTATAACAGACCCAGTATATACCACAGTACCTACATTTAGAGCTTAGAGTTATACTTTCAACCTAATGAGAAACTGTAGAACAGATTTAGTCTATACCACAATGCCTACCTTCTATATATTGATAATGCAGCCTTTACAATGTTCATTTTCCCTAAAAATTCAGTAAATGAACTGTGCTGGTGTATTACAGTGTGTAGCCGTGTGTCACTGTAGATGACGTTTTTCTTATTTACACAGAAAATCAACAACAAGGAATTTGACCAAGTGTGCCCAGACATTCGGACACGACTGTTCACACATGCTTACTGTACCTTATACATAGCATAAGCAGTCAGTGCATAGCCACTCTGGGAATTCTCCAGAAGCTTGACAAGCCTGTCAGGAAATCCAACGTACTCCAGGAATGGCACCAGATTCACTCCTCTGAGAGGCAGAAACACAGCTCAGTTATTCTGGCAGCCTGTTTATTACACACAGTGGACGTGGTATTTCTAGGCCGGCGTGAGAAATGCGTGCCCACATTATTACCATCATTTACAACATTACACAATCAATCTGGTCAGTCCGCGCTAATAAAGTGGTAATCAGGAATGTGTGCTGGTCAGCTGCTGGACTGCTTCAGCACAGCTGGCCTGGAAGCCGTGGAGAATGTGCTAGACGAAGCAGTCAGGTAAGTCAGAGTTCTGCAGTCGGGGAGGGAATGACTCAGGCTTTTTTCCTCAATGCTGGGTTTCGGTAAACATAATATTCCACATCTGATCACAGCCTCATCCCTCCCTCCCGCTACCACCTCCCCCCACCCCACCGACATTTTTTACATTTCCAGACGGTGATGAGTCCGTTCCTGCCTGCTCCGCATTTAGCCAGACGTGTTTGACCAGCAAACACTCTGCAGCCTGCCAGCTCACTCCGTTCACCAGGCCAGGATGACCGGGGTGAACAAAAAAAGCCAATTACCTACTTATATAACCCCCCATAACCCCCAACACACACACACACACACACAATAATCAGCTTAAGGCTAGACAAAACATGGTGACCAACTAAGCCCATAAAACCTAAAACCTACAGGAGGAAAGATGGAGCTCTCAGGTTCAGTGGTTATTCATCTAAGCAAACATAAATGTCTGATTCCATATCAAATATCACCACCCCGACTGGAAATGACTCAGTTTACAGCAACCGCTCGGCTGGAAAACAAAGTCTTCCTCCACAATAATCCCCAATATAGCTAATCTGGTCTGGAGCCTGAAGTTTGTTCTTTGGTTTTAGCTAGAAGGCTGAGGAAGCTAATCTGAATTTTGATAGCCACCTTGATAGCAAGAGGATAGTGGGCCACTGTTAGTCCACTAACAACAACAACCTGAGGGACTAGAGGACATCTGACTTTATATCTACAAAGTGGACCAAGGGGCTGGAGTGTTTAAACACTGTGTCCACCCACTGTCCACTCTATTAGACACTCCTACCTTTCTGCTCCACCTTGTAGAGGTCTCATCTGCTGCTGCAAAGTGCAGTGTCGGACATCCTCTAGTCCTTTATCAGAGGTCACAGGACAGTGCCCCACGAGACGCTGCGCTGCTGGCTGGAATGTTTTGGTTGGTGGACGATTCTCAATCCAGCAATGACACTGAGGTGCCACATAGCACAGCAGTGTCTGATCCACTCACACCAGCACCACACACACCAACACCACCACATCAGTGTCACTGCAGTGTTGAGGATGATCCACCACCCACATAATACCTGCTCTGTGGGGGTCCTGGCCATTGAAGAACAGAGCAATACAGTATCAGAGACGTACACAGAATATACATGCTGACTGGTGGGGTGTACGTTTATATCACACATTAGCTACATTAGCATCATAGCGCTAGCGCTATAGGAAAGAAGCAAACTTCACACACTGAACATGAATTGTCTGACCAGCTAAATCGGAGGGGGGAGATTGTGTACTGTTGATGTCTTGCCAAGTACCCACTTAAAAATCTTGGGCTGCGTTATTATTAGCACACCAGTTACAGATCAGCATGTAAAGCCTGAATTCCTCCCATAAAGGCCAGTCGTTCAGTGCTAGTGCCGAGACCCTCATACTCACTTCATAGCGCTGTAGTAAAAGGCTCCAAACCAAACAGAGGAGGTGACCAGGTGGACAGGGATCATCACTTTGCCATACTGTTTGAAGGTTTTCTTAAACCTCTGGACGAGGCCGATGGACTTATCCTGCAGCGGATCAGGCTCTGTGAGGTCAGTCTGTCCACTGGAGGCAGGACTTTGCTGACCATCTCCAGTAGGACTCCTCCGTGGGGCAGCAGAGCAAGCTGGGACGGAGGTACTGATCCATCGTGTACAGGAGTTCAGCTGCCTCAGGTACGGTGGGCCTGTTTCAATCAGCGCACGACAGGATGAAGGCCCGCAGAGGACAGAGCGCAGGGCAGGACCCCTGAACGCTCCGGCGCAGAGATACCGCAACATTACTCACGGCCTACCTGCTCCAGAGTCCCTGTGGAAAATCATCATTTTTATTAATATATAAATGAAACATGGAAGCCATAGTGCCCCCTACACTTCCTGTAGTGTATTACAGTCTGTCATTCAGTGCATCCCACTGGCGCATCCACCAAACCCAGATTCCTTCATCAGACTGCCAGATAGTGAAGTGTGAACCATCACTCCAGAGAACACGGTTCCACTGCTCCAGTAGTGGCAGCTCCAGCAGTGTAGGAATTTGATGAACTGACTCATGGCAAAGGTGGCAAGCCATGTGTACAGCCACTGGGCTGTTTAGTACGACCCAGTGTTAGTCATTCAGTCTCTGTAGACAACGTGCTTTATTCCATATGCTTGTTAGTAATGGGTGTGGCTGAAACACCTAAGAGGGTGTCCACATACTTCTGGCCATATATTGTATAAACATAAACTACAGAGATTAAGCTTAGCCCTAAACTATAGACAGTTTCCAGACAGGGATTAAGCCCAGTGCTAGACTACACTGCAGTGCCAAAGGTGAATCACCATTGGAAATTCCTATTAGTTTAGGCTTAGGCTTAATCTGGATCTGGGAATCTGGCCCACATGTCATGTTTTTTCCGTAACCAATGTTGTCAGTTAATCCTTGCCGGCTCAACACACAGAGAAATAGAGAAGGGCAACGGCTGATGCCCTTACGTCAAATGGGCACTGTTTGTTTTACAAGTTGCCAAAAAGTGCCAAAACAGTGGTGGATGACGAGCAACACATCCCCGGCCTAAATTATGCGATCCAGGTCGCCACCTGCCTTAGGTGGGATAAACTGACTTGTATAATACAGCATTTCTGATAAATGCCAGGGTCGCGGCTAAAAAGGACACTAGTGAAAGAATTACAGGTTTAAACCATGGCAGCATCCTTGTAATAAATAATGTAACCAAAATAAAAGTAAAAAGCAGTCTTTGGTCACTTTGTAGACAGTTCAGTTTATTTTCCATTTTAATTTGAACACCCCTAAAAAAAAGGCAGATTTTTTAATATACTGATTTTTATTTTTTGTATACTCCATATTTTTTACATTTATTTATTTAATTTGATATACTAATTTTTTTTGTGTACTTTATATTTTTTTAAATGTATTTTATATTTTTATTTTATTTATGCATACTGATTTTCATTTTTGATTGACTGATATTTTTTTTTAATTTTGCAAGTGATAAAAAAAAGGTGACTCCATCTTTGGCCTGGTGGTGTAAAAAAGTATGAGGAAAATAATTTCTGAGATTTTACTGTTAAATAGAACATTAAACAGCCTATAAAGGAGAGACTTTGGACATTTTTCCTGTTGAAGTGTGACAGCATGACAGTTTGGACTATGATTTAGATGGATTTATATTTTGCTGAGTATATAACTACTTGTATCTCGTGTTTAATCTGTCACATTAACACTTAACTAAAGTCACTTCCTTTGCTGACGGATGTTGGCGGGACCAACATGTTCCACTCCAATTCTCAGTTACTCACTTAAAGGGAAACTCCACACAACTTTCATAAGTTTATTGAGAATAGTTGGGTGTGAAACACTCTGGATTCAGTCAGAACTGTTCACAGTGGTGGTGAATGGAACCAGACGTCCAGCTCTAAAAGCTCCCTCACAGAAAGTTCCTACATGAGATGGTTATGAATACACTGCCTGATGTTTGAGGCGCTGTTTATGATGGTTCAGAGAAGATTTATAGTCCCCAAAGAAAACTTATGATTTCAGGTTTTCCAGATTTTCCCATCACCAACATTCTATATAACACCCAGAAGACACATGTAGGTTCACTGGGGGTTTAGATTGTACACATGGAGAACCCTGGTTCCCATCACCACCACTGCAAAGAAATAGCAGTCTCTAAGGTTCTCTACAGATGGAACATTTTAAATCAAACCAATCTGAAAATCTTTGTTTACATCTCAACCACTAAATCATACAGACTTTGTAAACAACGCTGGAGTTTCGCTTTAAATTTCAGAACTTCTCTTAAATGGAAATGCTGCTTCTCCTCCTACTGAAGTCGGTATTTCTCTGCTGTGTGTTTACCTGTGTACAGGAGCTGAAACAGCAGGTGCTGACTCGACAGTAAGACCAAAAATGATCAGTTATGAAAACGAAATGATCATATTGATCTAAACTGAGGATTAATCTCTGCTAAGGCCCTGCAAGTCAAACACTGATATCTCATATTTGATCCGTCCAGCCAGTCAGAGCAGTAGCTACACCTGCCAAAGAAACCAGGAAGTAAATAGTAGAAAACAAATACCTACATGAGCGAGCGGGTCCAAAAGGATGGCTTTTATCCCCAACATCATCTTACAAAAATATAATTTTACTCATGTCCCCTCTGTCATTCACAGAAAGCTTTAGCAAGACGCACAAATATTACACATGGTCCCGCAACGCGGGAAAGAATTCTGGGAAATGTAGTCAAAACTCTTATACCACGTCGTTAAAACCTCGTCCGATTAAAACTCCATTTCCCTAAACGCACTGCGCGAAAACTTCACGGTAAGGTCGGACGCTTATTTTAAACTATGTTAAAATAAGAACAAATGCGTCGAAACAGCTCTTCTCGACATGTTTTTTTTTTTGTTTAAATTTAGTGATTTTTATTTTTGTAATGTATTTCTTAAAAGCAAGGAGATTATGAAATATTAACCAGTTTGTAAAACAGAAGCGTGAAAAACTATATGTTTGCTCTAATAAAATACTAATAAAAATCTAAATTGTATATGAACAGTGCGATAGTTGTGATTAATTTTATATATACATTTTACACTTCATATGAGGACTTTTATTATTTATATATATTTTTTACTTTTGACTTCTGTTGTGGCTGTATTAGATTTGCCACACCGGCAGGCGACGCAGTTAAAGAAACAGCAGTGCAGTTCAAGCAATACACGTGAGAGTCACTGTTCAAAACGCGAAACTTATTCTAGCCGTAAATGTATTTTTTAATAAAGACAAATAATGTAGGTTTTTATTTATTTTATAGTTATATATTTTTTATTATTATTTGTATTTTTTATTTTAGGGTGAAAACGTTTTTTAAACCGTGTTGATATGAACGATGTCAGGATAAACTTATGACAAACAGCACCTGCTCCGGATGATATATTTTATTTATTTCTCTGAGAGAAAAATGACAAGAAGCAAAAAAAAAAAAAAGGTTTAATATGTTAATGATAATAAAATATTAATTCTAAAATATAACCATAATAATAACTCGTTTAGAATAATTTTATAAAATCGTTATAAATAAATATGAAAAATACTAATTGTATAATATACAATTATAATATAATTATAATATCTAATAACTATATATAACAGCACGATAATTGTAAATAAAATTTGTTTTATATTGTCATATGGGGACTTTTCTTCTTGCTGTCGGTTGTGATTGTTATTAGCTCCACCACACCAGCAGGGGGCGCAGTGGGCGGAGTGGTAGAGCCGCGAGCACAGGCTGCGAGATGGCGGAAAACTCGAGTGAGTAAACCACATTGTTGTTATTGGTTTTTATGTTGTTTTTTCGGGTTTCTTATTTGTTTGCGATGGTAAATGAAATTCTGTGTTTGTGCCCAGAAATTCTGAGTTCGTTACTGTGAGTAATCAGCGCTAATCCCGTGTAATCTGGTGGTTTAATCCCTATGTTTTTGCGGGAAAGCTGCTGAAGATAAAGACTCGGCGTTTTGTAGCTGAATAAACTCCATCTCTTCGTCCTGTTTTAGTCTGTTTCTGTGTGTGAAAAATAAACATCCCTTTTCTTATTAAAGTGTAAGTCTTGTGGCTGTTTTGTTCAGGCTTTGCCTCAGCAGAGCATCAGTCTGGTCCCTCATCCTCCCTGAAGAGAAGGCATGAAGGAGACGCGGAGGAGTTCGGATCTCCTCCCAAGAAACAGGTCAGTCAAACGGGACACCTTTATCTGGTCCAGATCTGCTTTGTGGTGGGCATGTTTCATACGCAGCACTGTGACAAAGTCACGAGAACCTCCGGTAGGTGTTAATGTCCAGTCTAAAGGGCTTTAAACCTGCGCTGTGTGAGATTTGGGGAGACTCTGGTGCAAATGTGTAACTGCACACAACATGCAAGACCATTCTCTGGTGGTCTGTGCTTCAGAGTTTCCAGAGAACTCTGGCTAAACGTGGTAAAGAGATATGAGTGAATTATCTACTACTGACATCAGTATGATGTTGATTCTGAGACGTAAACATGGGACTGGATCTTCTTTTGGAGCCTGATAACTCCATAATCTCAGAGGTCCAGGTTTGATGTTCTAGTCTACAGATCCTCCCTAGGGGCTGCTTGACAGCTTCATCTCAAGTATGCTGTTTATCTAACAGGGACAGTGTAGGTGGTTTTCTCTATATTCCAGGTGGTTGTTAGGAGTCTCATTTGTAGCTTTGTCATTTTCTGACATCCCACTGTGAGTCAGTTTACTTTGCCCTTCTGTATGAAGATGGGTTGTTTTATTTCTGGTCTCCTGAAAGATAAGGAACTTGTACTTGCATTTACATTTAAGGTATTTAGACTTACAACCATTAGAGAAGTTTCCTAGCTAGTACAAGAAGGTTTGACGCTGGCTGAACAAGGGCCAATGCTGATACCTCGATACACCAACTAGCAATCCCAACCCAGCGCTCGTGCCTAGCGATAGGAAAGGTTTTGGTCAGTAGAAGTACTAAAGCATTACAATATATACATATTAGTGTTTATTCACTTAAGTGCTCTATAAAGAGAAAGTCTTCAGTCTGAGCCTTGAAGGCTGTGAGAGATTCTGCTGTTCATTCAGCTAGTGGATGTTCATTCCACCTTCTGATGCATGTCTTCCATACATCTTGAGGGCTGGTGGATCAAGCAGAGCTGTACTTGAAGGTGAAAGGGCTTGAGGTACAGATTGAATGTTAACCATTGCTATAGGTTGGGGAAGAGGCTGGTCAATTGCTGGCTATGTAGATCAGATCTGGTGCAGGGAGTTACAGGAAGCCAGTGAAGAAGGGCAGCTGTCGAGTGACACTGGAGGCACAGTGGAGTGCTTAACGGCACTGGAGGCACAGTGGGTTTGCTTAACGGCACTGGAGGCACAGTGGAGTGCTTAACGGCACTGGAGGCACAGTGGAGTGCTTAACGGCACTGGAGGCACAGTGGAGTGCTTAACGGCACTGGAGGCACAGTGGGTTTGCTTAACGGCACTGGAGGCACAGTGGGTTTGCTTAACGGCACTGGAGGCACAGTGGGTGTGCTTAACGGCACTGGAGGCACAGTGGGTGTGCTTAACGGCACTGGAGGCACAGTGGGTGTGCTTAACGGCACTGGAGGCACAGTGGGTGTGCTTAACGGCACTGGAGGCACAGTGGGTTTGCTTAACGGCACTGGAGGCACAGTGGGTTTGCTTAACGGCACTGGAGGCACAGTGGGTTTGCTTAACGGCACTGGAGGCACAGTGGGTTTGCTTAACGGCACTGGAGGCACAGTGGAGTGCTTAACGGCACTGGAGGCACAGTGGGTTTGCTTAACGGCACTGGAGGCACAGTGGGTTTGCTTAACGGCACTGGAGGCACAGCGGGTTTGCTTAACGGCACCGGAGGCACAGTGGGAGCACGTGATGACTGTCTGCCCTTCTGTATGAGTATCTGATTTACTTGAACAGAGCCCGTCTCTTCCTTGTTTTTATATTCCTCTATAGGATACGGGAGAAGGCCACAGTCAGAAAGTGGCAACTCATTACAACGCTCTGCAGGAGTGCGGTTTGGTGGAGCGCAACAGGAGCAGAATCCTACACATGCGCAACTTCAACAACTGGATGAAGAGTGTCCTCATTGGTGAGATACGGTCCAGACCTGCAGCTCTCTCACCAACACCCTCGTCTCCATTAAAGAGCCTGTGTCTTGAAATTCCCTGCTTGTCGAAGTTTAATCTAGTATTTTCATATCAGACGTTTAAAACACATCGTCTACTCCGTATTACAAAGGCAGTTTTTTTTGTTAAGTATTATTATTATTATTATTATTATTATTATTATTATACACACATACTCATCTCATCATCCAAAGAGTAGCTGCATCGTAGTTCTAGCCTAAAATGAAAGAATACTTCAGGACACCAAACATGACTCGGCTGATCTGGTCTGAGGGGTGTTTTTCTCCTGCATGTGTTTAAAAGGCGTTTTTGTCCTGGATGATTCAGTGGGGACTTTACAGCATGTGACTGGCTGCTGTACTGAAACCAGTTAAAGGTCATCATAAAACAATCACTGTTTTGTGACCTCACATTAACCAGCGATGCCTAAATTTACTGAACTCTGGGGGGATTTGCACTGAAAAGCAGTCTCACGCATGTTGCAGTACCGATGTTCAGTGGTCTTATTGTGCAGGTTATTTAGAGATGGTTCTGACTGAACTTCGTAAGCACTTTGGTAACCCATAACACTAAACTGGAGGTTTTGTGTTCAGGTGAGATCGTGGAGAAGGTGAAACGAGACCGGAGAGATGTGGAAGTGTTGGATTTGGGCTGTGGTAAAGGAGGGGACTTGCTGAAGTGGAGGAAAGGGCGAATCAGCAGATTGGTGTGTGCAGGTAAATGCAGTATTCTTTTAACACCTTGGCCCACTTCTTCCTGAGCATCATCTCATCTGTATCTCAAGGCCCAGCTGCACCTGTTTACCAGCTCATGATTACCAGTGCAGTTACATTCATGTCAGGGTAATCACGGTAAGATGAGCAATAGAAATGTGACATATTCCAGCATAATTTTAAAATACCAGTGTTAACACTATTCAAAGAAGAGGAAAGCTGCGCTGTGGTGTGATTCTCTTTTCACCTGATGTTCTACCCAAGATGCCAATTTGTCTCAGGCATTTACTAGTAGCAACAAAGTAGAACCAAACAGAACCCTCTGTATTTATCCATCCATTGATCAATCAGAATAAAACTGGCCTTGGCCCCCTAAGGGACCCTGTAGGTGATTGGAGAGGTCCAGCCCAGCATGCCACTCCATGCATTTATTGGTCCAGAGTCCTGTACAGTGCAGTATTTGCTGTGTTCAGTTCCAGAATGTGTTCTCTTCTGTAGATATCGCCGCTGTGTCGGTGGATCAGTGTCGGCAGCGCTATGATGACATGAAAAGGAGGAGTCACCCCGGTGAACGAATCTTCTCCGCAGAGTTCATCACTGCAGACTGCAGCCGGGTACACTCATGCACTCACCTTCATACCACAGCTGCACCGCATGACTAAATTACCTTCTATTATAATATGTTGTAATTATAATAGTGGGGCTTCAGTGGTAACAATGTCTGGTTGAGCAGTTCTTCTGGAAATGCTCTTTTCTGTTTTGGTAGAGCTTCTGTACACTAACAGAGGCCTTACTCATCACCTTCTCTTCTGTCTTCAGTCTGAGAGATCAGTAATAATTCACCTTTATACCAGACTTTTGGGAAATTGGGAGCAAACCATGCTTCTGCATCTTGCCCATAGTTACAGTTGCAAGGCTATAAAGGCTCACTGACTACACCGGTGTGCTACAGCGCCACCTGGAGACAGACCAATTCTGTCTGGATGAAGCTCGTAAATTGTGAAAGCATCAAGCAGCTAAACAGTGACGGCATCATAATGCGCTTATTTTCAGGGAACCTCCAGAGTTTTGATTTGAGGCATTGGGGGGGGGTCCCGGACCCCAGAGGACCCACTGTAATTGACCCCTAGGTTATAATAAGTAGTTCATTGTTACAGCCTGGGAAAAGTCATCTCGCTACTCCATTACTTTACTTGATAATTGCTAAGTTTATGATTGGTAATTGAATGTGATTGATTATAATTGAAGCTTTTGATCATTTAACAAGTATTATAAGCAGCAATTGTTATTTTTAGTCATTCATTCATTAAGTGAGCGGATTTGATTATTTTCTAGAGATGCATCAACGCTGACACATACTCATTTACTCTTACACTTAAAGTACAAGCACCGACTCGATACCAACATCCAGTCCCACGTGATGCAGTGTGACGTAGGCAGAGTAGCTAATGAACAAAAAGCTCAGGCTGGCAGTTCTTTTGAATTAAACCTCTTTTTTTGGGAATTGCAGCTCGGTCTGCAGTTCACATGGAGTGTGACTAAGTGTACATGGTAGGCTTGGCTCGTCCATGGTGGTCTATTTAAAGAACAGAATTACTAAAAGCAGTGGATGTCTGGCTTTAGAGGACATACAGCTACAGCTCAGTCAGCCAATCAAATGACTCCAACAAAAAACCCGCTCTTCTCCACTGCAGCGCTGCTTGATCCAAGGCAACTAATGAATCATGACTGACTAATCCGTCTCATTTTAGATCAACGTGATTTGAATGATTGAACTACTTCATGTTAAGTAGATTAACGAATACTAAAACACATGTACTCATTAGGAAATGCTGCTCATGCTGCCTAATTGGTAGACACGGAAGATTATTTGACTTTATTCCTTGTCTATTTAACCAATCCTATTGTACGTTATAATCTGTGGTTAGTTAAAAATGCATCCAGTAGGAAAGATTGTACTGGCTATATAAGCAAAACATCATCAACTAATTGAGTACACACATACATGCTCCTAATGCCACATTATTACTTGGATAATAATGTTTACTTGTTCTGGAAAGGAATGCGGGAAATTAACCTACCTCTGCTCTTTAGTTTTTATTTGTATTTTTTTGTAATACTGCATTTTAAGGTTAATATCAATAGAAAGTGTGTGTGTGTGTGTGTGTGTGTGTGTGTGTGTGTGTGTGTGTGTGTGTGTGTGTGTGTGTGTGTGTGTGTGTGTGTGTGTGTGTGTGATTAATGAACAATGTTGACGTGCAGTGTTACGGCACTCACCATCTGGGAAAACGCAAGCTGTCAAGTGAGGCTCTCTATCACTTAGGGGTAGTGCTTCATAACTGGATTGCGTCCATGTCTATAGAGTCATTCAGTGTCAGAAACCACATTATCAGCATGTAGTTAGCACCAGGCTAATTGGTATTCGTTGGCTACATTGGCCTCATGGCTCCACTAAAACTAAAGAAGCAAACTAACGTAGCATGAAGTCTTGGCTGATGGGCTGCATTCTGCATTCTCTCTGTAGGAGCTGCTGAGTGATAAGCTGAGGGATCCTGAGCTGAGGTTCGATATCTGTAGCTGTCAGTTTGTGTATCATTACTCGTTTGAAAGCCACGATCAGGCAGACACGATGCTGAGGAACGCCTGCGAGAGACTGCGGCCTGGAGGGTTCTTCATAGGAACCACACCTGACGCCTACGAGCTGGTGTAAACACAAACACACACACACACACACACATTATATATACTTCAGTTAGTTCCCGGAGACTTAACCCTTAGAAACGTTAACCAGATCTACTACCTTAACCTTACCCTGACCATAAAATTGCATGATTTACAATGCGAGAATCAGCTTGTGGCCTGCACATGGCCACAACATGAGTATATGTCCAGGGTTTGGTCCCCACTATGTGGCAGTAGCACGCACAGAGACCAGACAGTCAGTCATTTATTAAATAATTCATAGTAGATGCTGAAAAGAATTGTAGTATTTACTGAGTAATTCTTAGTAGATACGGCGTAGTTTATAGTGGATGCTAAATGATTCATATTAGATACTAAATAATTAAAATTGTATTCTGTATAATTCATAATAGACATGAAATAGTTTGTAATAGATGCTGACAAATTAGTCACTCTATAATTCATAGTAGTTATTGAATAATTTATAGTTGATGCTGAGTAATTCATAATGAACTGTTGAGGCTGATCTCGGGTGACAGTAAATTCACTTCAACACTTTTGTGTTTGGTCTGTAGGAAGCGGCTGGAAGAGTCAGATTCGAACAGTTTTGGGAACGAGGTGTTCCGGGTTACGTTCCAGAAGAAAGGAGATTACCCACTGTTCGGCTGTCAGTACGACTTCAACCTGGAGGGAGTGGTTGATGTTCCAGAGTTTTTGGTCTACTTCCCCATGTTTGTAGAGTAAGTGCTCTAAAAGCTTTTCTTCTGGTCCAGTATCTCGAATGCCCAGCAGATGGAGCTGGTGCTCCTCAGCGTAGTGCTGTTATTCAGCAGGAGTACATTTAATGTTCGTCCTAAACAAATTGCAAGGACATTTGCAAAGTATAAACACGGTGCTGCGTTCATCTGGATGCACTGCACTGGACACTCATTCAGAACTGTAACATGAATAGCATTTCCACTACATTAGGTCCACCTCCCTGTATCTACACTCGGTGTCTGTTATCAGCTCCACTGACCATATAGGAGCACTCTGTTGTTCTACAGTTCCAGACCATCCATCCATCCATCCACGCACCAGTTCCACCTGTTTCTCTTTGTACTTTGTTACACTATTCTTCAATGGTCAGGACCACCACAGAGCAGGTAATATGTGGGTGGTGGATCATTCTCAGCACTGCAGTGACACTGATGAGCAACAATTATGATCTGTCCTGTGGGCGGCGTCCTGTGACCACTGATGAAGGACTAGTGGATGACCAACACTGCACTCTGCAGCAGGAGTCTCTGACTGTACATGTACAAGGTAGACCAACAAGGTAGAAGTGAACAATGAGTGGACAGTGAGCGAACACGGTGTTTATACGATCCTGCTGCACTGCCGCACTCACACCAGCACATCACTCAGTGGTGTACATGTAACGTGTGTGTTTATAAATTAATGTGTAGCTGTAATAACACACAAATGGATGTATATCGTTTTCTGTTTTGCAGAATGGCGAAGAAGTACAACATGCGTTTGGTGTATAAGAAGACGTTCCGTGACTTCTTTGAGGAGAAGATAAGGGACGAGCAGAATAAGGTTCTCCTGCAGAGGATGCAAGGACTGGAGGTGTGTGTGTGTGTTTGTGTGAGATCACCACGGCAACCTCTTTACACAACCTCTCCAAATCAAAGTGATGCAACCGCATATCGGCACATTTACTGTCTCTGTCTGTCTGTCTCTTTCCTGCTCTCTGTCTGTCTGTCTCTCTCGCGCTCTATCCCTTTCTTTGCATCTGTTTTTGTCTCTCACTCTCTGTCTGTCTCTCCATCTTCCGTCTCTGTCGGTGTCTGTCTCTCTCTCTGTCTCTGTCTCTCTGTGTGTGTGTGTGTGTGTGTGTGTGTGTGTGTGTGTGTGTGTGTGTGTGTGTGTGTGTGTGTGTGTGTGTGTGTGTGTGTGTGTGTGTGTGTGTGTGTCCATCCCTCTCCACCTGTCTGTCTCTTGCTTACTGTCTCTGTATCTCTGTCTCTGTTTAATCTGCTGGTATCTAAGTGCTGACCTGATCTGTGCATGTGCTGAGGGGTAAAAGGCTGGTGGTGTTATTGGTCTGCTGTTCTGTGATCAGGACTGAATCCTGTGTGATTCTGTAAAAAGGATGTCATTTCAGATTTCTGTGAACTACCCTGAACAGACAGATTCAGGGCTGCAGAGAGCATCAGTAAAGTCTATAGATTAGATCATTGAAATATGCAGGAACAGGAGCGGAAACAAGCTTGTTTATCCTGCTCAAGTCTAGCTGTAGCACAGAGTCACCTGCTGTGATCATTACAACAACGGGTCTTTCAGAGCAAGAGAGTCTCTCGTATGGTGTACTGTACTAAGGAGTAGCTTCCTCCTAAATTCTGCATAGACTGCAAAATCATTACAAGCTCTTTCCAGTTCTGCTGGAGATCAAATGAACAGCAATTAAGAACAATATTTTTCTGTGGCTTAATTACTTTTGCTCTCGTGTTCATGCTTTCCTTTTATTCTTACTGTTGTTACATAGTTTGAGAAACATATTTAAACCAAATAGTGCACACTGTGTGTTATGATCAATTGGTCAGTTGCAAAATGATGCCACTATATTACCACCTTCATAAAGATGTGACACTGTGTCTATAGGTTAGTAATAATCTACTGTCCTGATCCTTTATCCTACCTACTGTAACATAACAAAGCAATGTTCCTTGTCTGTGTTCTCATAGCAATACCCGGCAGACGACAGAAACAGGCTAGCGTCCGATAACCCGGAGGAGTATGAGCACGCTGAGAGGAGAGCCAAGACCACCGGAGTTAGAATGCCACTGGTCAGCATTGCATGCACCACAATACAGCACACAGCGGACGTCCAGTAATGCAGTTTGTGCTTGATTTGACAAGCTGATCGGTATGGGATAAAGGATCTGTAGTTTTCACAAATGGCCTTACTCAGCCCAGATCCAAACCTCATGGCGAAGGTGTTTGCCAGCATTATGTGCCACACTTCCCAACAGTGAGAAAACATCATGCAGCTAAATGTTTGACACTGGGAGAAGGAGGAGACTTTGGGGGTGATGCACGTTATCATTGGCAGTGATGAACTTGAGGGTTAATTGGTTGGTATCGAGCTGCTGTAGTTGTTGGCTTTGTCTTTAGGTCACTAAGAAAGTGGGGGGGGAGTATGTGACATAATAACAGTAGTGGTGTGAATTTGAGCAGGGCTGCTATTACTGGTGGTGCTCCTAGTTCTGATTACTGATATAGTTTGTAGCGGGCCAGACCCGTCCTGTATAACCATATTGGTGTAGTATTAAGTATATAATGTAAATAAATGCATATTAATGTACACATGTACAAATGAATAACTCTGTAGAAGCTTCTGTTACTTGTGAGCTACACTCCCAACAAAAGGATGGTTGTTCAAAGAATCATTTGCATGGTAAAATGGTTCTTCAAATTGATGGAGCATGTGTGGTGTGCATATACAGTTCTATATGGAGCCTATATGTCTAGTAAATGCTGAACATCGTAACAACAGCAGAACCATACATAACACATTCTCCATCGGCCTGAAAAAGTCTTTCCCAGTGCAGGGACATTTGTAGGCATGCAACCATTTCCGGCGAACCATTTTACAACTTTCCGGACGAACCATTTTAAGAACCATCCTTTTTTTTAAAGTGCGTACTTTAGCCTCGTAGCTCTAGTGCTAAAACTGAAGAGGCAAACTTCTGGCAGCGTTTGGAATAAGCAGGAGGGGTTGAAGTCCTCCTTTGAGGCTCTAAAGCAGTTGGACACAACAGCCCCAGTTGAACTCAGGAAAGTGTTCTGCATGAAATTGGAGTGCATTGAAGCTGAGTGACATTGACCTGCCTTTGTGCCAGCTGCTCTGACGTCTCTTTCTTGTCTTCCTCGCAGGGTACGCTGTCCAAGTCTGAGTGGGAAGCTACAAGTACGTACTCCAATGTTCTCTGTAGTTAAAGCAGCTGCAGGCTGCCGTTGTGTTCCCTCTGCCTCTTTAACCTGCAACAAAAGACTCATCTATCTATCTATCTGTCTGTCTGTCTGTCTATCTGGCAGAAATCTTCTCCAAACTATCGTAAACAGTCTCAGACATCAGACAGTGTATTCATAACCATCTCATGTAGTAACTTTCTGTGAGGGAGCTTTTAGAGGTGGGCAGCTGGTTCCACACACCACCACTGCGGCTCAGTAAGTCCTAATACAGAGCTCAGATCAGATTTGTGCATCAAGTTAGTGTAATTTCTGGCCTGTTATGGCAAATCAGCAGTCGTGGGTTGGAGGTTAGGGAATCAGTCTTCTAACCAGCGGGTCTCAGGTTTGATTCCCTAAATCATTCAGTAACAACTAAAGTACCCTTGAGTAAGTCGCCTAATCCCCAACTGCTCCCAGGGCTGCCCACTGCTCTGGGCAGTGTCTATGTGCTTTACTTTGCAGATGGGTTAAATGCAGAGGACATATTCCTCTGTGTGAAGGCGCACATGGCATAAAATGGCCCTTAATCTCGACTTGAGAATAATCGGCCTCACATAATTCGAAGAAGAGCTGCAGTCTGACTGGCAGTGTATGTGCCGGATTCTCACGGAAGGCTAGATCGTTTTGAGGCGAGTTGTCTCTGAGCTGTTATTAGAATAAGCTATTAGCCCTCAGGTGAGGGGTCGTGTTCAGCTGTAATGGTGTCTGTAATTGAGGTTTGGTTTTGTGTTGTAGGTATCTATCTGGTGTTCGTGTTTGAGAAGATGTCCTGAGCTGGAGGATGGAACGCTGAGGGCACCAGGAGCATCAACTTTTTTTCGTTTTCCCTTTTTTGTAGTTTTGTTTTTGAGTCTTTGGAATGAGCCGTTCCAAGCTGCTGTGTTTTTGTCAAGTTAACAAACGGATAAAGATGTTTGTACAACCGCGTTTGTGTGTGTGTGTGTGTACATGAGGGGAATTTACAGGTGAGAGTAAAGCTTATTACCGTATATACAGTATTAGATTGTTGGGTTTTTTTTGTAAACATGGTTTTATAGAAACCTGCAAACAGGTCATCACACAACGCTTGTTGGACAGTTGGGCTTTTAGAGATAGTAAACTCTAGTTAGAGATTGTAAAATCTGTGGTTTAAGGAGAGTTTCTGATGATGTAGTTGTGCAGTTAGCACCATGCTAATAAGCGTTCATCACTTCTTAGCTACACCAAACAACTTCAGATAGCAAACATGTCTTGATGAATCGACTTCTAGTAGTAAGTGAGGTTTAGTTGAATTAAATTTCCCACTACCTGGAGTCAGGATTTACCTCAGGCTTTAGGAGCTGGTACCATATACCATATATATATATTTTTTTTCTTCTTTTTTTTTTTGTTTCTGGCAGCAGTGTCTGAAACTGTTGACACCTTATCTTTAATGATTGACTTGGTCTCTTAATATGATGATTTATTGTCTCGTAAATACACTTGTAATCACTCCAATTTTTTATGTTTAAAATATCTCATTTTGACATTTTCAAAGTTGTGAAAGAATGTCTTTGAGATGGCACTTAGTCAGGGTAATAGGTTTTTGGGTAAATAAACAATTTGAAGATGACAAATTATTTAATCATATTTCCAGAAGGTGAGTAATTTAGAGATACTATGACAAGTTTTTAAGAACAGTCTTTATTTTTAAAAACAAGGTTTTATTTACTAGATGCTGTTTTGGGGGGCAGCTTTTGGAGAAAATAAAGACTTCTCAGATCACATGGTTTTTAAAACACTTGGCTGGTTTTTCAAGAAAATATGCTTTTATTCTTTTTATTTTTTGTGGAGAAGATAAGGCAGGTCTTTCTCCAAACCAAACCTGTTTTTTAGAAAAGTAAGATTTTTTTAAGATAGCAAATGCATAATCTGAGATATTTGGAGTTGGAAAATGATATTTTTCTACATATCAAATCAGAAAATGAATCATTTAGAGAGGAAAAGTAGATATTTTAAAATATTTACACTAGAAGACTTATTCAGGTTTATCAAAAAGGGTAAATATCTTTGGATATATTACCACAAATAGAGGGGGAAAGTAAATAAATAAATAAATAGCCATCATATTTTTTTGCCCACCTCCTCCTCCTTCTGCTTGGTAGTAATGGACTTCCTTAGCACCTGGCCTTCTCCCAGGAGACGATAAAGACTGTAATGGCACCAATTGAGTATCTCTTATACCCGGATAATAAATGCTTTACAGAAGCCAATTCCACACTGCTCGTTAAGTTCCTGATCATTTTGCAGAGCTCGTGCCAGAACGGTTGCTCACTGTAAAGCACTGAAGCCAAAGTAATGTGATTATTACTCAGACGATGGCCATTCGGCAAGATTGATGCCTCTGGTCGTTAGGCTCTAGTTTGTCGTTATAATGGTAATGGGGTCTGACTTCTGTGGCGGAACAAAAGGCATTTCATGCGTTTTCAGAACACACACGGTTTAGTACGGAGTGTTATCAGATATAATAAATTAGATCATGTACTCCGAGTACACGTGGTCTGTGAAGTAGAGGAGTTGACCTCCTTACTGTTCTACTCTGAAGTTTTTCTTTTTAAATAATGAGACCGCAAAAACCAATTCTGCATCACTGTCTCCCTTGCTGATCGTACAGAAGCTCAGTTTTGTACGTAATTAAATCTGGGGTTTATTTCCGGCTGATTTTGCATGACTTTGCTGCCTCGAGCGCTGCGATCCCTCTTTCCGCTGGCTGCTGCTGGAATGTAATCCTGTTTGGGGAATTAAACTGATCGATACGATGGTCTGCAAGTTGTTGCTTGTGTCGTGCTCTCTGGATTTGTTCGGAAGTGTTGCCGTAGGAGGCTGACTCCACTGAAGGAAAGCTTTGTTAAAAATAAGCCGGTTTGTTTTAGCAGTGGAGCAACGAGGCTAAAGTAATGACAGCTTATTATCAGTTAGCGTAATGCTAACTACACCTAGCCAATGCAAAGCCAACATCCCACCAGTGAACCAAACCTCAGTCCTTTTTGGCTGTTTCAGATTCAGCAGGTTTGAAGCTTGTACAATAAATTAAAGATCTTGTACAGTGTACTATCATATATATGACCTTGTATGTATGTCAGTGATTTATATGACGATAACTGGACCAACAATGTGACAAACTGATGGACTGACAGACAAAGCCGTGTGTGAACAAAGAAATGTGGAGATGTGCAGGAAGAACGTATGAAGGAACATATGAAGAGATGGACGGATGGACAGGAGAAGCAATGTGTGAAGGAGCGGGCAGCCAAACATAAAGCCCATTGGATGAAGCAGCGTGTGAAGAATGGATAAATGAAAGAACGGGTAAAGGAATAGTGTTGGTGATGGATAAAAGAATTAATGGCTGAAGGAACAGTGTTGCTGATGGATAAAGGAATGAAGGGGTGAAGGAAGGAACAGTGTTGGTGATGATTAAAGGAATGAAAGGATGAAGCAACAGTTGGTGAATGCATGAAGTAGTGAACAGATGATCGAAAAAAGAATGTTGGTATATGGATATAGAAATGAACGGATGAAGAAACAATGTTGCTGATGAAGGAATGAACGGACGAAGGAACAGTATTGGTGATGGATAATGGAATGAATGAATGAAGAGACAATGAACAATGTTGGTGATGGATAAAGCAATGAATGGATAAAGGAACAATATTGGTGTATAGATAAAAGGAATGAACGGATGACGGAACAGTGTTGAAGGAGGAAAGAAATTAAGGGATGAAGGAACAATGAAGGAATCCATTCATATGAAGGAATGAATGGAGGAAGAAACAATGTAGGTGATGGATGAAGGAATAAAGGGGTGTGAGGCAACTACAGACAGGAGGACTAGCTTGCTAGCTGTTGGTTATTCTTTAAACTGTTTTGTGTGGGCGGGGCCAAAGACACCAGCCTTGTGATTGGTCAGGGGAATGCCTACAGAAGCTTTATCCAAGATTAGAATCGCCTAGTGTATATAGAGAGGAGAGAAATATGGAATATGGTAAATAGTAAAAAGAGCATGATGATTCTATTAAAGTAATATCAGTTTCTGGAAACCTCTGAAGACCTACACGGCACTGAGGCTTTTGTACTTAACACTGTGCAGCTGTATTGGAGATTACCCGACAGCCTAACACTGAAGCCTGACTTAGGCGTGCAGTTGGTGCACTGCTAATTTGTTGGGTACAGGCATTCGTTTGTTAGCTAACTTAAGGAGCCAAACACGTCTCGACTGATTGACTGTGTTTGTAAAGAGCTGTGCAAATTTGATTAGCAGCTCTGTCAGGGAATCTTCTGTTGTCGTGTTATTGATGAATTAGCCGTGTTAAGCATGCAGGATACAGCCTCCTTCCCGCTCCCGCAGCTGCAATTGTTTGCTGATGAATCGATCCGAGCGGATCCACATGTTTACTCTTCATGCTTCTGCAGCAGCCCGCGGTGTTTGTGCACATGGACTCTCCACATACAGAATCAATGCCAGTTTACTGTCTCAGCAGTGCATACCGGCTGAACACGTCCGCCTGGATTGTTCAAACTGCCCAAATGTGGAGCTGCTGCAGGCTCATTCTGACCACAGGAAAGGTCACCTGCACAGGAACACGAACTATGCAACTGGAGCTGCGGAAAACATGCTTTTGCTCCCCCACTTTTACTCAAATAAATAAATAAATAAATAAATAAATAAAAGCTTGTGTGGTGGGTGAAGCCCAAGTTAATAAGACCTGAACCCTGTTACAGAACATCTGACAGAATCAGGCCATAAGCACAAGCCCAATAAACAAGCCCAGAAAAGGTCTCTGAGGTCTGAGCAGGGGCGTGACTAGGCTGCACCAATATCAGAAGCTGAGCCCATTTCACATGGTTACATGATCACACAGCCGGTTTCTCAACCACTGGGAGCGCACAAAATGGGATGCACGAGAATAGTTGCCCTCACATGGAAGCGTAGGATGGCAATGCTAATGGGAAAAAAGATAAGGGTTAAATGAAGTAGTCCTTCAGCCACCCTCTTTAACCCAACATTCCAGAGGTCTCGGTGTGGAGCTGTAGAGGTTCCTAATGGTGCCCTGTGATAATCCATCCCACGCAGCTTGAATATTCTCACACAGTGCTGACCACGGTGCCTCCACACACGTTGGTCGTCTCCATCAGGACAAAAGCGGGACTCGTCACTGAAGATGACCAGCTGCCATTCGGAGTCACTCCATGACAGTCTGGAACGACACCACTGAAGTCAGGATGACTCATAGAGGGTATCACTGCTCGCTGAATGTCCGCAATCGTGGCTGATGGTCAGTCAGGCACAGCTATAAGGGCGTCCAAGTTTCGTTCCTGTGGGTTGATTCCTTCATGCCCTATTTATTTTTATCTTGTTTACTGTTTTCATTGTTTTCATGCTGTCCATAACTGTGTGTTTAATAACAGGTGAAGCATATCTGATATGCCTGCATAATCAGTAATATTAATATGCATAGGACACCAGTCTAGCCCCTGTGTGTCAGCTCTCCCCTCCTCTGCTGGTTCTGCTGCTTGTGTGGTCAGTTCCTGTCCACTAGCTCTCAGCCTCCTTTGTGCCCTGCTCCTCTCCAGGCCCTTCCAACCATTTAATCACATTTAAATAGAAATACCATAAGAAATAAACCCCAGGTATAATTACCACCTGGCCACAGGTAAACATGCCTGTATGAGCCGGTCCCTGCTCTCTTATCAGAACTTTAATGCCTTTACATTAAAATACTCATTTATTTGGCCTGTTTTAGTTCAAATATACAGTTCAGTGGAAATATCATATGATCCCACAGAGCGCTAACATGGAGTTCTTCCTGTGTTGGTCTTGGCTGCTGTTCCTCCTCTTCTCTTTTTCTTCCTCCCTAGAAAGAAAACGTCTAATGTCTCTAATAAAATGAACAATGTATAAAAAATCCAAATCAGAAATGCATAGAGAGGTAGAGCAGCACCTAACTGGTCCAGCTCACTGATGCTAAAGAAAGTGAAAACATTTTCTAACTTTCTGCTCCACCTTAAATGGTACAGCATTTGCATTCAGTCACCTGCAGTCTGTGGCACCATGTAAGGTGGAACAGAATCCATTATACACCCACCAGCCATTTCATTAGGTGCAACTCCTTGTATCTACACTCACTGTCCATGTTATCAGCTCCACTGACCATATATGAGCACTCTGTAGTTCTACAGGTACAGACTGTAGTCCATCTGTTTCTCTGTATACTGTATTACCCTGTTCTTCAATGATCAGGACCCCCAGGACCACCACAGAGCAGGTATTATGTGGGTTCTCAGCACTTCAATGACACTGACGTGGTGGTGGCGGTAATGTGGAGTAGTGTGTGTTGTGCTGGCGATGATCACACAGAAGCATCATGTGGAAATAGACATAAACATATAGGCATAAAAGGAAGTTCTATTTAAATAAGCTCCGCCCTCAAACTATTGTGCTAGCTATGCTAATTACTTGGAGCTAATGCTAGTAGCTAATGTTACATGTACTAGCTACTGACTTTCCATCTGGACACCAACACACGGCAGATTAAAGTTCCTCACTATGGAATCACACAGCATGGCTGCTACCTACAGGCTGCTGCTGGGGTTGTGATGCTAATAAAGGTGGAGCTTAGGGTTGCCACCCGTCCCGTAAAATATGGAATTGTCCTTTATTTGGCAATTAAATGTTGTAATTTGTTCCGTATTTCCATAGATGTCCAATACACATGTCTGTCACACACACATGAACGCTAAACCTATGTGAATAATGATCAAAAGCCCCCCTCCCGTCTCCGCTCCTGTGTGTCTGTGCCTGGATGCTTGCGTGTGGTGCTGTCACAGTTGCCTAGAGACAGACACCACACACCGGCGCTGCTCACGAAACCCGCACCTTTTAAAAATGTCCACTACACCCAATACTCCACCACTTCCTCAAATGCGACAACGCTGGCAGAAGTACAGAAGTACCCGTGTTAAAAGAAGTAACCGTTTCTGATGAGCCCAGGACTGCTGTGGGCCTGAATAACCAGATCACAAGTTCACAAGTGCTTCTGTTCTGTTTTTTCCCCAGAGTGTCCTCATAGTTATACCCTTATAAAGTTAAATTAAGATCTCAGTTTATTTAGTTTATAATTTAAAAGTTTGCAGTTGCACACACCACACAAGCAGGTTTCCTTTAAGATTGCATTAGCTGCACTTTGTGAGAGAATGTGTTCATTGGTAATAAAGCACTTCAAGCATTAAGTATGACTAATTGCTTCCTTGATCACCCCTTTACTAAAAACACAGGCGCAAAGTAAAACATGCCACTGCTGCGGGCGCCCCACGCCGCAGGAGTAGGGCCCGTGGTTGTCATGGCCCAGAGGAGCCATGGTGGGTGTCCCTTATTTTCATTTCTGAGCTGCTAGTGGAGCTACTCCTCTCTTTGGTCTCTTCAGGGTCAAATGCTGGGCGGAGCTGCTCCATACAGTCCAGGGGTTTGGGAAACTGTCCGGAGTGGAATGTAAACACGTTGGATTAGTGTTGTCTGGGATCTAGAAGTGTTTGCTATTTAGCTACCGTGTAAACCGAAACTGAAAGAAATATGCACGTATGGTCCTTGACTCTCCACAGAATCATTCCACCTCTTCATCTCTAGATCATCATTCTAATTTTAGGAACAGCAAGAGGCAGCGATTGTTTTATCAGCAGTGAAGTAAAGACAGCTAGCTTTCATTTTGCTAATGTAATCTGAACATGCTAGCTAGCTAGTCATGGCTAGCAACATATCATGTACCCCAGTATAGGACAAATTCATGTTGCATCACAGCAGCAAGAAACTTACTTCGGGGTGGATAATGCAGGCAGCACTGCCCTGTTACAACAGGATCCATAATCATTTGTAATAATTCTGAGCGTTAATTTAGCAGTAGCAGTAATGCTATTTATTTGCTCTTTATAGTCTGACTGTAGCACCATACTTCTACACACATGGCAGATTCATACTGGACTAAAATCACTTAAAACTGTACACATTCTACACACTGCAGATTCATACTGGACTAAAATCACTCCATAGTTATGACTGTGCAATTGTAAACACTCTACAGGCTGCATTTGTAATTATTCCGAGGGTTATTTTAGCAGGATACTGGAAACAGATTCTGTCAACTTGGATCAACAAAGTGTTGAATAACAACTGAGTTTACAGAGTTCACCAGACCAGTTCACCAACCAGAAAAGAGTCTGGATCTTCTAAAAATCTGATCTGGGTTGACAGTCTGATGTCTTGTGATTTGGTGTAATTCTGGATGTGATGTTGCTCATACGTACGTTATATCAAGTGAGTAAAGTTGAGTTTTTAATGTGGATTGGTTGTGTCCTCACTATAATTCTAAAACCTGACTGAACTTGTCTGAACTATTGACTGTGGCTGTAATACATACCAGGGCTCACAGAAAGCTGGAAAACCCCTTGCCCTGACTAAATGGGTTTAGTGTAAGAAAACTAGCAGAACAACCTGGGGTAATAATGTTGACATACCTGACAGCGGTCAGCACTATATTATGCTAGTGGACACTGACTGTGGCGGCTAATACAGCACGCCTGCTACAGAGCATTATTAAAAGTCCAGCCGGCAGCTTCCTTGTGGTGCGCTGAGGTTCAAGACTTAGTGCTCTTGGGTTGGAGCTCAAGTGAGTCATGCTTCATCCTTATACAGTTTCAGCTGCATGAGCTTCTAATCCAAATCCACCTCCTGCCTGTATGCATTTGCAAGGTGTCCCATTTTCTAGTGGGAATTCTTTCTCTGAAATACTTACTCTGGATCGAAGTCCTGTTCCTTTCAATTTCACGGTACTTAAACATCTGCTCTGCATTCTTCACTGCAGAAGTAGAAGACCAGCTGAAGGTGATGGACTGTTGCTGTGGAGGTAACTGGATGCAGACATAAATAGATGAAGAAATCACTACACTGTAAATATAATTCATTATTATTTTTTTATGGATTACTATACACTATATTGTATTCACCCGTATGCCTTCACCTGCATATGAACTTGAGTGATGTCCCATTCTTAATCCTAAGGGTTTAATGTGATGTCTGTCCACCCTTTGCAGCTATAACAGCTTCTATTCTTCGGGGAAGGCTTTCCACAAGGGTTAGGAATGTGTCTATGGGAATGTTTGACCATTCTTCCAGAAGCGCATTTGTGAGGTCAGAGACTGATGTTGGACGAGAAGGCCTGGCTCACAGTCTCCACTCTAAATGATCTCAAATGTGCTCTGTCGTGTTCAGGTCAGGAACTTGCTTTGTGCACTGGTGTGCAGTCATGTTGGAACAGGAAGGGACCGTCCCCAAACTGTTCTCATAAATTTGGAGCATGAAATTGCCCAGAGTCTCTTGGTCTGATGAAATAATAAGAGTTCCTTTCACTGGAACTAACGGATCTGAGCCCAGCTACTGAAAACAACCCCACACCATAATCGCCCCTCCACCAAACTTTACACTCGGCACAATGCAGTCAGACAAGTACTGTTCTCCTGACAACTGGAGAATTTAAAGAAAAAGCTGACAAATAGAAAGCACGTAGCCCCTATCTTCCCCCTGTCCTGTTCGTGAGCATGAACGCTCCCTGCTCCTGACTGGATGTAAGAGTGTTGTGAGGCTCGACCTGAGCCACTTTGTTTTATTTTCTGTTTCCTTTCTGTTTTCATATGCACTGCACATACTGCCCTAATGTCTTTGAGAATGAGCCGCCAAGTACCATGCTGTGAGTGCTGTCCTGTAGATGGAGAGATTCTGTGGTGACCTGAAGGTCACTGTCAGGACTGGTTGTGTTTAATGTGTTGCGTGGAGTGGGCTTCTTGTCTGCGGTAATTGGTGTGGATCACGGTGCTGAACAGGTGTTTGCCCACAGCTCCAGTCTGTGCTTCCTGTGGTGAATCTGAGAAAAGCGACGTGTTTACAAGAGCTTCTGCGGGTATTTTTCCCATGCTACATCTCTTTGTGTGCGGTGTTTGTTGACCCTCAAGCGGGTCAATCCATCATCCTTTAAGAGCCCTGCAAAAAGTTATTTATTTATTTTCTTCCATGTGAAGATGACAATGCAGAGCTGTGTGTGAGGGCTCATGAGGAAGAGGCCATAAAAGACCCAGCTGACTGTCATGTGCTGAAATGGTTGGAGCAGTATGTGAGCTGGAACACATGCTATGGCTACTGTCAGGCTTGTTATTCGGTCCAAATGTCTCCAGTCTGATCAAAACATTAACGTCGGAGCACCATGGCAAACACCAGACATGCAGTAAGAGAGCCTCAATGGTCAAGAAGGAATTATGGTGTAAAACAGGAGCTCAGTATAGTTACTGGTATTGTTATGCATTTCTATTTAGTGCAGTACTAGTTAGCACTATACCTATAGAATCAGCGCTCAGTACCAGTAATGCTATTCATTTGCATAGTGCTAGACTGTAGCACCATAAGAACCGGATTAGTTTACTGTCAACTACAACTTCAACACACATGGCAGATTCATACTGGATTAAAATCGCTTCACAGTTATTACTGTCAGACTGTAAACCAACCAACACACTGAGATTCACACATTAAGAATCACTCCAGAGTTCATACTGTCAGATTAAACACCGGAACTGCAGATTACTGGGAGGGACATAATCACTCAAGTTATTACTGTCAGACACACACACACTGCAGATAAATACTATTAAACACTCCACAGTTATACTGTCAGACTGTAAACACTACACACACTCTGCAGATTCATACTGG
The DNA here is from genome assembly GCA_024036415.1 of Prochilodus magdalenae. Taxonomy (NCBI): domain Eukaryota; kingdom Metazoa; phylum Chordata; class Actinopteri; order Characiformes; family Prochilodontidae; genus Prochilodus; species Prochilodus magdalenae. Next base: position 147,863 of record JAMWET010000108.1, on the reverse strand, counting down.
ATTATAATCACTCCACAGTTAGACTGTCAGACTGTAAATACACACACACTGCAGATTCATACTGGATAAAAAATCACTCCACAGTTATTACTGTCAGACTGTAAACACCACACACTGCAGATTCATACTGGATTAAAATCACTCCACAGTTATTACTGTCAGACTGTAAACACTACACACACTGCAGATTCATACTGGATTATAATCACTCCACAGTTATTACTGTCAGACTGTAAACACTACACACACTGCAGATTCATACTGGATTATAATCACTCCACAGTTATTACTGTCAGACTGTAAACACTACACACACTGCAGATTTATACTGGATTAATACACTCCACAGTTATTACTGTCAGACTGTAAACACTACACACACTGCAGATTCATACTGGATTAATACACTCCACAGTTATTACTGTCAGACTGTAAACACTACACACACACTGCAGATTCATACTGGATTATAATCACTCCACAGTTATTACTGTCAGACTGTAAACACTACACACACTGCAGATTCATACTGGATTAAAATCACTCCACAGTTATTACTGTCAGACTGTAAACACTACACACACTGCAGATTCATACTGGATTAAAATCAAAGTAGTCTATAATAATAAAATGAAATAAAATTATTATACTGTACATTTATAAAAGAATAATTTACAGAACCTCTCTAGTAGCAAAAATACTCCGGCTTTACTTTGAACTATGTATGTGTACAAACTTCACTACATATTCTATTAATAATCATTTTTACAGCCATACGCTCTCTGATTCTCCAAACAGATAACAAATCTAGGTCACTTCAGATTGCAGGTGTACTTGCATCATTGCTGATGTAAATCAGTATTACTGTATGTTCTCTACAGCATATAACTGCTTCTGCAACCAACACCGCCTCCACCCACACAGTGGCCGTTGAGGCCTAGTCTTACAAAGGGTCCATATCTTACATTATTCTGGATGAAGTAGTGGATAGCTTATTCAGGGGTTGTTTCATTCACTGAGTCATCCATTCATCTTCTGAGCCATTTATCCTTCTAGGTTGTGGGGGGTGCTACAGCCTCTCTTAGTGCTGGGCGGTATGTAAGACACACAGATGGACACACGCACACCTAAAGGGCAAATTAACATCTCTTCATGCACTCGCATGCGTGCATGTCTTCGGACTGTGAGAGGAAACCGGAGCACCTAAATCCACATAGACACGGAAGGAACATGGAAACTCAACACGAAAGAATTCCAGACTCCCCAGTCAGGAATCAAACCCAGACCCTTCCCGCTGTGAGGCGACAGCGCTAACTTGTTGTTGTATTTTAGGGTAAATATCTTGGAGAAGTTCTGGGACTGCATGTTTGGTCTGGTCACCACAGCTGAGTAGAGCTAAATCAGCAGCTGGAGACGGAATGTTTCAACAACAGAACTGTATTACGAAAAAGAGACTATGAAGTTACTGTTGTGTATCAGAGGCTATGTTGTGTGGTGCTGGGCCTTCTATTAGCCTTTATGGTTTGGGTTAAGGAGCAGAACTATATGAGGCAGGCATATACAGTATATACAGTGGAGGAAATAAGTATTTGATCCCCCACTGACTTTAGAAGTTTTAATACAAAAAATAAATGAAACGTCTCATAATTTTATGCCAGCTTTATTTTAACAGTGACCCATAGAATATCAATTCATTACATAAAATGAAAAATAAACATTAATTTGATTTTCATTGAAGGAAATAAGTATTTGACCCCCTAGTAAAACACCATTTAATTCTTGGTAGCAAAACCCTTGTTGGCAAACACAGCAGTCAGACGTTTCTTGTAGTTTTTATAAGGTTTGCACTTCAGGAGTAATTTTGGCCCACTCCTCTCTGCAGATCATCTCCAAATCCTTAAGGTTTTCAGGCATGCATTTGGAAACGCGAAGCTTCAGCTCTCTCCATAGATTTTCTATGGGATTGAGGTCAGGAGACTGGCTAGGCCATTCCATGACCGTGATTAGCTTCTTATGGAGCCACTCCTTTGTTTCCTTGGCTGTATGTTTTGGGTCATTGTCATGCTGGAACACCCATCTACGACCTATTTTCAGTGCCCCGGGGGAGGCAAGGAGGTTGTCACCCAGGATTTTGCGATACATGGCCCCGTTCATCTTCAAGTTCAAGGTGGCCTGTGCCCTTAGAAGAAAAACACCCCCAAAACATAATACTTCCACCACCATGCTGGACGGTGGGCACGGTGTTCTTAGGGTCATATTCTGTATTTTTCTTCCTCCAAACACGTCGAGTTGAGTTGAGGCCAAAGAGCTTAATTTTGGTCTCTTCTTGAGCAGAGGAACCTGGCGTGCACTGCAGAATTTTAAACCATTACGTCTCAGTGTATTACCAATGTTTTTTTCGGAGACTGTGGTCCCAGCTGCCTTGAGATCATTAACCAGCTCCTCCTATGTAGTTCTTGGCTGATTTTTAGCCTTTCTCATGATCAGTGAGACTCCACGAGGTGATATCTTGTATGGAGCTCCAGGCCTAGGTAGATTGACAGTAATGTTGTACTTCTTCCATTCCGAATAATCGCACCAACAGTTATCACCTTCTCATCCAGCTTCTTACTTATGGCTTTGTAGCCCATTCCAGCCTTGTATAGGTCAACAGTTTTGTCCCTGACATCTTTAGACAGCTCTTTAGTCCTGCCCATGGTGGAGATGTTGGAGTGTCACTGTCTCTCATGCAGGTGGCCTTTAATACAAGTGACAATTTGGGACAGGTGTCTCTCATGCAGGTAACGACTTTACTGAGATTAGGGTGTGTCAGTGGTCTGTGGGAGCCAACCTTAGTCATGGTTTTTAGGGGATCAAATACTTATTTCCCTCAATGAAAAGCAAATTATTTTTTATTTAAATAATATTACATTTTCTAGATTTATTTTTTGATATCCCATCTCTCACTGTTAAAATGAAGCTACTATAAAAATCATAGACTGTTTAATTATTTGTCAGAGTACAAACTCTCAAAATCAGTGGGGGATCAAATACTTATTTTCTTCCACTGTATATATATATATGTATATATATATAAATTTATACATTCAGAAAAGTCATTTACCATAGAGTGGACACAGTAGTGGGCACCTTCCCAGAGACCAGTCTCGATAACTTAAAGGCTTGATCCAAAATGTGGCTACTGGTGGACACTCCCAAAACACGTACAGGCCTTTGTTGAAGACAGAGTGCACAATGGGGAACTCAGAATGTCCGTAATATAAAGTCTACAGTCAAACTCGGCTGTTATTGTGGCTTTCTCCTCAACACGGTCTGGCAAGTACAAGGTAAGTTCTGAGACGTTAACGAAGCTCACACCAACTTTTTGTTTTTATCAGTTTGACAAAGCCGAGAACAGTCACGTTCCCGTTAATATGGGCTTTAAACATCTGAATCATCACCGAACAAAAACAAACGAGATAAAGGAAGTGCTTTTTCTGTTGATTGGATGGCTGAAGTGAGATGAAGTGCTGGGACTGTTGTTTTCTAATAGGCATAACTTTAGATGTGTGAACTGTCCCTCTGCCTTACTCGTCGCTTTCATCTTCCGACAGAAGGAATAGCTGATGCTATCTGAAGGCAATGGCTTTGAGTTTGAACACAAAAGGGTTAGGTGCTCGTCTTAAACACCGCTCATTACCACCACACAATCAAATACGCCTGCGTACCTCAACACTGCATATTTAATTGTAATAAAATAAAGATGATAATAAAGTTCACATTAAAGCTACAGCCTGATCTGTGTGTAATTGGATTTGAAGTGAAGCAGTGACTCATGGGCTGCAGGGACTCCCGTTGCATAGTGCCGTTTGAAAGTATTCAACCCTTTAGGGAGCTAACCGCTTCTGCATTTTAATGAAGCATACACAGGTTTCCATTCAGCGTACCATGTTTGTGTTACATATCCAGACATATAACGGAAAGTTAAATACACTGGTTGCATAAGTGTTCTGGAAGCTGCAATAAATCCACAACACAAGGCATAATTGGCTCTCCTTACTAGATGTAATAAGTGTCCATCTGTGAATCATTAAACTGCAACTTTGAAGGAAGGAGTGGAGCGAGAATGCAACTTAAAGAATTTAATACCGGAGACAGTTAGCACTGCCAATGCCTCAAAGAATACCACCCCTATAGCAAAGCATGGTGGTGGTAGTGGAGGTACTACAACCTCAAAAGCTCTGCCTGCCCATAGGGCTACACAGATTGGGATACACTTATTAGCCACTGTTACCATTAAAGCTGGCCACTGTTACCAGGCTTTTGTTCGTTCACTAGTTTATATTACTATGAATGTCTCCTAAGGCTTGTACAGCAGTTTTCATGCATGCTGTGACAATGAGTCCTTCATAGGAACATCAAATCAGCACATTTGCTGAATCGAAGCACAGCTGGATGACATCCAATGGTAAATGTCTTTCAGTAAGTCCTTGGACTGAATTCAGATTTGTGTCTGCCCTTCGTTCCTGCATGCCACTGGACCGGATCTGTATAGCGACACATACTGGAATTCCATTGAAGGCGTGAAATGAGAATGACTGTTATGTGAGTTTACCATCTGTAAAACAGATCCTTGAAGGAGTTTAGGTTCATGACTCAAACGTGTAGTGGAGCTGGGCCAAATACGCTGAACTAACTGCCTAAGGAAACCCGGATCCGGGATAAAGTTGTCTGCTATCTGGGTATGCTAGCAGGTTACAGGTGTTAGTTAGCTTGATTAGCATTACCAGTTTCAAATAAGTATCAAACATAAACCGTCTGTTAGCGACTCGCTAACTTGTATCTATGATTTCATTTACAGAATTTGGCAGATGTTGCACATGTACATGAACAGAAACTACATTCCTCCTCATCAAAAGAATAGCTGCACCCAGAGGGAAGCGAAGGTAAAGGTTTTTTAGGGAACAATAAATTTAGACTGATAAGGACAATATTTATTAAGCTACTTAAACAGAAGTATTGTCTCGCAGTATGGGGTCGGGCTGCCATGTTTGCTAACCCAACACAGTGTCATGTGATAATCCATCCCATGCAGCTTGTATAATCTCACACAGTTCCCGCAGATGGTGCAGTAGGGGTGAAGGTTGAGTGGCCTTCTGGATGCGTGATGCGTGACAACAAACCGTCCATTTGACCCGCTGCACTTCATGACAGTCTGGCACGGCGTGGTGTTGATGCGGTGTTAAGGAAAGTTGTCATAGCGGTCTGTGTGCATGTAATCCTGCGTGGTGCAGTCGACTGTCAATGGTACTGCAGGATGACTCATGGAGGCACCACTGCTCACTGAGTGTCTGCAATCGCGGATGTTGGGTCAGTCAGGTACAAAAGACCCGTCCTTGCTTTTGTCACATGCGAGGCCGGGGGCAGCTGTTTTTAGATCTGACGTGTAATTAAGGTGCAGTAGTTCCGTGTTGGGGTGCTGTTGTGCTGTTGTGCACTAGAGTAATATTTTAATAGAACTTCTGCAGAACTCAGTTATGTGGAGGGGAAATGCTTTACCCTGTATTTACCTAAATTGGAAAAAGGGTCCATTATCTGCTAATACTGATGTGATTCCGATATCATCGTGCATCCATTGTGCAGCCAGCTAAAGTTAGCCTAGCATGCTCAGTTCCTAGCAAAATAACGACACTCAAAACACAGTTATTGTCCCGGGTTTCCTGCTGTTCTGAACACTTCACATTGATCAGTGAACAGAATACGTGCGCTAGGGCCTTGTACGTTACAGAGGCACTTGATTTGAGACCCAGGCGCTGACAATGGGCAGCAGTCCTGCTTGTTATGAGGCTCCCTTCTCATCAGCAGGCATCTTGTTCAACACGCTGTAAGAACGGAAAAAGCAACATACAGGAAAATGACAGTGCAACGCCGCAGTGCCCTAAAAAACAAAGGGGTGCACGTCCTGCAGAAAGGTACACATTCGCAGCCTTGTGCGAAAATTGCAGCCCACAAATGTCACACAACCAGCGTCAACAACCTGCGGCAAACCTGCCCATCCGGACGCACAGGGAGAAACGACTGCTGAACATGGCACCATATTCAGTGGAGAGCTACTGAACAGCAATGTCTTAAACTCGAGTTGTAGGCAGGAAGGCTTCTCTAACCCCACCGCCACTGTTCCACATCTACAGGCACTGTGCTCTCACTGTGGTCAGGGCTGGGTCTGCTGTGGGAGCTCTCTTGTTAGCTCTCTTGTTATGTACCGCAGAGACAGACCTTCCGGATTTGCTGTGCTTGTTAATCAGATGGACTCAGCTCGACGTCTAATGAGAGTCGCTGTCCAAATCAGAGGCATCGCCGCACTGGCCTCCAGACAAACCAGTGAGAGTGTTTATTCGTTTGTTTATTTATTTATTTATTTATTTATTTATTTATTTATTGTCCACATGAAGATGGTGACCGCTGTCATCTGTCTGGTTACATACTCATTTGTGTTTGTTTCCAGAGAGGTTAGGAAAACTGTCACCAGCAAACAACCCAGTCTTTCATTCTGGTCTGTTTCTCTCTCTCTCTCTCTCTCTCTCTCTCTCTCTCTCTCTCTCTCGCTTTCTCTCTCTCTCGCTTTCTCTCTCTCTCTCTTTTTTTTTCTTTTGGTCCTTCTCTATTTTTATTCCTTATTTTCTTATTTCTTTCTTTCTTTCTTTCTTTCTTTCTTTTGTCCTTTCTTTCTTTTCTACCTCTCTCCACTATCTCATTCTCTCTCGCTCCACTCTTTTTCTCTTTCTCTTTCAACTCTCTTGTTCTCTCTCCACTCTCTCTTGTTCTCTCTCTCCTCTCTCTTATTTAACTCTTTCTGCACTATCTCTTGTTCTCTCTTTCTCTTATTTTCTCTCCACTGTTCTCTTATCATCTTCCCCGTCTCTCTTATTTTCTCTCCTCTCTCTTATTCTCTCTCTTTTCTCTTATTCTATCTCTCATTCTACACTCTCTTATTCTCTCTGTATCCCTGCTTCTCTCTCTCCACTCTCTTATTCCTGTCTCTCTCCACGTTCTCTCTCTCTTATTCTCTCTCTCCACTTTCTCTTTCTCTCCATGTTCTCTCTCTCTCTCTCTCTCTCTCTCTCTCTCTCTCTCTCTCTCCCTGTGTTAATCAGCTGACTGTATGTGCAGTGGTGGCTGCAGAGTGCTGTTCTTCATGTCTGTTGTCGTTTGTCTGCAGGGTGAATGTATTCGTGCAGAAACACACACAAGGACGACTCATGCACTCCGGACCATCTCTCATGCCACACCATGTGACCCCACGCCCTCCGGAGATGCACTCCATGCTGATCTTTATCTGCCCATCAGATCACGCCTTTAAGTCCCAGCGTCACCTGTAGAAACCAGAAAAGCACTGTCTGTCCACTTTAAACTCCTCCATTCCGCAGGAGGACATCAGGAGGACATATTTCTCATGGCTTGTGGTTCAGCACTACAGAAACAGTTATTGTAGGGCACCATTAAAAGTTACTGGGGATCTGTAACTAGATAAATCATGACACGGTTTATTTATTTGAAGCCAATTTATTTTTCTGTGGGACATTTTTCACTCTTTGGTTTATGGTCCAACCCTCAGTGGTAGCATTTAGTCACAGTAAAGCTAACCACTCAGCACTCAGTAGCAGTAATAATGACCAATCAGCATTACAGGCTACACGCTAATACCAGTTAACACCAGCGATAACAACTGCAGAGCATGTACACCCAGCTAGCCCACTCACACCTACAGGGGAGCTGTATGACTGACAGTCGCTAACACCAGTACACCTGCAGAGTGTGTACACACAGCTAGCTTGCTCACACCTATAGCTTAGCCATATGACCGACTCCACACAACCACACCTGCAGAGCATGTACATATGGGCAAGTCATGAGGCAGGTAGATAGACAGACAGGTAGGCCATCCAATAAGTTAATTCGGTCCAGATTATATGACTGGATGGGGTGTGTAGAGTCCTGTGGCCTCCACAGATAATGCTTATATTCTTTCTATCGCATTTGATTTATTGATTGCTATCTGGATGTAAAGACTAATTCTAGAGCACACAATCACCTACTCGAGCTCACATGGTATATAGGGTTGCCACTTGTCCAGGTTTTCCCTGGATTGTCCTTCTTTCTACTGGTCAGTCCCGGAAAAAATATTATCTCTCCCGGGACATTAAATGTCCCGGTTTTCTGAAGGTATGTTAATTGTTTTTTTAAAATTTACTATTTGTGTTTGTGCGCTGGTGCGTTTTTTTCACGCTGACGTGCACCGTTTCTCATTGGTTCTGCGGAATCATGTGACTTGACTACCCCGTCAGCCCTAGCGGCTCCTACAGGCAGAACTAGATAGGCAGTGAATCGGTGACCGTGGTGGCTTTGCAGTAGCGTTATTCGAGGAACATTACCATTGCTATGGGTGGTGAAACGGATGATGAGACAGTGGCTACCGAGTCTGCCAAGCCAGTCAAAAAGAAAATAAAACGTTCAACTCATTTCAACAATGACTGGATGCAAAATAAAAATTACGCCGCATGGCTAAAGCCAACCCCGGGTGATCCACTTTCTGCTACCTGCACCGTTTGTTCAGCTACAATTGTGATTAAACATGAGGGCAAAACTGCGTTAGATGACCACGTTAAAACAAAAAAACATCAGAATCGCGTTCAAGTCACCCGACAAACCATGGCAATATCATCATTTATGATAAAGAAAGACTCAGAGGAATTAGCCCTTTTACTGGACAAACTAGCCCTGGATGTTGATGAAGACAAGCTGTATGGTGATGTGATCACCCTGAATGAAGTATTTGACACCATTCCAAAAGACCTTACCCTAGACAGAAAGTGGGCCTATTTTTTCAGCAAGGCAACTGAATCCACTGAACTACTAAAAGTAGTTGCTTTTGTTTTTTCTATACCAGTCAGCAATGCCTACACAGAGCGAGTGTTCAGTCACATGGAGAATGTTTGGTCCAACAAGAGAAACAGACTGTCAGTTGCAATGGTGAAGTCTGAGCTTCAGGTGCGATTGAATTTCAAGTTGTCATGTGCTGAGTTCAAGTCATTCATTGAAAAACAGCCAACACTGATAGCTGCAGCAAAGGGAAATGCCAAATATAAATGGAAAATTAGGTAAGATAAGGCTTATGATATATGTGTTCCCATTAGGCTAATATATGTGCTTATCTATCTTCCTTTTGGTCTCTAAAGTAAATCTGATGTCACCTCATTTACATTTTAGCAAAGAGGGAGCAACAGCTAGCACAAGCAAAGCACAGCAGTAACTAGGCAGTCAGGTAAGCAGCTGTGTCTTCTCATGAAGGTGATTAAAGTGACAGTCTGTAAGTTTTTAATGAGAATGTGCAATTGCACCAAATATGCTCAAACGAAGACTGTGCTGAGTATGCTGCTCTGATATCCCTATGTTTGCAGTAGAACTTGTATCAGCACTATTAACAGCACTGTGGTTGGTCAGGTAACCAGCAAAGCTGTTATAGCCAGAAAATGTCCTGGGACCTACCAGCCACCCTGATTTTAGAATGAAAATATCTGGCTTTGCAGGAATGTTACCAGAAGCATGTTGATGCCATTTATTTTACCAGATTGTCATCTCCCCACTCAGAAACACTACTGCTTTCAGCAGGACTGCTGCTTTAATGTATTTAATATATTCGGTGCTATGTACAACCCTACTTAACCAAGCCTTCTCCGATTTTCTTACGTTCACCTTATGGACATGCATGTTGGTGGAAAAAACAGTCAGTCGGTCGTTTGTATGACAGTGTCCAGGTTTTTTGTCAGACACAGGTGGCAACCCTAATGGTATATCATGAGGCATTTTGAAAACTGTGTTATAGTCTTAGCCTTGCTGTCTTAGTGAAACTGTGACCTTACATGTACAGCGTACTTCTATGCAGCCATCATCTATTTTCTTTTTGTGCTGTAGAGAGACATCTGACCATCATTAAAAGGCAGTTTGGAGTGCTCTGCTGTTGAATGCACCACAGATTATCTTCAAGGGCATGTATTCTAGAACTTCTATGGTTCCAAAGCAGAGCTAATTTACATCGTTAGCTTCATACCCTGCAATTAAAAAGCACAATTTCGCATGTCGCTCTATTATAGCACGCCTGTGATTCATGCACACTAAATGTTCATTTTAGAGGCCAAAGCCACAGCTTCCATAGCAGCTCCGCTAACGCCTGTCCGCTACAGCCGTCTCTCACCGGCTCCTGATAGTGCGGTGAAGCTTGTATGTGGTCAGTGTGGTTTGAGAGTAATTAGCCCTGCTGTGATAATTATCTGCTGTGCTAACGCTCTGCTAAAATGCTGAGGCACTCCTTCCTCCCGTCTCCTCCTCTGGGAGTCGAGCCCGGGCTTTAATGTCCTTTTGTGATGCCAATTAGCCCTAGGCAGCGTTATCGGTGATGGCCTAGTCTGATAAGGAGCTCAATTTTTCATATAATCACCTCGGAGCACGGGCTGCCTGCCTTTGCGTTTGATTATGAATAGGGCTGATTGAATTAAATGCAACAGTGCGGGTCTTTCAGGGTGCCAATTAAGCTTATGCAAGGTTTGCTATCACTAAGATCTCATTTCATTAAGTGCTCAACTTTTGGTCATACATCGGTGGGTAAAGAGGGCCAATCAGATGCCTTGTTCCTACACTCAGTGGCCATTTTATCAGAAATATAGGATGCCATGTTCAGATTAAAGTTCCACTTAGGGGTCATATTGGGAAATGTGTGGAGAAGAAAGCTCCAACACCTCTTGATGGTCTGTAGATAACAGTGAAGATTGTGGAGGAAGCTGGTTTCCCCTTACATAATCAGGAAACTCTCTTTGAAAGTGTGATGAAGAAGTGAGAGTGGAGAAGTGAGAATACTCTTAGCTACCCATACAGAAGTAGTGTCTCTCAGTATGGCGTTGGTTCGCTAACCTAACATGCCAGACATCTCAGCATGGAGTTTTAGAGGTTCCTAATGGTGTCCTGTCCAGTGTAATAATCCATCCAGTGTATCTTAAATATTCTCACACAGTTCCTGCAGATTGTGCGGTAGGGGTGGAGGTGGAGTGACACCAGGCCTCCTGGATGTGTGGTGTGTGACAGCAAACCGTTCATCTTGGTGCATCCACACACAGATTCGTTGGTCGTCTCCACCAAGACAAAAGCAGGACCTGCTACTGAAGATGACCTGCTGGCATTTAGAGTCCATGACTCCATGACAGCCTGACTCAACACCATTGCATTGCAGGTGACGTTGACGTGATGTTAAGGACAGTCGTCGTAATGGTCTGCATGCAAGTAGTCCTGTGTGGTGCAGCCGTCTGCCAATGGTGCTGCACTAACAGGATGACTAATGGAGGCATCGCTGCTTGCTAAACACCTGCAATCATGGCCGTGGGGTCAGTCAGGTACAGGGATAAGGCCCGTCCTTGCTTACTTCACGTGTACTTGAATCATTAGCTATGTCAAACCTACTCACCAAGTTTCATGTCTGTTGTTTGTTTACTTTTGGGTGCGGCTATTTGTGCAACTAGGGCCAGATGTGGTGGATGCCTTCCCTGGCACAATTCCGAAGAGAATTCCCTGTAGACTGGGATTTTAGCCACTGCTGATAGACCCGTATGACCGTACACTTCCATTGACCTGCAGATTCAGCTACTTCCTTCACACTATGATCTTTGGTCACGCCCACATGCTCAGTCACTCCTTTCATTAACACCTGCTTTGGAGCCATTTTCCACACATAGACGGAGACACTGCACTGTAGCACCTCTTCTCAATCTATGAATCCCATCACTCACAGCCCCCAGGTATTTATAGCCCCATCATCCTCATGCAGCACCATCTGCAGGAGCCTGAAGTTACAACTACCTTAAACACACAAGGTGACACGTTTTTTTATTCATTGAGCTTTTTGTTCATTTGCCAGCTTCTTGTTTATATTGTCCGATGTCCCATTGGATGATCTAAGTTATCATTTAGCACAAAAACACATAAACACAATTGGGACAGACACTATAGGTCCATGACAGCCAGCATAGCATCTAGAGACAGTATTGGTGTGGAGTGGGATTGCAATATGCCACGACAGGTTACACACTGCTTTTTTAAGAACTCATTCTGAAGCAATCTGGGGTTTATAGGTCAGTGCCCAGGTCCTGCGCCCCCCCCTTTAAACTGGAAGACCCTTGGAGACGCAGGTTTTACATATCAAAGTGTCTGAGCGCAGTTGGTCATGGAAATGATTAATGTCCTCCAAGTGTGAAATCAGATTTGCTGCCTTAGGTCTTTGATGCCATACGATTCGGACGCATTAGTTAATTACTCAGCCTCTCATTTCGTTGAGCCTCTTAACATTTTCAGGTGAAAGAATCTCAAAGTCATTGGTGACTCCTAGAAGCAACTTTAGGGTCATGGAGGGTGGACAGACTTGAGGCACATGTGTTATGCTTCTCCAGGCAAAAATGTAATCCAGAGTTAGGACCACGAAGAACTGGGTTATGAGCTGCTCTACATTTACATTCAAACCCCAGTCCAGTTCAGAATCAAGAATCCAGTTTATCCTAAAGGGGCTCCACAGACCACTCCAACTCATCCCAAACATGTTCGAATAAGCCTCCCTATTCCAACTCATGAATGATCCCCATCATTTAAATTAATCTCAAAGATATCACTCCAATTCATAGTTTATCAATACAGTTCATCCAGCTCATTCCCAAACATGGTCCAATGAGCCTCATCACTCTAGCTCATTCCAAACATCTTTAAATGAGCCTCATCATTATTATAAAATAATTAACATGTGGAATGAATTTATAAAATATATGAAAGTAAAATAAAGTTAATAACAGCAGTTATTAAGTGAGTCTGTACTTTTGAACTGTAGTGTAAACCGGAGATGCTGAGGTAAGATAGGGACTGATTGCGTAGGAGGTGTCAGCCGTGATTCTCTCTATTGTTCTTATTATCGCTGTTATAGTTTATTAAAAATGCAAAATGCAAAAAAAAAAGGACGAAAGGAAAGAAAGGGTTATTTTTCGGAGTGTTCCGATTGCCTCTGCTCTTTCTGTCATATTTAATGAAAAGGCTCTGATTCTCCTGCTCCCTGCACGATTGTGGAGGTGTGTTGTAGTGAGGTTTCGCTGCGTACCTCCGTTTCCTGAGCTCTCCTGATACCGTGTTGTAATTTCCTCTGTTCCTGGGAGGCTACTGCTGACGGTAACAGCTGATGGTAGCGGTTTAGAACAGCTCTAATCCAGCCTAAGGGGCAGTAGATGGGACCTCACCCAATGCTGTAAGTGGTAGCGGAGAGAGGGAGAAGGGGAGAGAGGGACACAGTCCAGCACTTGGGGACACAGTCCATTTGGTGCTTTAAAATGTGAATGGTATTGAAGTGAGAAGAATAATTATTTAAGACAAGGAAGCTACACGGCTCTGCTACACACAACAGCACCAACTCCAGCACCTGCTGTTTAACAACCGTTCAGCTGAAACGTGGGGAGTGCAAACATCACAGCTTAGACGGGGGGTGAGTTTTAGCAGTTGCTAAAACAGTCTGGTGAATCAGTGTCAAATGCAGTGAATTCAGCATAATGTGTTTTATGATCCAGACAAGCTTATCAACCATACTGCATAACAATGTATTCATCATAATAAATATCAGTAGTGAAAGGAGTCTGCGTGATGAGAAACTGACATACAGTATTGGAAATAATTAATCGCATTAACCACTTCTGCCTGTAGATAATGACGAGGCTCCAATCAGGCAGCTCTCCCAGCTAGAAATGACTGGTTCTAGAAACGTTCCGAAAATGTCCAATGGGATGTTCTATTAATGTTTTCAGTGGGAGGCTTCATTTTGGTTCCCAGAATGTTCTTTTTTGATGGTAGGAAAATAGCAGTAGCATCCCTAAAACTAAACCAGCATCTTCTGAATGTTGGCTGGGAATGTTCTTCTTCAGTTATAAAACACCTTCTTTAGAACCTACATTAGAACTTGTAGGGAACGTTACCCGAACGCTGCTGGATAGGTCTCAGGCCCTTCACACAGTGAAGTGAGAAGAAGAGGTTGGGGTAGCTCACTGGGTAACACCACTACTCAGGGTGCCACCTCTACGTGTGGGAGACTGGGGTTCAAATCCCAGTCTGGGTGACTATGCTGAGCTATACCAATAAGAGTCCTTGGGCAAGACTCCTAACACTACACTGGCCTACCTGTAATCATTAACCTTGTAAGTCGCTCTGGATAAGAGCGTCAGCTAAATGCCGTAAATGTAAGAAGACTTGAGTCACTTAATGAGCCTCTTACTGCTTAACCCATTGCCAGATCTGAGGAGTCACTTCGTTCGGCTCTTGTGTATCTTTGAGCTCCTAATTTAGCTCACTATCAAATAGCGAGTCTTCATGAACAGACCTCCCAGCAGGGAACTTTTTCCATGCTACAGGAAATCCTCGGGGTGAATCTGGAGAAATATTCATCTGACTGCTGGGAAATGTCTTAAATATGGTTGCTATGGGAAGATATGGACGTTCTACACTTAACTACATCTAATTTCCATGCTAGATTTCCAGCTTGTGTCCCACTGTCCCCTGCAGCTGTCTCTTAGGGTAGGTCCTGCGTGATTGTGGTGCCTGGAAACATAAAACTTTATGACATTAAAACACCAAAAAAAAAGTCCTTAAATTATCCCTAACCATCGGAGGCACCCCGTAAAACAGCAGCTGCCATAAATCCAGCCACTTTGATGCGTCTTTTCCGACTGTCCTCCACCCGACTTACCCCATATGGGCCAATCAGGCACGTTATATAGTGTTTCACCCTCCTAGTGATAAACAAACATGTCTGGGCTGAAGGACTATAATGTGGGGAGGAAGATGTGTACATCTGATTTCTGGCTAAACAGACACTTTAGGATTTGCAGGTAAGATTGAAAAGCTGGTCGTTACCTTTAACGAACCGAGTTCTGTCTGATTGACATCATCATCCTTGGAGGAACAGGCTGTATAGTTCTCTCAGAGCAATTTCACAAGTATTGTTCTTAGAACAAGTGTTCTTCCTCATTTACTCTGTGGTTCCCTCGAGCTGTGGCTAATTTTCAGGGCTTCTGTGAGGTGTCTAGAGAGTAGAGTAGCAGAAAGAGCAGAGCACGCTTTGGGGCTGTGCAACTAAACAAAGCAAAACAATGGCTTTTCGGAGAAGGTTTAAGAAGCAGGCAGGTTCTCTTTGTCCTTTAGGAAGAACTTGTTTAGATGGAGACAGCTGACTCTGCAAAAAGCTTCCAAACTGAACAAACAGCCCTACTGTTCCAAACAAAGCCACAGTCCAGGCATAAATCATGAGGGTCATTACTAATAAACAACTAGAGAAACTAGTGAAAGAGTTCTTCTGCCCAGAATCGGAGTTCCTTCAGGCTGGCTTTAAACTTTCAGTGGACTGGCTGCATGTTGTTTAATTACCACGCTATGTCAGTTCCACAACACCATTCCAATACAGGCCAAATTATGGTTTCACTATAGCTCTCTGTGAGGTGATCACACTGTACATACACTCATTGTCAAAGTGTAGCTGCACAAATCACTGCCCCAGAAGGAATCAACCCACAGGAATGGAACTAGGTGGCAGGGTTTGACATTGTGAGACATGCTAATGATTCAAGTTCCACACTCAGCTGTGCATGTGATGTAAGCAAGGACAGGACTTATTACTGTACCTGACTGATCCAACAGCCACGACTGCAGACATTCAGTGAGCAGGGATGTCTCCATGAGTCATCCCGGCACCGTGGGCAGACAGCTGCACCACAAAGGACTACATGCATGCAGACTGTTATGACGTCTGCTCTTAACATCACGTCAGTGCCACAAAGTTGTAATGGAGTGTAATGGAGTGTAATGGACTGACTCAAAATGGCAGCGGGTCATCTTCACCACATTGGCCCACCTGGGGGTAGTATATGACACCCATGTTGGCTGGATGCTAATTCACCCACCATTGTGGTGCTGATGCTTTAATGGCGACTAGATATTTGCATATATTTGAACAGTTCTTCCTCTGGAAATGCTCTCTGCAGGTCTTCCTGAGATCTTACTCATCTCCTCCACTCTTCAGGATAACAATTCCCACCAAACTCTGGAGAAGTTGGGCAACTTTTCCAATTTACAAATATGCTACAGCACAAGTTTTTATAAAGTGTGAAGTATTACAGTTAGAGCCTTTGGGTTCATCAAGCGTTCTTGCATTGCCTTTTAAAGAACCACTGGAATGGATCATTTGTTCTCTGCATGGTGAAGTGATGGAGAATGTACTATATATACTTCTATATTACACCAGTATGCTATTGTTATGATGTTAAATGTGCAAGTTGTTCTTTGACTGAATGTAAGCGATGTAGTTTATCAGACTCATTGCAGTGACTGGATTACCATTAACCTGCTAAGAGCCTTTATGGAACAGGGGAAATCTGCTTTGAGCTACAGCGCACCAGCGACCTAGAATTCATTATAGAAATCTTTAAAGCTCAGCTCTACTAGACACGGCCAAGCTTTTAGCCTCTGATCACCTTCACTCAGCCTGACACTGTTTATTTATTTTATAAACTATGTTTTTTTGTATTATCCATATTTGATCTGTTATGAATTAAGTTAAACAGTAATTATTTATTTTAGATGATTTTATTATTACATTGACTTTACATTATTATTATTATTATTATTATTATTATTATTATTATTATTATTATTATCAGCAGCATTAATTATGATTTTACAATATTTAAATCTCTGATTTCTGTTTAGGTTTACCTATGTTGTAAATGAGAGTCTCCCTCAGTGGGTTTAAATGAAGGTTTATTGATTAATTTATTTGGTTCGATATAAAATCATTGTCTTCACTAAAGAGCCCTTGAAGAACCATCTGTTTTAAAAGTACGCTTGATGTCTTCCTCATCCTGTCCTAGAAGCACTGTTCATGAAGGAGCACTTCTCAGTCTCCAGTAATACTTTTCAGTCTGAGCTAGTTAAACCAGTTGGTTACAGAAGAATTAGCTTTAGTTTCATGCAGGTATCAAGCAACTAAGGTTTCATAATGGTTTCACTGTGGAAAGCCAGTTTATGTTCTTGTTGAAAAGAAATACTGGTCGCCAGCCAACATCAGGCCGACATAGACCCACCGTCTAGCAATGGTCCTTACCCAGCATCAGGTCGACACAGGTCCACCATCTAACTCTAGTAGCTAGTTAGCATCAGGGCAACACAGGCCCACCGTCTAACACTGGTCACCTGTCAATATAAGGCCAAAAAAAGGCTCACAGTCTAGCACTGGTCCCTACCCAACATCAGGCCAACATAG
This sequence comes from Prochilodus magdalenae, assembly GCA_024036415.1. Lineage (NCBI taxonomy): Eukaryota > Metazoa > Chordata > Actinopteri > Characiformes > Prochilodontidae > Prochilodus > Prochilodus magdalenae. The sequence continues at coordinate 130,504 of JAMWET010000108.1, read as the reverse complement.
GCCCACTGTCTAGCACTGGTCCCTATCCAACATCAGGCCAACACAGGCCCACCGTCTAACACTGGTCACCAGTCAATATAAGGCCAAAAAAAGGCTCACAGTCTAGCACTGGTCCCTACCCAACATCAGGCCGACACAGACCCACCGTCTAACACTGGTCACCAGCCAATATAAGGCCAAAAAAGGCCCACTGTCTAGCACTGGTCCCTACCAAACATCAGGCCGACACAGACCCACCGTCTAACACTGGTCACCAGCCAATATAAGGCCAAAAAAGGCCCACTGTCTAGCACTGGTCCGCCAGCCAACATCAGGCCAACATAGGCCCACTGTATAGCTATGGTCCCTACCCAAAACCAGGCCAACACAGACCCAACATCTAAAACTGGTTGCTAGCCAACATCAGGCCAACATAGGACCACCGTTTAGCACTGGTCGGTGGCCAACACAGGTCCATCATCTAACACTGGTTGCCAGCCAACTTCAGCCCAAGGTAGGCCCACTGTGTAATGCTGGTCATTAGCCAACATTAGGATCACATAGACCCACTGTGTAACACTGGTCACTAGTCAACATCAGGCTGACATAGACCCACTGTGTAACACTGGTCACTAGTCAACATCAGGCTGACATAGACCCACTGTGTAACACTGGTCACTAGTCAACATCAGGCTGACATAGACCCACTGTGTAACACTGGTCACTAGTCAACATCAGGCTGACATAGACCCACTGTGTAACACTGGTCACTAGTCAACATCAGGCTGACATAGACCCACTGTGTAATACTGGTCACTAGTCAACATCAGGCTGACATAGATCCACTGTGTAACACCGGTCACTAGCCAACATCAGGCTCACACAGACCCACTACTGGTCACTAGTCAACATCAGGCTGACATAGACCCACTGTGTAACACCGGTCACTAGCCAACATCAGGCTCACATAGACCCACTGTGTAACACTGGTCACCAGCTGTCTAACACCGGTCGCTGGTCATCATCAGGCAAACACAGATCCCCTAGCTAGCACTGGTCACCAGCTGATGTCAGGCCAGCATAGGCCCTCTGTCTAACACTTGTCACAAGGAAACATGATGCTAACAATAATGTATGACATGAAAAATGAATGAGTGCAGTTAAGGCTGGTAGTATAATGATATAAAACTGTCACAGTGGCTGGGATGCAGGGCAGTCTATAGGAATTAATCAGCATGGGCAGAGGTGTAAATGTAAACACAGCAGCTTAGCCAAGGTCAGAACAGTCATAGCTGTGTTGCTGCTATGGGAGGGGTGTGGGAGAGATCTCTGTGTGTTCTGAGGTGACAGCACTGGGGCAAAACTGTTTTTCAGTCTGGTCGTTCATGCGTAGGGCTTGCCAGACAGCAGAGCAGTGAAGATACTGTGTCCAGGGTGGATCAGTTCTCTGTAGATCTTCACGGCTTTGCAGTTACAGCAGATTCTGTACATATCTGTTGGAAGCTGTGAGCTGGTGGTCCTCTGAGCCTTATGAATGATGTGCTGGAGAGCCTTTGTGTGCTCAGAGGTACAGCCTAAGGACCATCTTGCAATGCAGAATGTGACGCTGGACTCTAGGGCACATATGTGGGAGTTGACCAGCAGCTGTTGTGGGAGTTTTGCTTTCCTCGGGAAGTGAAGCCCTATAAAACCCTGCTAAAGCTGAGCTGTAGATTCGGCAGACAAATCAACCCCACAAGCTAAAGAGAACTGCCTACTTTCTAGGTTCTGCTATGCGGCGACAGGTGCTGATGCAAGAGCAGGGTTCAGAACTGAACTGTTCTGTACTGGTCGGTGGACAAAATCCTTTAAACAGCCTGTTTTACTACACGCACCCAGACCATTACGATGACTTAACACCACCAAAGGCTACAATGGTGTCGTGCCAGACTGTCATGGGGTGACTCAGAATGCCAACAGGCCATAGACCAACTGTTGACTGTTGACGGTGGGCCTGTGTCCCGCTTTTGTCTTGGTGGAGATGGCCAACAATACTGTGAGAGGAGACCCCGTGGTCAGCACCAAGATGAACGGTTTGTCATCACGCATTACACGTCCAGAAGGCCTGGTGTCACTCCACCTCCACCCCTACCGCACCATCTGCAGGAACTGTGTGAGAATATTTAAGCTGCATGATATGGATTATCACAGGACACCATTAGGAACCTCTGCAACGCCATACTGAGAGACACTACTTCTGTATGTGTAGCTCAGTAAATATTGTCCATGTCAGTCTAAATGTATCATCGTTTATTTTTCCTGGTAACCTTTATCTTTATCTAACCTTTACCCACACCTTCTTCTGGGTGCAGATGATCATTTGATGATGCGTTTATATTGGTATGAAGCTTTTTTCAGTGCACACATTTCCGAAGAGAATGTCTTGTAGACTGAGATTTTTGGCACTGCTGACCCATATGACCATAAGCTTCCACATACTTAAGATTCAGCTGCTGCACATTCACTGCACTGTACCACCTCTTCTCAATCTATGGATCCCATCACTCACACCCCACAAGTATTTATAGACCCACCATCTGCAGGAGCCTACCATTCTTTACTACCACTCTTGTTTTTGTCCAGGGACCTTATATTGCATATGTGTCCATATGTGACTATGATTAGTTGGAAGTAAGGGAAATCCACATGTGCTAGTGTGGATATGGTATATGTCTGAAATCCATATTTTCATATATATACATTTCTATCTGCACAGAAAGACACTACTGCTTCAAGTTGACTTCAAATAGTAACTGATGCAGAGTTACATATGGGATTATTTGTCCTTCCTGAACTAGTTTTTAGTTCTAATCAGTATACGGTGGAAGAGTTATGGTTACCCTGCTCTCAATCCTTTCACACAGATGGAAAGACTTGATGAGTCACGCAGTGTTTAACGAATGAATGGCCCTGAAAAGCACTCGGCTTTTGTGTACCTTTTAGTTTTTAATTTATTTCAGTATCAAAAAAGTGATTATTCATGAGAAACCTCCCAGAGACTCCGAAATCAATTACCATATTGATTAGGGCATTGTTTAGTCTTGTGACTCAGACGCAGTGCTGCGAAGGGAGTTCTGTTTGGAGGTTTAATGAGTTGGCTGTGTATGTTTCTGCGTGATGAAGTGTATGGTTATTAAATAACCACAGGGCTGTAAATACTTCAGAAGCCTGGCATTAACAGTGCTGGGTTCAGTAGGTTAAATGTGCCCTGCCTGGGAGTCCAGCTTCTCAACCGGATGGTGGAAAGTTGTAGTGCCGTTTCAGTAGATGTATGCCCTGCCTGGGAGTCCAGCTTCTCAACCGGATGGTGGAAAGATGGAATGTGTTGAAGGAGATGTAGGTGCCGTTTCCTCTTGTAAGGGAAAAAAACTTTAATTAGCTACACGCTCAGTAACAAGTTATGAATATGATTATCACTTGCTGTCAGCATTGTTGGCTAATTGGCTACAGCTAAGCAGCCTTTTCAGTGATTGCTGTTTTGTCAGTTTGCTAAATTTTAGGTTTGTTTAGTTTGTAATGTAAGTTCCATAAGGGTAGCTGTAACATGCTAACATCACTGTAATGCCCTAACTGTGAGCTAAAGACTTAGCCCTAAGCTAACATGCTAACTTCATTCCAATGCAGTAAACATGATCTAAAGACTTAGCCCTGAGCTAACATGCTAACTTCACTCTAATGCAGTAAACATGTGCTAAAGACTTAGCCCTGAGCTAACATGCTAACTGCGCTCTAATGCATTAACTATGAGCAAAAGACCTACCCCAGAGGTAACATGCTAACTGCAGTCTAATGTGCTAACCTTGAATGGAAGTTCTAGGCCTGAATTTACATGCTAAATGCACTTTAATGTACTAACCCGTGAGCTAAAGACTTAGCCCTGAGCTAACATATTAACTGCACTCTAATGCACTAACCATGAGCTAAAGCCCTACCCCAGAGGTAACATACTAACTGCAATCTAATGCTTGGTGCTAATTAATGTGGTAATCCAAAGATGACACTGTATAGAAAACATACTAACCAAGCATTGAAAGCTATTACTAGTGTTTTCATCGTTCATGACATTTCCTGGATTTTCTTTTTTCGAGAAAATTATTATTTATGTTTCAGAATCAACAAATTAAAATAAGTTAGCATGTCCTCTAAATGCATGAAAATTCAGGGTTTATTTTCATTTATTTTTGGCTAATTTTTACATAAAAAAACTAATATATATAATCTTTGCACATTGTTGTTTTTACAAACTGAATAAATAAACAGTAAGTGTGTATTAGAGTGTATAGTAGTGTGTATTAGAGTGTGCAGGAGTGTGTAGTGAATGTGTATTAGTGTGTAGTAGAGTGTAGTGATTGTGTATTAGCATTGTAGTAGTGTGAAGTGAGTGTATTAGCGTGTGTAGTAGTGTGTAGTGAGTGTGTATTAGCGTGTGTAGTAGTGTGTAATGAAGGTGTATTAGCATGTGTAGTGAGTGTATCAGCATGTGTAGTAGTGTGTACAGAGTGTGTAGTGTTTGTTTGTATGTAGTGGGTGTTTATTAGAGTGTGTTATTAGCGTCTGTAGTGAGTGTTTATTAGCGTGTGTAGTGAGTGTTTATTAGAGTGTGTTATTAGCGTCTGTAGTGAGTGTTTATTAGCGTGTGTTATTAGCGTCTGTAGTGAGTGTTTATTAGTGTGTGTAGTGAGTGTTTATAAGCGTGTGTTATTAGCGTGTGTTTTTAGCGTATGTAGTGGGTGTTTATTAGAGTGTGTTATTAGCGTCTGTAGTGAGTGTTTATTAGTGTGTGTAGGCTAGTGAGTGTTTATTAGCGTCTGTTATTAGCGTGTGTAGTGGGTGTTTATTAGAGTGTGTTATTAGCGTGTGTAGTGAGTGTTTATTAGCGTGTGTTATTAGCGTGTGTAGTGGGTGTTTATTAGAGTGTGTTATTAGCGTGTGTAGTGAGTGTTTATTAGCGTGTGTTATTAGCGTGTGTAGTGGGTGTTTATTAGAGTGTGTTATTAGCGTGTGTAGTGAGTGTTTATTAGCGTGTGTAGTGAGTGTTTATAAGCGTTTATAAGCGTTTATGGCGGCGGCGCGTGAACAACGCGAGGCTCAGCGTCTCTCCAGAATCTGCTTTTTTACTGTTTTCTACTTATTTTTGACTGGACTTTTCACTCAGAATTGCTCAGCATTGCTTTCCTACAGCAGACAGGAGCTTCTGGACGTCAGAGCTCGAATTTCCGACAATTTTATCGCCGATCTACGACTCACTCCGGAGATCTCCAGAACACCGGAGGATGCACACTCTTCCCGGCCGGGCGGAAGTGAGCGGAGGCGGCGCCGAGATCGTAAACAAAGGCGGGGTAGGCGCGGAGGGCTACGAGCTAAGCTAAGGCTTACACCACATCGGCTGCCCTTACCCAGCATTTTCCTTGCCAATGTCCGCTCTCTGGTTAATAAAATGGATGAAATACGGCTTTCCATCACCAATAACAGAAGGATTATGGACTCAAACGTCATGATTTTCACAGAAACATGGCTAAATGACAGCTGCCCGGACAACGCTATTGAGTTAGCAGGACGCCACACACACCGAGCCGACAGGATAGCAGAAGACTCCGGCAAGACCAGAGGTGGAGGTTTGTGCATTTACATCAACAAAGCTTGGTGCACAGACTCAACTACTACCGAGAGACAATGCTCTCCAAATGTGGAGTTTTTAATGGTTAAATGCAGGCCTTATTATCTCCCTAGAGAACTCACTTCCATCATACTCACTGCAGTATATATACCCCCCGATGCTAATGCTAAGCTGGCTGTGAAAGAACTTTATGTAGCCATTAGCAAACATCAGACCAAACATCCTGAGGCTGCCTTTATTGTTGCTGGTGACTTTAACCACGCCAACTTGAAGACAGTCCTTCCCAGATTCCACCAGCATGTTTCCTGCCATACCAGAGGGGACAAGACTTTGGATCATGTTTATTCCAATCTGGCTGAAGCATACAAAGCAACACCTCTCCCCCACATTGGACAATCAGATCATCTCTCCCTCTTTCTCACACCTCGGTACTCACCACTCATCCAACGTGAGAAACCCATCGTGAGGACAATTAAAGTGTGGCCAGAGGGGACAGATGCTGCGCTACAGGACCGTTTCAAAAATACTGATTGGAATATGTTCACTCACACAGACTTGGATCAGTACGCCTCAGCTGTACTGGACCACATCTCTACCACCATAGACAGTGTCACCACCCAGAAACAGATCACCATGTACCCCAATCAAAAGCCTTGGATGAATCGGGAAGTCCGTCTCCTACTGAAGGCCCGCAACACTGCCTTCAGGTCGGGGGATACACAGGCCTACAGTACAGCCAGGGCTGAGCTAAAGAGGGGCATCATAAAGGCCAAACACCATTACAAGCGGAAGGTAGAAGATCACTTCTCCAACTCCAACCCCCGACGTATGTGGCAAGGACTCCAAATCATTACAGACTACAGGGCCATCAACCCCTCCCTCGCCTCCTCTGATGTCTCCTTTCTCAACGAACTAAACAATTTCTACGCTCGTTTTGAGAGAGGGAACCCAACAACGGCAACCAGGGCAGATGTGTCTGCAGAACATCAGTCACTGACTCTCTCTCCCACTGAGGTAGGAGCGGTACTAAGCAGGATTTATATACTCAAGGGAGCGGTTCCTGATGACATCCCTGGGCGTGTTCTAAGAGCTTGTTCTGCAGAGCTGGCAGGAGTGCTGACGGAAATATTCAACCTATCCTTGGCCTGTGCTGTGGTACCGAGCTGCTTCAAAACCACCTCCATCATACCAATACCCAAAAACACCAATCCATCAAGACTGAACGACTACCGCCCAGTAGCCCTCACCCCCATCATTACAAAGTGCTTTGAGCGGCTGGTACTAGCACACCTGAAATCTTGTCTCCCACCCACCCAGGACCCCCACCCAATTTCAAACAGCCAGAATAGGAGCACAGAAGATGCAGTCTCCATAGCACTCCACTCTGTCCTCTCACACCTGGACAATAAAAACACCTCCGTCAGGATGCTGTTCATAGACTTCAGTTCAGCGTTCAACACAGTTATCCCCTCGCAACTCATCACAAAACTTACAGACTTGGGCATCAGTTCCCACATGTGCAACTGGTTACTGGACTTCCTAACCAACCGACCCCAACATGTCCGGATGGATAACCACTGTTCATCCACCATCACCATTAACACCGGTGTACCACAAGGCTGTGTAATAAGCCCCTTCCTCTTCTCCCTCTTCACCCATGACTGCAAACCTGTCAATGACTCCAACATCATTATTAAGTTTGCGGATGACACCACGGTGATTGGCCTCATTAAAGACAGCGATGAGGCCGCCTATAGGGAGGAGGTGGATCGCCTGGCTGAGTGGTGCGACACGAAATAACCTTCTGCTCAACGCTGAGAAAACCAAGGAGATAATCGTGGACTTCAGAAGGAACGCTGACTCACATCCACCCCTCCACATCAAAGGGACAGCAGTGGAGCGTGTGAACAGCTTCAAGTTCCTGGGCGTCCACATCTCTGAGGATCTCACCTGGACCACCAGCTGCTCCAAGCTGGTCAAGAAGGCTCACCAGCGTCTCTCTTCTTTTTGAGGACTCTGAGGAGGAACCAACTGTCCTCAGACATCCTGGTGAACTTCTATCGCTGCATGCACATCGAGAGCATCTTGACCAACTGCATTACAGCATGGTACGGGTGTGCTGCTCTGCCACAGACCGGAAGGCGCTGCAGAGGGTGGTGAAAGCTGCCCAGCGCATCACTGGAACACCACTTCCTGCCATAGAGGATATCTACAGGAAGAGGTGTCTGAAAAGGGCTGGAAAAATCATCAAAGAATCCAGCCCACCCCGCACACACACTTTTCACCCTCCTGCCCTCTGGGAGGCGCTACAGGAGCCTACGGACTAGGACCACTAGGTACCAACCGACAACAGCTTCTTTCCCACAGCGGTCTCGCTCCTGAACTCTGCCTCCTGACTTACAACACACACCAATAACACATGGACTCAAACACATACACACACCAATAACACGGACTTACACAACACATACCGGTGCTTTCATCTGTTGTATACACTGTACATTAATGTATATACTGTACAATAGCCTACTCTGTTTATAAGTACATACTTATAGTATTTATTTACTCTGTTCATACGCCTCATATTTATAACCTGTTCATAGTCTGTATCTACTGTACATTTACCCTTTCATATTTATAACCTGTTCATAGTCTTATTTATAACCTGTTCATAGTCTTATTTATAACCTGTTCATAGTCTGTACATTAATACCTGTACCTACTGTACATTTTACCCCTTCATATTTATAACCTGACCATAGTCTGTAAATTAACACCTGTTTCTACTGTACATTTCACATTTTTATTACATATATATATAAATATATTTATATTTACTAAGCACTTCTGGATGGATGCAAACTACATTTCGTTGCTCTGTACTTGCGACATGTGCAATGACAATAAAGTTGAATTCTATTCTATTCTATTCTATTCTATTAGCGTGTGTAGTGGGTGTTTATTAGAGTGTGTTATTAGCGTGTGTAGTGAGTGTTTATTAGCGTGTGTAGTGAGTGTTTATAAGCGTGTGTTATTAGCGTGTGTAGTGGGTGTTTATTAGAGTGTGTTATTAGCGTGTGTAGTGAGTGTTTATTAGTGTGTGTAGTGAGTGTTTATAAGCGTGTGTTATTAGCGTGTGTTATTAGCGTGTGTAGTGAGTGTTTATTAGCGTGTGTAGTGAGTGTTTATTAGCGTGTGTAGTGGGTGTTTATTAGAGTGTGTTATTAGCGTGTGTAGTGAGTGTTTATTAGCGTGTGTAGTGAGTGTTTATAAGCTTGTGTTATTAGCGTGTGCTATTAGCGTGTGTAGTGAGTGTGTATTAGCGTGTTTAGCAGTGTGTATTAGAGTGTCTCTCTAGAGGACATGTCCAACATGGGATTAATTCAGGAGCACACACTGTCATATGACAGTGAGCTGCTATCTGCTGTTTGCTGTTTTCTGGAATGGGCAATATTCTGGTATTATCTAAAGAGAGAACTGTAAACCCATCAGTTTAATATTTTTGGTACTCCTGGGGGAAGTTAGTTTGGAGCCATGCTGGCTGGCGGTGACTTCTCTGAACTCTGGGTAGTTTTATGACAGGGTTGACTCTGTGTAGCACCGCTGAGTCCTCTGCACTTTGTTTGTCTGCTCTCATTTGTGTGAGTCCCTGCTGAGCCCCCTGGGGACCACCGCCTGCCAGCCAACATGCCGTCCAGTGGATTAATTACCTGTGTACCAACACCTATCTGAGTGACACCACAGTATCTGTGATTAAGAACTCTGCATGCAGCTTCAGGATCAGAGGGGTTTCATAGACAGTGTGTGGAGCACATTATGAGCTTAATGGCTATCGGTTACAAAGCACCTCTGCTAAATTGCAGGTGCGCATTTGAACCAGCGTACAGAACAGTAAAGAGCCTCATTAGAGAGGATTCAGAGCTGCAGTGATAATGGGGACGGGAATGGGCTGGGAATCAAACACAGGACGTTTCTTCTCATTCAGGGGAATACATTATACCCAGCTAATGGTCAAGATGGAGTTGTGTGTGTGCGCTTGTACCTCTATTTCAGTATCAACTTTAAATAATTAAGTATGAATTATTTAGCATCTGCACTAAATTATTGTACATCAATGATAAAGAATTCAGTAATGTCACTACTTTTAACCGTTTTATAACCACAATAAATTTCTAAGAATGTAAAACAATAATCCAATAACCAATATACATTTAATTCAGAATTTAATAAATAATATTTAGTATGTATTATGAATTATTCATCATCTACTATGAATTATTCAGCATCTACTATGAATTATTCAGCATCTACTATGAATTATTCTGCATCTATTATAAACTATTCAGCATCCAATATTATTTATTTAGCATCTACTATGAATTATTATTAAGTATCATATGTATGAACATATATATGACATTTGCCCATGGCTGCCCTAGTTCTCTCTAAGAGTTATAGGTTTGGTTTATAGGTTGTTTTCTCCACTGTGGGATTAATAAATAATTATTTTATCTTATCTTAATACTGCGCAATAATAAGACAAATACTCCATCAGGAGACGAGCACTTTAGGTTTGTCTACTGTGTTTATGTTTTATCGGCTACAAGAGAAATGAAACAGCACGAATGTAAAACAGTAACCGTGTAACACGATTGTCCAGGCGCTTGTGGGAAAGGCGAAACTTTAATATAACAAGGGCAAACCAGACACACAGTAATGAAACAGGCGAGAGTCAACACCTGACTAACAAACAGCGGAGATATCAGAGGGGAGCTGAGAGCCAGGCAGAGGTCAAAAACTACTGACAAAGTACAACAAACAGAAACAGCAGGCTAATCACTCGCGACACGCGTGGCCATACCTCACACAGAGTCGATGACATCCAGGTGAGGCTGGTCAGAAGATCTGCAGAATGGTTGGTAACTGGATGATGATGGTGGAGTGATGGTCTTTACAAGTCATGTCAAATATATTGTATTTATATATATTGAGTGTTCATGAGCACCAGCACAATGTCATATTTCCCAATGGGAACCCAGATTTGTCTGGGTTGAGGTTGAGTTGTATTTCAGCTATTCAACAGATGCACAGAAACACTGCAGAGTAAAGTCCTTCACTTACAACAATACAGCACTGGGATAAGCTCCAGCACCCTCCGAGACCCAGAAGGATGACTGGTTTGGAAGATGAACAGTTGAATAAATGAATGAATGAATGAATGAAAGTGATGTTTCTAGCAGGATAAAAATATTACTCATCTCACACATATCCTCTGTTTATTATCCGGTGTCCTAAGTGTTCACCACTAACCAATAGCCTATATGCACACAGTGGTACTGATGTACTTCTGGTAAGATCTCAGCCAGCTAACTCACCTCCGCTATCCATTCTATACTACAGCTGAACATTGCTGTGTACTGGTTTTCATACTGATATGGAAACCAGAAGGAAATGGATCACTGAAGGGAGAACCCTACTGTCCCTGTGCCTGTGTTTGTGTCGTATTAAAAAAGAGGAGGTTCCTGAGCCAGGCTCTGAGACACAGCGGTAACTATTAAAGAGGGGAGCTGCTCTAGTGGGGTCTGAGTGAGACAATTTCTCTGTTACAATTCCAGGACAGGGGCTTTGAGAGAGGAAGATGTGGCTGGCAGAGGAGGACACACTGGGGACAAACTTGAGAACCACAACTTTGCTTCAGCTTGGGAGTTGTTGACTGAGCTCCCGATGAAAGCAGTGAGGAGATCCGCTGAGGTGTTTACTGTTTTTCTGGTTCAGAGCTAAAATGTCTTGCAGTTTAGATTAAAGATTAGAGGCAGATGCAACTAAGTGTGTCAAGCCTACAGACGTGTTCACATGTCCAGATTAGAGGTGTATAATGGGAACATCTGAACCAGAATTGATTTAGTTTTTATTTAATTTATTTAGTGCACGCTTTGGCATCTTCTTGCCAAATTTCAATCATCACCAAATGAGTAGCTGGAGGTGTGGGATTGCAGTGCTGTTGGGAGAGAAGGTAAAGGTCATCAGGAACAATAAATGATGATAAGTTTAGACTGATATGGACCATATTTATTTAGCTACACATACAGAAGTAGTGTGTCTCAGTATGGCGTTGGGCGGCCATGTTTGCTAACCCAACATACCAGACTTCTTAAGTTGTAGAAGTTCATAATGGTGTCCTGTGATAATCCATCCCATGCAGCTTGAATATCCTCACACAGTTCCTGTAGACTGTGTGGTAGGGGTGGAGGTGGAGTGACACCAGGCCTTTGGGGCATGTGATGCGTGACAACACATGTTCATCTTGGTGCTGACCACGGTGCCTCCACTCACAGATTCGTTGGTCGCCTCCACCAAGACAAAAGCGGGACTTGTCACTGAAGATGTCCTGCTGTCATTCCACGACACCAGTCAGTCTTTGGTGATGTTGATGTGGTGTTAAGGGCATTTGGCGTAACTTCCTCACTGCTCGCTTAATATATGCAGTTGTGACTGTTGGATCAGCCAGGTACAGCGATAAGACCGATTCTTGCTTACGTCACATGTGCAGCTGAACATGAAACTTAAATCATTGGCATGTTAAAGTTTCATTCCTGTCGCTTGACTGCATATACAAAACTATAATGTGCTTGAAATGTACATGCTGAAATGAAGGGTCATTAGAACTTAAAGGGTTAATAAATGTCTGCTTTAGAGTATTAATTGAATGTATGTGTCCTCTTATAGTGCATCTTTCTCTTACGCTGTTAATCGGATCCAGTGAAGGAGATTGAGTTTGGGTTTGTTTTCCTCCTGCCTGAGGGAGAGAGAGAGAAAGAGATGATAATGATGATGGACAGGAAGAATGAAGAAGCTTTACAGACAGAAGACGAGCCGTATTTAGAGTCTGATCACACAAAGCAATAAAGAATGTGTCATCTTCAAAAGAGTGATTCACCGGTGCGCTGATACTGACGGGCGGATTATCATTTTCTTCGCAGGTAAAGAGCTGTTTGTCTTCTAGAAGCTCATAAAAGGCGTGTATGATTAAAAGTGAGCAAAGCTAAATAAAATACAGGTATTAAAACATGCACTTTATCCTGAAGACTGCGTGACAGTTCAATCAAGAACCGGCTGTTTTCTCATTATGGTCTTACAAAGAGCCACACAATGCACACGGAACATCACAACTGTGATTACACTGCTGCTGATTGTGATACACAGTGTATTCAAATGAACCCCTGTGATTTACATTCATGGCATTTAGCTGACGCTCATATCCAAGGTTAGTCTAACTTTCAAGGTTAATCATATTACAGGGAGGCCATTGTAGTGTTAGGAGTCTTGCTCAAGGACACTAATTGGTGTAGCACAGCATAGTCACCCATACCGGGAATCCAACCCCCAGTCTCCCACATAGGCTGGTGCTCGAGGGTGATAGGGCTATGAATACCTGGGGGGTGTGAATGACGGGATCCATAGATTGAAAGGAGGCGCCACAGTGCAGGGAATGTCTTGTTCCATGTGTGGAAAATGGCTCCAAAGTTGATGTTAATGATTGGCTAAAAGGAGTATCAATGACCATAGTGTGAGGGAAGTAGCTGAATCTGCAGGTGTATGGAAGCTTATGTTCATACGGGTCTACCAGCAGTGGCTAAAATCCCAGGCTACAGGGAATTCTTCTTGGGATTGTGCCAGGGAGGGCATCCACCAAATCTGACTCAACTGACCAATTCTATGGTGTCTGAACATTGATGTGGCCTACATCCAGAAACTTGTCCAGTACATGCCAAATCCAGTCTTACCTGTTACTGGAGCTGGTGGGGGTGTTACACTGTGTTAGGGACCGTTCATTCACAGGGGATATATACTCCAGTAAGCTTAGTCATTCACTGGATTTGTGATGCCATTCAGCTACTGGCTCAACTGCAGACACTGAGCTTATAATGAGTTATTTCTGTTTATCTTGCATAATTAGATTTTAGCAGCGTGTTTCAGTGAAGTTAGCGCAGGCTGATGCTGAGCTTTGTGATCAGCTCTTCATTTAACAGTACTCTGTAAACGTTTGGGAGCTGAGGAGATGACTGTTCCACAGTTTGGAGTCTCCTTTATTCGTTTTTTTCCAGTATCCTTTCATAATGCTCCAGATCGTTCCAGTAGGTGACCAGTGGTCTGTACTACGGGCAGGTCAGTGTAGGACAGTTTTATGACACACACTATAAACTGCTAGTTTAGTCATTTATAAACTACTTTTTATTCCATGAATGTCACACCTCCTGGTTCTCCCTCTGCTCTTGTTGTGCCTCCAAACTACAACTTCCAGGAGTTATTGGTCTATGACATCACATCACATGTCCAACAGCCACCAATCAGGACTCAGTCTACGGATCACTCTACCCTGAAAACGAATGACTCTCACCTGTAGTCTATGTACTTGGTGCTGTTTGTTTCTCACTGTCCTTTGCACGGTATTGCTGGTATTCCGTTCGCATACTGTTTATTGGTTTCTGCTTTCCTGTGTTTGACCTGCTTCTGTTTTTTGACCCTGTCTTTTGATTGTCGTTTGTGCTTTGTTTATGTGGACTGTTTGATCTCCTGGTTTTGACCTATGCCTGTCTTTTCACCTTTGCCATTTGCGATCTCCATGTATCTGGTTTTTGTCCTCATGGTTTTGACCTGGCCTGGTTTTTTGACGACCCTTCTGTATTATTTCTTTGTGACAGTACTCTTTTAAGTATGTACCAACAGTAAACTGCTATTTTATTCATTTTTAAACTGTGTTAAGTTTATGAAAGAACTGCTAGTTTAACTATAGGATATATGATTCGGTTTTGATTTAGGTATGTCTTTTATTCCTAAAATATAGCTCTAACTGTACTTTAAATAGACTTGCCTAAACATTTAATATAAACAGAGACATTTTCAGGATTAAAAACATAATTGTTTCCTTTACTACTTACTATTTAGTACAGGTATAGGCCATATATACTTTTCCATGTACTTATCAGTATAAGCCCAGAATACTTCAGGTATATCACTAATACATACAGAAATAGTAAACTGAGAGCACACAAGCTTATATTTAGTTTACTAACAGCCCCCTGAAATAAACCTCTTTGCAAATTGTATTTCTCTTCATGATTTACTCTTCAGTAAATCAATAAAACATGTCGTTTGAGTGGGAATGTTATACATACAACTGCATGAAGACCTGACCTGCAAAAGCCAAACACTCAGCATGTCAATCAAACCCAGATGATTAAGCCTAGTGATTGCTGTGTGACCTGCATTTCTCCAGGGCCGGACTAGAGACGCTCATATGATAGTAATGGAGCTGCAGGTCACATAATAACCCAGCAGTGTCCGCCAGGCTTTACGTCACTGGTCATTTCTCCCCTGGAGTCCATTGGCTTATTTTCCCGTGTTAGGTAATCACTGATTTGACGCTGTGTTTCTGTTGATCTTTAAAGATTCGTTCAGGATAAGCTATCAGACATAAAGCACCCACATCGCGCTCTCAAAGCCGCTTTTGTACACATCTGCAAAACAGTCATGAGGTTTATTTTACTGCAGTTTCGTTTGTTGATCGTGTTGTTGTGCAGCCGTCTGAGCAACAGGCTGCTGATTGTGATTCGGAGGGGACCTCAGGCCTGGTTTGCCTTCTTTTCAGAACAATCATTTCCTTCTGAAGCTTCTGAATCTGTCACCGTAGCTCCAACACAGATGCATGCACCACATCTTAGCGCAAAGGGACACTGCACAATAAGGGTTAGCTAAGTTAAAGTATATATATATATATATACGTCCACTCGTATATGTAGATGTACAGTCAGAGATAATCTTATCTGTTGCTGCACAGTGATAATCCTCCAGTCCATAATCAGTGGCACATGGTGGTGCTACCCTCAGGACGTTGCCCACAGGACCTTGCACACACAACAGTGTTGGCTGGATAGTTTTGGTTGGTGGATTTGGATCACTAGGTTCACTATGCTGACCCACAATTCCAGTGAACGCCGGGAGAGGCTCCAGTGCCCGCTGTGACCCTGGAGGGTAAGCGGCTTAGAAGTTTACCCTCAGACTCACAATAGATCTTCTCCACTGTGCCAAAATGGCCATCCCTAAGCTTGAGGTCGCAGGAACATAAATCTAGTGTGGGTAGCAATAATTGTCTTGGTGCAGCCAAAAACCATGCCTGATAAGCAGCACACTGTGAGCGGGTGGGTAGTCATAGTGAAGCAAATGTGCCCCTGCATGTGGTCAAAAAGACGTGTGTCGCACCATTGCTCCGATGTTGATCATGTATGTAATGCGGATACTGACTCACGAAAGTTAGTCCTTGCACCTGCAGCATCAGGAACCGTCTCAGAGCTTTCTGACTGGACCTCATATATACTACCAGGTCCGCTCACTCACACTGATGTTATAAGGTGTGTTTCAACGTGGATGGCTTGTTGAGCATGTTCCAGCCAATCACAATGGAGCTCATTTACGTACTGTATATCCCCCAAAGGCCCGTAACAAAGCCAAAACAGCCTGTTTATCAGTAAAGGTTAGACAAAGGTTGGACAATACGAATGTGGCAATGAAGTATGACAGTTTTGGCATATACACCCACACGCATATCAAAACAGGACCTTGTGGAATAAATAATATTCAGGAACATGTCGGAAAACAGCCCCTTTATCTGAAAAGTAGCTATGAGAAAACCCTAATTCTACCAGGCGTCCCCAAATGGTAGCGTGGGCTGTTGTATAAAATAGCTTCAAGGTCCGTCGGAGGCATCAAAGTTGGGCCTTGTTTGTTCTGGCATTGATGTGTAGCTCTCTTTCTGAGCACTGGCTCAGAGCTGCCTAATTAAAGGATGGACCAGACTGAATGCTCTGTGGACAACACACAGCTGCACTGCGCCTGAAGGGATTAGCCAAGACCCCCACAGATCGACCGAGCTGGAGAACAGAGACCAGCTGGAGCCAGCTCAGGTAGTGTGTAAATACTAGCCGCTCATTTAATTGGTTATTAGTTATGTTATTAGTTTAGTGATGCTTGAAGGGAGCAGTTACCGCCAGTTCCAGATCAGCAAATAATTAAACACAGCAGCCGTTAGTGAAACTTAGTGAAAGTTCAATCTAGATGTTTCTAATAAAGTGGCCAGCTGGTGGAAGCACAAGGTAGGCGTTTCTAATAAAGTGGCCAGTGAGTGGAAGTACAAGGTAGGTGTTTCTAATAAAGTGGCCAGTAAGTGGAAGTACAAGGTAGGTGTTTCTAATAAAGTGGCCAGCTGGTGGAAGCACAAGGTAGGCGTTTCTAATAAAGTGGCCAGTGAGTGGAAGTACAAGGTAGGTGTTTCTAATAAAGTGGCCAGTGAGTGGAAGTACAAGGTAGGTGTTTCTAATAAAGTGGCCAGTGAGTGGAAGTACAAGGTAGGTGTTTCTAATAAAGTGGCCAGTATGTGGAAGTACAAGGTAGGTGTTTCTAATAAAGTGGCCAGCTGGTGGAAGCACAAGGTAGGCGTTTCTAATAAAGTGGCCAGTGAGTGGAAGTACAAGAAATAAAGTGGCCAGTGAGTGGAAGTACAAGGTAGTGTTTTCTAATAAAGTGGCCAGTAGTGGAAGTACAAGGTAGGTGTGTTTCTAATAATGGCCAGTGAGTGGAAAGTACAAGGTAGGTGTTTCTATGGCCAGTAAGTGGAAGGGTGGGTGTTTCTAAACAAGTGGCCAGTGTGTGGAAGTACAAGGTGGGTGTTTTAATAAAGTGGCCAGTGTGTGCTGTGTACAAGAGGGTGTTTTTCTAATAAAGTGGCCAGTGCCCTGAGATGGTGTTTCTAATAAAGTGGCCAGTGTGTGGAAGTACAAGGCTGTTTTTTCTAATAAAGTGGCCAGTGTGTGGAAGTACAAGATGGGTGTTTCTAATAAAGTGGCCAGTGTGTGGAAGTACAAGATGGGTGTTTCTAATAAAGTGGCCAGTGTGTGGAAGTACAAGGTAGGTGTTCCTAATAAAGTGGCCAGTGTGTGGAAGTACAAGGTGGGTGTTTCTACTAAAGTGGCCAGTGTGTGGAAGTACAAGGTGGGTGTTTCTAATAAAGTGGCCAGTGTGTGGAAGTACAAGGTGGGTGTTTCTAATAAAGTGGCCAGTCAGTGTGTGTGTTTTGAATATGATCTGATGATGAAGGAACAGATATGAAAGGGAAAATAAACAGTGGAGCAGGATGGATGTCTTATCTCAGCGTGCTGGACGTCCGGGTGCCCTGAAACGCTCTTCTTTAACTTAGATTAATGTGTTTCTGTGTAAGTGCTGTCATACTTCATCTGTATTTTTATGAATATGGGAAACAGACGTATGGGAGTTCATCTCGAAACAGAATCAATTCAAGCCAAAACCTGTGCAGCATTTATGACGAGCAGCCCTCAGACACTACAGAAGTAGTGTCTCTCAGTATGACGTCATACCAGACATACCAGACATCTCAGCATGGAGTTGTAGAGGTCCCTTACGGTGTCCGGTGATAATCCATCCAATGGTGGAGTGACACCAGGCCTTCTGGATGTGTGACAGCACATGCTGATCTTGGTGCTGACCACGGTGCCTCCACACACGGATTTGTTAGACGTCTCCACCAAGACAAAAGCAGGACTCGTCACTGAAGATGACCCTATGTCGTTCTGAGTCACTCCATGACAGTCTGGCACAACACCATTGCAGTCTTTGGTGATGTTGACGTGGTGTAAAGGACAGTCGTCGTAACGGCCTGTGTGCATGTAGTCCTGTGTGGTGCAGCCGTCTGCCATTGGTGCTGCACTAACAGGATGACTCATGGAGGACACCACTGCTCCCTGAATATCTGCGGTCGTGGCTGTCGGGTCAGTCAGGTGCAGAGATAAGGTCACATGTGCGGCTGAGCGTGGAACTTGAATCATTGCCATGTCTCATGATGTCAAACCCTCCCACCAAGTTTCATTCCTGTCGGTTGCCTTCTTCTTGGTGCAACTATTTGTGCAGCTGTTCCTTTGATGATGAGTGTATGTCTCGTATTACATTATATAAAGATATTACAAGATCTTATCAAAAACTATCTATCTATCTATCTATCTATCTATATTTATATATTGTAATTTTCATCACAGGTACACTTCAACTATAAAGAGTGTATGTGTAAATTATGGTGGAAGATAAGTATTTGGTCAATAACAAACGAACACGATTTCTGTCTTTCACAGACCCGTAACTTCTTCTTTAAGGAGCTCTTCTGTCCTCCACTCGTTACTGTTATAAATGGCACCTGTTTGACCTTGTTATCTGTATAACAGACACCTGTCCACAGCCTCAAACAGTCAGACTCCAAACTCAACCACAGCCAAGACCAAAGAGCTGTCGAACGACACCAGGAAGAAAACTGTAGACCTGCACCAGGCTGGGTGTAGTGGATACACAATAGGCAAACAGGTCGGTGTAAATAAATCAACTGTGGGAGCAACTGTAAGAAAATGGAAGACATACGACGCCATTGATAATCTCCCTCGATCTGGGGCCCCACGCAAGATCTCATGCCGTAAAGTCAAAATGATCATGAGAACGGTGAGCAAAAATCCCAGAACTACACGGAGGGACCTGATGAAGGACCTGCAGAGAGCTGGAACCAATGTCACAATGGCTACCATCAGTAACACACCACTACTAGAGGAACTCAAATCCTGCAGTGCCAGGCGTGTCCCCTGCTTAAGCCACTACATGTCCAGGCCCGTCTGAAGTTTGCCAGAGAGCATATGGATGATCCAGAAGAGGATTGGGAGAATATCATGTGGTCAGATGAAACCAGAATAGAACTTTTTGGTAAAAACTCAACTCGTCCTGTTTGGAGGAAGAAGAATGCTGAGTTGCCTCCCAAGAACACCATACCTACTGTGAAGCATGGGGGTGGAGACATCATGCCTTGGCGCTGTTTTCCTGCAGAGGACACAGGACGACTGATCCATGTTAGGGGAAGAATGAATGGGGCCAAGTATCGTGAGATGTAAAGCCAAAACCTCCTTCCATCAGTGAGAGCACTGAAGATGGAACGTGGCTGGGTCTTCCAGCATGACAATGATCCCAAACACACCGCTCGGGCGACGAAGGAGTGGCTTCGTAAAAAAGCATTTCAAGGTCCTGGAGTGGCCTAGCCAGTCTCCAGACCTCAACCCCATAGAAAATTTGTAGAGGGAGTTGAAAGTACATGTTGCCCAGTGACAGCCCCAAAACCTCACTGCTCTAGAGGTGATCTGAACGGAGGAGTGGGCCACAATACCAGCTACAGTGTGTGCAAACCTGGTGAAGACTTAAAGGAAACGTTTGACTCTCATAGTATATATATATATATATATATATATAGTAAAAGTAATATAAAGTATATTTTAATGTACGTTAATTTGTATTTTAATAGGTACTAATGGTTATAATAATGATTATCATTATACACATATATGTATATTAGTGTACTAAGTACACTTCACTAAGTATTCCTCAGTGTACTCCTTCACTTCTCCTGGGAAAACAGTGTAGCAGACATCAGGCAGCGTACTAACTTTCTGTAAGGGAACTTTTAGAAGAGTACGTCTGGTTCCGTTCACCACCATTATGAATTGTTTCTCTAGAGGACTGGACCACACCTGACGACTTTGTTTACATCTAAGTCCTAATCCTAAATGATGCAGGAATTCCGCTGCTAAGTTCTGCGCTTGATTTAAGCCGTTTTGTAATATTGCTGATAGTAATTACACAACTGGGCAAATGAAATAATCTCAGCTCTGTTTTCCTCTATGTTACACAACCCAGACTAAAGTGAGCGATTACAGCTCATTTAACGGCGTCATCAGTGGTTTATTATAGAGGAATCCAGGAAGACTTCAGGATTTTACGTCACCGGATAAAAAAAGGAAAGCGCCTGCAGGTCCTTTGGGGTGGTTTCCAGGGTGTGAACATGCGGGGAATATCTCAGCCCTGATGATAAAGCATTCCCAGCCCTCAGGCTGCGCACTCACAGCAGCTGAATGTCATAAGAGAACCTCATTTCAAAACAGCAAAGGAAAGAACCTTCTTAGTTTAAGGAACCATAATGGAGCCAGTCCCAAGTGTTTTATCCATCACCAACAGTGTTCCTTCATCCCTTCATCCCTTTATCCATCACCAACAGTGTTCCTTCATCCCTTCATTCCTTTATCCATCACCAACATTGTTCCTTCATCCCTTCATTCCTTTATCCATCACCAACATTGTTCCTTCATCCCTTCATTCCTTTATCCATCACCAACATTGTTCCTTCATCCCTTCATTCCTTTATCCATCACCAACATTGTTCCTTCATCCCTTCATCCCTTTATCTATCACCAACATTGTTCCTTCATCCCTTCATTCCTTTATCCATCACCAACATTGTTCCTTCATCCCTTCATTCCTTTATCCATCACCAACATTGTTCCTTCATCCCTTCATTCCTTTATCCATCACCAACATTGTTCCTTCATCCCTTCATTCCTTTATCCATCACCAACATTGTTCCTTCATCCATTCATTCCTTTATCCATCACCAACATTGTTCCTTCATCCCTTCATTCCTTTATCTATCACCAACATTGTTCCTTCATCCCTTCATTCCTTTATCCATCACCAACATTGTTCCTTCATCCCTTCATTCCTTTATCCATCACCAACATTGTTCCTTCATCCCTTCATCCCTTTATTTATCACCAACATTGTTCCTTCATCCCTTCATCCCTTTATCTATCACCAACATTGTTCCTTCATCCCTTCATTCCTTTATCCATCACCAACATTGTTCCTTCAGGATTCCTTTATTATCACCAACATGCCTTCATCCCTTAGTCCCCTTTATCCATCACCAACATTGTTTCTTCATCCCTTCATTCCTTTATCCATCACCAACTTTGTTTCTTCATCCCTTCATTCCTTTATCCATCACCTGTATTAAAGTCAGTATGGGTAGCTCACAGGAGGGCTTGGGATATGCTTAGTGATGCCTGAGAGACTTTTGTTCCAGTGACCGTCAGTCAGTTGATCCAGATGATCTTTCTTTTCTCGGCTGGTGCATGTGAGTGTTTTTACATAGTACTGTAATCTTTATATAAGCTCATTATGACGTGAGACAACTTGCCAGCTCGGGTTGAACAACAAGACCCTATTCTATTCTATTTATTCTATTTTTGTTTTAAAGTTTATTTCATTTATGTTAGATTATATAAAGCTGTAATCTGTTCTAAAGTCATAATTTATTTGATTTTATTCCAGTTTATTTAATTCTATTAAACTGAAAATATCAATTCTATAAAGAGTTTTTACAGTTCTGTTCTGTTAAGTTTTGTAAAGTTGTATTATTTTCTAAAGTTGTATTTAGTTCTATTATGTTTTAAAGTTGTTGTAATCTGCACTAAAATAAAAAATTCTGTTCAGTTCTATTGTATTTTAGTCTGTTCTACAAAGTTATAAAGTTAGTTTACTCTAAAGTTGAATGAAGTTCTTTTATTTAGAATATTACGTAATACAGTATTCTTTTATAAAGCTGTATTATGTTCTCTTCTATTTCACTTCTTTTTATATTCTGTTTCTTTTATATTCTTTTCTTTATAGTCTATATAAAGTTGTATTCTGTTCTAAAATTGTGTTATATTTTGTATTTTATTAATTAAAAGTTATTTTACTGAATTTTATAATGTGTTCTGTTCTCAAATTCTAACCCATTTCTATACATATATATTCTATATATTTTTTATTTAGGTTGCAGTCAATTCTATTCTATTCTACTTTATTTCTTACTTTTCTATTCTATCTGGGTTATTTTCATTTTTATTTAATTTTTCTTGTCACATGGGGGTCAAGACGAGGAGGCAGGATATAGACGCAAGGATTTAATAGACAGTACAATGAGACAAAACAAAACCAAAGAAGCAAGACTCTAAAAACACTACACCAGCTTACAAAAACAACCGGCAGGGAGACAAAACACCACGCAAGAACACAGGGGACTACAGGGAGTATAAGTGAACAAGGACTAACAAGAAACACCTGGGAAGGGGTGGAGCTGCAATCCAAGGACAGGTGAGGGGACTGACAAGGGGGCGGAGACAGGAGGACCAAAAACCAAAACAAACAGAAGCACATGGAAAAGGACAACAAAAGGCACATGGAAGTGACAAGAGACAAAACCAGAGAAAACAGACAAACATGGTCAAAACAGGGCAGGATGTAACAATTCTATTACATTTTATTCAATTTTATAAAATTGTAATTTGTTCTAAGGCTGTATTTTGTTCTCTTCTATTTAATGTCTTTCTTTTATATTCATATATATATTTACAGTTTTATAAAGTTGTATCCTGTTCGAAGGTGTATTGTATTCTATTCAATTTTATTTCTTATTTATTTTATTTAATTTTATAAAGTTGTGTTTTGTTTTCTAGTTGTAATATATTTTATAATCTGTTATATAATCTATTCCATTTTATGCTATTATATATAACTCTGTACAGTTCTGTTTTTTTGTTCTAATATTTCTGTACAATTCTGTATATTTTTTCTAAAGTTGTATTAGATTTTGTTCCATTCTTTTCTATTCTGTCCAGTTCCATTTTGTTATATTCTGTTTGGGTCATTTTAATTGTTAATGAATAAAATATTATTCTGTTTCATTGTATTTAATTTCATAAGTTTCAAAAACATAATCTTCTATTTTTTTACTTTAGTTTAGATGGTTTACTGGGCAGTGCAGGGTTTATTCTAATTTCATTTGTACATATTCATAACTGACATGGTGAATAAAGTTTGTACTTTACTGAAGCATTTCTCTTCTAATGCTGATGACATCATGCTGCAGTAAACAGTACAGTTCAGTAACAAGGCAACCTGCTGTCTGCATTCTCCACTCACTACAGACACATTCTGTGAGTGTCAACTTCAAACCACTTCATCTCTGATATCTGACACGCAAAAGAGCTGCTGCAGGGGATTTTAGCGCATCTGGCAACGTAATAAAGGAACCTGACAGCTTGGTGAATTTCACTCTCAAACTATTTCACATCAGAAGTTTTATTAAGTACACAGTGGAGAATACAGAGACATGAACAGGGGAAGAAAGAAAGATAGACTGATAGAGAGAGAGAAAGAGAGGAAGACAGCAGTGGTGGACAAAGTACACAAAGCATGTAGCTGAGTTAAAGTACTGAGCCCCAAGGTAAAATACTCCCCCAGTGTGGGAAGGAGTTCCTCCCCTTACACCTCCACTGGAGTACAGGTACTAGAGTATGTACCTCCAAATGTACTGCAGTATGGAGAGTAACAGCAGCATGATTTATTACGGTTCTGATGTCCTTTTATCATTTCTGGAACCAGACTCTTCATCAGCTCAGTTCAGGTGAAGAGACTCTAGTGTCCCTCAGTCCACCTGTCTTTAATAGAAGCTCATTAATTAGTCTGGCACTGACGTCTATTCAAATCATCATCAGCACAGAACCCCGAAGAAGAACAGGTTCCATTAGCTAGAACCAAGCTCTGTCCAACAGCTCAAAGCAAGCTCAAAACACAGTGAGTGCTGTACACTGATTGGTGGGCTAGCTTCATGGTGTACCCTGATTGGTGGACACGCCTTATGTTTCCTTTGTTTGGACACGTGACCGTTATATGCTCACATAAGCCAAAAGGACAGACAGACCTGGCCATGATGTAGTGGAGTTAACAGGATGGAACACAGAAGGACATACAGATAGACAGACACAGTTGGGCAGACAGACAGCTACTCAGACAGATATATAGACTGAGAGATAGACAAGCAAAAAGATAGATAGACAGGCATACATCTGGACAGACAGACACAGAGAGAGAAACAGACAACTGATAAAAAATAGATATACATATACACAGATGGGGTGATCGAAAGACATAAGGAAAGACAGACAGGTAGATAGACAGGCAGAAAGATTGATATACAGTCACAGATAGGCAGATACACAAGCCGGCAGATAGATAAACAGAGAGATAGACAGATGAACAGACAGACAGATGGGCAAGCAGAAAGATAAATATACAAGCACATATAGGTAGAACAACAGCTACACAGACATATATGTATACAGAGAGACAGATAGATGAGCAGACAAATACATGAGCAGACAGATACATGAGCAGACAGATACATGAGCAGTAGACAGATAAAGAGACAGACAGACAGAAAGATAGATATACAGAAACAGAAGGGGAGACAGCTACAGAGACAGATACACAGAACAGATATATAGACAGGCAGACAGATAGATGAGCAGAAAGATAGATAGACAGGCATATAGGTGGACAGACAGGCAGGTACAACGATGGATGAAAGGAAGGCTAGGCAGACAGACAGACAAACAGATATACACACACAGATGGACTGAAAGAAGGATAGATGTAAAGAGAGACAGACAGATAGACAGACTGGCTTATAGGTGGACAGACAATACAACACAATACAAATGCAGTAAGACAGATGGACAAGCAGAAAGACAGTCAGATAGCTAGAGTGTAAGAGTGAAGACAGACAAACTAATAGACAGGCAGGAGGATGGATGAATGAAAGGTTAGACAGACTGATAGACAGGCAGGTAGACTGGCAGAAATATGGACGTACCAACAGACAGAGGCAGAGAGTCAATCAGACTGTCAGTCCATCAGTCAGTCAGACGGAGTCAGGACTGGGGTTTACTGGCCGGGTGTGAGTCCCACATAAATTCATAGAAAGCCAAGCGAGACTCCTAACAACCACCTGGAAGACCTGGCAGACCCACCAACATTGTCCCTATCAGATAAACATCAGCTACAGCTTTCATCTCTAAAAGAGAGGAGAACATCAAACTCCACTCCTGCTTCAGATCTGAGAACAGCCACAGGTGTTCTGTCCATCCTCCACTGTGAGAAGACACCTCAACTATATAGATGTCTGAAAGGAGGTGTAGCTGTTCAAGAAGCTCCTCACTGAGAAAAGGAGACACACACATCTAGGTTTATCAATTAGTTTTTCATTCATCCATTCAACCTCCCATTTATCCATTCATTTATTCATTCATCCAGCCATTCATTCATCCTTCCATTCATTCATTCGTTCATTAAGATTTTGAATTGATCAGTCGTCAGTTCACTGAACGCTCTGCGTTGGTGGAGGAGCAGCCCCCTCACCCCCACCCTTTCCTCCCCGTCCTCCCCTTCCACCCACCCACCCACTCTCACGAGCCTATAAATGCGCAGGCTGTGGCGATGCAGCTCCGCTTCTTCAACTCGCCCTCCTGCATAGGCACGCGCACTGCTGCACTTCAGGGAACGCGGGCTCGTGCGACTCGGACTCCAGCTACTGCCCAGCGCGCGCATCGCACAGGTGAGTGAGAGTTCGGGAAACTTAGCGTGGCGGGGAAACGTGTCCAACTCGAGCTCGCGAGCGCAAAGGAGATCTCCGTCTCACTCGCGCGCATTTTGGGCGTTGCTTTTTATATTGCTGCAGGCTCATCGAGTGCTCTTCAGTGCCGAAAGACTAATCGTGCTCTTGTCAGTTTTTCGTTTAAATGTTCCCGTTCCACCTTAAATGGGGCAGCAGTTACATTCTGGTGCCTCAGAACTTTCCTGATCCACCTTAAATGGTGCAGCAGTTACATTCTGGTGCCTCAGAACTTTCCTGATCCACCTTAAATGGTGCAGCAGGGACAATCTGGTGCCTCAGAACTTTCCCGATCCACCTTAAATGGTGCAGCAGTTACATTCTGGCGCCTCATAATTGCGTCACTCCACCCTAAATGGTGCATCAGTTACATTCTTGAACATTAAATAGATAGATAGATAGATATAGATAGACAGACAGACAGACAGACAGACAGATAGATAGATAGATAGATAGATAGATAGATAGATAGATAGATATAGATAGACAGACAGACAGACAGACAGACAGACAGATAGATAGATAGATACTTTATTGATCCCAGAGGAAAATTCAGAACCTTTAGAACCTTAGAACCTTCCTGTTCCACCTTAAATGGTACAGCAGATACATTCTGGTGACTCAGAACTTCCAGATTCCACCTTAATCTGTACAGCAGTTACATTCTGGCACCTGAGGCACAGCAGCTACAGTCTGGTGTTAAAGAATTCTGCTGTTCCAGCTTAAATGGCTCAGCAGTTACATTCTGGTGCTTTCAGAACTTTTCCATTCCACCTTAAATGGTGCAACAGTTACATTCTGGTGCCAGAATGTAACTGCTGCTTCATTTAAGGTAGAACAGGAAACATTCCCACCAGAAGCTGGTGGGTTAGGGAGCCAGCTTCAGAGTCCAGTACAGCTGATCAGAACGCGGAAGAAGTGGCTGATCCGGCTGGATTTGCTTGGATAGGGCGCTGTCTGCCTCATGTGGTGCTGAAATCAAACTGGATCCCTCTCATAAACACACAGAGAGGAGCTGCACTGTTGATCCCTGTTGCTTTTGATTCCGTGTTAAACTAATCGGAATGACTTTTAACTGAATTAAATCAAGAAGCTTTCCATTCAATTACAAGAATGAGTAATTATCCCAACCCCGTTTCCCCAAGCTTATTTACCAAATCGAGTATAAACAAACACTTTGGGCTCAAATCATGTTTTGGCACCTCATTACCCAGCTATCACCATCCTGGGACAATT
This sequence comes from Prochilodus magdalenae, assembly GCA_024036415.1. NCBI lineage: Eukaryota > Metazoa > Chordata > Actinopteri > Characiformes > Prochilodontidae > Prochilodus > Prochilodus magdalenae. The sequence goes on along the minus strand of JAMWET010000108.1, from coordinate 103,208 downwards.
TAATTGGCAATATATCATAATTCAGCTGCATATTCCAGCGAAGCCTCTTATCTCTTGATAGGGGTGGGAATGTGCATGATCTGTCTTTTCCCATCTGCTGGAGTGCACACCACATGGGGTTATTGGCATAATATGGCTGAATATTGAGTTATGGTCATATATTCATGCGCCTGCTTGGGCTTTCTATTTATGGTTCAATCAATTATGTTCCTAAAATAGCTTTCATCAGTGTTATTGTTTTTTTCCCCACACTGGCTTACTGGAATAGAGGCTGGGGAAAAGAGTGGATTCAGAACTGTACACAGTGGTGGTGAATAAAACCAGGCGTCCACCTCTAAAAGCTCCCTCACAGAAAGTTACTACATGAGATGGTTATGAATGCACTGTCTGATGTCTGAGACGCTGTTTATGATAGTGTGGAGAAGATTTCAGCCTTAAACTCCATTCATGGTGGAGGGATACATGCTGCCGGGGGCTGTGAGGTAAAATAGACCCCCAAAGAAACTTACTACTCCAAGTTTTCCTATATTATCTCATCCTCCACATTCCATATAGCACTCAGAAGACGTGTGTAGAATCACTGGTGGTTTATAGTAAAGTATCAACATGTGTGTTGTAGACATGGAGAACCCTGGTTCCCATCACTGTACAAAATATCTGAACCACCTCACACCAAGCCCACTCTCAATCACTCTGTTTACCCCTCACACCAAACCCACTCTCAATCACTCTGTTTATACCTCACACCAAACCCACTCTCAATCACTCTGTTTATACCTCACACCAAACCCACTCTCAATCACTCTGTTTACACCTCACACCAAACCCACCCTCACTCACTCTGTTTACACCTCACACCAAACCCACTCTCAATCGCTCTGTTTACACCTCACACCAAACCCACTCTCAATCACACTGTTTATACCTCACACCAAACCCACTCTCACTCACTCTGTTTACACCTCACACCAAACCCACTCTCAATCACTCTGTTTACACCTCACACCAAACCCACTCTCAATCACTCTGTTTATACCTCACACCAAACCCACTCTCAATCACTCTGTTTACACCTCACACCAAACCCACTCTCAATCACTGTTTACACCTCACACCAAACCCACTCTCACTCACTCTGTTTACACCTCACACCAAACCCACTCTCAATCACTCTGTTTATACCTCACACCAAACCCACTCTCAATCACTCTGTTTATACCTCACACCAAACCCACTCTCAATCACTCTGTTTATACCTCACACCAAACCCACTCTCAATCACTCTGTTTACACCTCACACCAAACCCACCCTCAATCACTCTGTTTACACCTCACACCAAACCCACTCTCAATCACTCTGTTTACACCTCACACCAAACCCACTCTCAATCACTCTGTTTACACCTCACACCAAACCCACTCTCAATCACTCTGTTTATACCTCACACCAGACCCTGATTAATCAGCTGATTTAACTGTGTCATTGGTGGCTTGTTATGGAATTCTGCTGTTTCCAGTCCCTACTTTAGAAAGATTTCTGGATTTTACATCACTAGTTAAATAGGCAAGTCCCTTTAGGTCTTTTGGGGTGGTTCCCAGTGCATTTACATCTCAGCAAAGCTGCTCCTTATAGTCCAGGGTTTGAGAAAAGCTGTCCAGGATTCTGTTAAGAGATGTGGGAGCTGAAGCTCCTATACACCAGCTTGTTTTGTGAGTTTTGTGTTCCACCTTGATATGGCTCCAGGCTCAGTGCATGCTCTTTAGTGCCAAAAGGCAAATCATGCTCGTCAGCGTGTTTCCAGTGACCTCCAAAGATCAGTTGGCTGTGCCTGGTACACCTCCGACAGGCTCTTCAGTGTGGAGGAGAAGTAGCAGCCCTACTTTGAGCTCTGTCTGGATGAGCACTGGGTAGAGTGCGGCCTGCCTCCCTGTGAAGAAAGCTCATTTCTGCCGCCTGTATCTGCAATCTCATTCTTTCGGTCATTACCCAAGACTCACAGGTGTGGGGATGTAAGCCGAGCGGTAAACAGAGAGCTTGGATCTATGGCTCAACCCTCTCTTCACCTCTACAGTCCGGTGCAGTCCGAGATACTTAAACTCCTCCACCTGGAGGAAATCCTCTCCCCATATCTTAAGGGGGCATGCCATCCTTCTCCCAGGACAGGAATGCCTGACATTAGCGAGGCATTTAGTCTCCGAGGTATGTCCGCTGATGCTAAGTGATACACGCTCTTTAGACCTTGGTTGGCGATGTGTGAAGACTGTATTGATCACAGTTTGTTCGTTAATAGCACTGATTTGGGAGATTATGATGTTTGATTATGTGGTGATGGAGAGAACAGTCTCATAGGTGGATACAGGTTAATCCACCTGTAAGACTGTGTTCTCTCCATCACCACATAATGGCTTGACTGATATTGTGGATTGTGTTCCCAGACTTACCAAATCTTAGTGTAGGTCAAAGAGCAAACAGTGTATCAGATCATTTACTGCCCCAAATATGATCAGCATGGTTTCTCCATCTCCAAAAGGGCACAGAAATGCCCACCAGTGTCAAGCAGAGAGATCCAGCATGGCGGAAAATCATTCCAGTATTAATGTGGAATTAGATCATAATTGCTAGAGCTCTGATTTCATGCACCTTTATTAAGTTTTTTCTACAGTAAACATTGTTCACATCTCAAAACATATTGTTCACTCTTCATTCATTCATCCATCCATCCATCCATCCATCCATTCATTCAGTATAGAAAATAAGATTTATAAATAGCCCGTTTTCCATTCATGGTATATGTGGTGCAATAAAGACATATTAAGCCGGCAAACCTGCCCACTCCAACAGCGGTCATAAGGCTTCAACCTATGGTATGAGAGCACAGCAGCCATTCAGGACCAAACTCATTTACACATGTCAGTCTTAGGCCTCTGAAACACACATTGTGCAAGGGTGTGACCGCAGACGGTTTCTAAAGGACCCAACAGCCAGGACTGCGGACATCAGCGAGCAGTGATGCCTCCATGAGACATCCTGTTACTGCCAGCACCATTGACAGACGGCTGCACAAAGCAGCACTACATACACACTGACCTTTAAAACACATGTCCTTAACACTGTGTTAATGTCACCAGAAACTGCAATGGTGTCGTACCAGACTGTCATGGAGTGACAGAATGTGTCAGAAACGTATGTGTTGAGTATGTTTGTAGCCTGAAAGCCACAGTGACAAAAATAGCCTGTTGAAGGAATAATGTGAGGTTGGTAAAATAGCTGTGTGAATGTATTATGACCCATTTTTGGTACATAGCATGAATGAAGTGAGGGGAAAAGTGTCCGATATGGGCCCTTTAATACCAGGGTTACTAGCTCCTGTGCTGTAGTCCAGTAGTGCCGTACCGATTTGTGCTCTCCTTCACCTGAGTGCCATCATTAGAGAAGTATCATTAGATGTGCTAGAACATGAAAACACACACCTGTGGAGTGCAGGTGGAGCGCAGCACTGGAATAGGGTTCAACGTTCCAAGAAACCTGATAAGGTAGAGGAGAACAGCCAATATTGACTTACTGATAGAGAGAAGAATTGGCTGGATAGGAGAGCGCAGCAGATCTCACAGCATGCAAAAGCTCAAACTTCTAATGGATTTTTTGAGCTTCTGAGCTGCAGCACATTAAAGCGAGCAGAGAATGTGGAAGGTGCAGATTTTGAGCGTTAGATCCATATCTGTGTAAGCAGAAGAGAAGGAGAAATCTTATTGTATGTATGTGCATATCCGCCATGACACTCTTGTCTTTACACTGAGTGTCCATCTTATTAGCTCCACTGCCCATATAGGAGCACTCTGTAGTTCTATATTTACTGACTGTAGTACATATGTTTCTCTGTATACATTAATGTCCTGTTCTTCAATCTTCACCCACCACAGAGCAGGTGTTATGACAAATAACATTCCATATAAACTGAGAAGATGCGTGTAGGTTCACTGGTTGTTTAGTTGGGAAACAAAATGTCTAAGGCTGTATTTGAAATGATACACTACTACACAGCACACTGCACACTACAGTAGTATGTACTGTATACACCCCCTGTGTGTAGTCTACAGTACAGTAACAAGTTCTGACCTACAGTGTAGTATACTAACACAGTCACATGGCCAGTTACCTCACATTTACCTCAGAGCTGTTATCACTGTATCCACTGTTTAGAGCTAGCTGCTGCTAACGCTGCTCAGTTCACCTGAACTATGTTTAGCCTAGCTGTTAGCTACCCTCAGCTACTTCACTCTAAAGCTGATCCTCTAAAGTGAGTTCATCTTTTATTAATCTTCACACCTGTATATTTGAACTTTCTGAGGCTCATTCTGATGAGAAAGTTCCCCGATATAATCACTACACCCATAGTTATACTCGGAGTTGGCTGCGTTTTGTTTCCCACTGTAACGCGCAGCCATTTTCTCTGACTGCAGCAGGTCGAGAGCTGGTGAGGCTGCGGTTCATGATGGGATGCAGTGACTGGAGAAGAAAACCATACGGGTATCTCCAGTACACTGCAGATCTTCAGTTCTGTCACATACTACATACTCCATACTACTTTTATTTTAACTGAGTACACACGTAGCATGCCATTTCGAATGCAGCCTATGAATGTGTTACCCCTGGTTCCCATCACCACCCCTGTAAATAACATCTGACCCATCTCACACCAACCCACTCTCAATCATTTTGAGAATTTGGAATTCACATTTATTGAAATATTGGTTAGTTAAACTGGGTGTTGGGTTTTAATTGTAAACACTGGAGCTAATTAGATGTAAATAAAAAGCAGCAAGCAAATTTCAGTGTAAACAAAATTCCCCATTAGCCTCTGCATTGTTATGGGTAATGAGATAAAGTGAGAAACACTCTTTGCATTTGAATTAAAAATATCTCCCAGCCTTCTGGAGCAGAGGCGAAAACAGGAAACAGAGACAAAAGGCCTGAGGAGAGCCTTTCACAGCCAGCAGAATGCCTAGCAAGGCCCTTAACCAAGTGTCCGTTCGTTCCTCAAGACTGAATGATGAAGGCTGAGTGAAACAGGCCACAGCTGCAGCCTCAAACATCTGACTCACTGCCGTCTTTCAGCACGCGCACCGTTAGCGCGGCTGTGTAGGTGGCAGCTGATTTGATCTGTTAGCTTTAATCTAACCTTCGGCAGCGTGTCTCACCACAACCTGCTGCTCAGGAAAAACTCTGGAACCATCATGTTAAGCTGCAAAAGTACAAAGTACAAAAAACTATTGTTGCTCATCCACTGTTTGTTACTGAGTGAGGATGTTTCACTAAAGCAGGGTTTCACTACTAGCCAGATGTATAACTCTAATCTCTACATGTAGGTACTGTGGTATATACTGAGTCTGGTCTACAGTTTCTCATTAGGTTGAGTGTATAACTCTAAGCTCTAAATGTAGGTACTGTGGTATATACTGAGTCTGTTCTGCAGTTTCTCATTAGGTCGAGTGTATAACTCTAAGCTCTATATGTAGGTATTGTGGTATACACTGAGTCTGTTCTGCAGTTTCTCATTAGGTCGAGTGTATAACTCTAAGCTCTAAATGTAGGTATTGTGGTATAAACTGAGTCTGTTCTACAGTTTCTCATTAGGTCGAGTGTATAACTCTAAGCTCTAAATGTAGGTACTGTGGTATAAACTGAGTCTGTTCTACAGTTTCTCATTAGGTCGAGTGTATAACTCTAAGCTCTAAATGTAGGTACTGTGGTATATACTGAGTCTGTTCTACAGTTTCTCATTAGGTTGAATGTATAACTCTAAGCTCTAAATGTAGGTACTGTATATACTGAGTCTGTTTTACAGTTTCTCATTAGGTCGAGTGTATAACTCTAAGCTCTAAATGTAGGTACTGTGGTATATACTGAGTCTGTTCTACAGTTTCTCATTAGGTCGAGTGTATAACTCTAAGCTCTAAATGTAGGTACTGTGGTATACACTGAGTCTGTTCTACAGTTTCTCATTAGGTCGAGTGTATAACTCTAAGCTCTTAATGTAGGTACTGTGGTATATACTGAGTCTGTTCTACAGTTTCTCATTAGGTTGAGTGTATAACTCTATACTCTAAATGTAGGTACTGTGGTATATACTGGGTCTGTTCTACAGTTTCTCATTAGGTCGAGTGTATAACTCTAAGCTCTAAATGTAGGTACTGTGGTATATACTGAGTCTGTTCTACGGTTTCTCATTAGTGTATAACCGTAAAAAAATAAGGTTGCATTTTGAAGCTTCATTAGAGGAAGCAGCATTACAGAAGCAGGATTGGGTTGAGTACCATTAGAGCTGAATAAACTATTACAGTGTTCAGTTTTGCCTAAATGAGTACAGTTTTGCCAGTTTTGCTCTGTATTGTTCCAGCTAAACATAAACCTGCCATCATTCTCCGCTTCCACCTCACATCCTAATTTAGGATTCCCGAGTACACGTTATCTAGAAGCTGTTAGACACAGTTGAGTGCCCTTAAACAGGTTGTTAAGTCAATCTCAGTGCTTGTTCACTCAGAAAGCTATGACAATTTCACAAGAAACGGTCGACAGGCATCATTACACTGCCATTTAATCGCCATGCAGCAGTCGAAGGGTGTCATTGCAGTGTGGCAGTGCTGCTGTATAATTTCCTCCCTCCTCAGAGTCATCTCCTGTAGGAGTTAACCATTTAACACACCTGACTGTAACCATGTCAGCAGACATCTATTACAGACCTGCCATCTGCTTCTTTACAGCTGCATAGAATATGACAGAATTACGACCTAAGTCCACCAAATTACCAGCATATATACCTTCATCATCAAAAGAATAGCTGCACAAATAGCTGCACCCAGAGGAAATTAATTTTACACTACAAAACTCTGTAAGACGGGAACACACATATGGCTACAGTCAACAGTCTCTCATAAGTAACACAGTCAGGGATAAACACTCTGATGTGGGATTTTTTTTGTATTCCCGTTAGCTGTGAGGCTGTCCTGCATCCTTTTATCTCTTTGAGCTCTGGCCAACCACTGGCCAGTCCGAGATGTACTTCTGCCCGGTCTCTTGCTTGGTCTCCTTTTTTTTTTCTTCTTCTCGTTTTTCAGCAACATGTTCTCCCGTCTCTTCTCAGCCTCTGCCATGATGCCAATGCTGGGGACACTGAGCTACTGTCTTCTCATAGCTCCTGAGGACCTATAGTTGTTGGACTCTGACGTGGCAGTTGTTGCAATAGGTCTCGTACATGCTCCTCCAAGGTTCTATAGCGTTAAAGCAGGCAAGTCCGAGTGGGAATGACAGAGGTGCTGTTCCCCTATTGTAAGTCTTACAGTGTAAGAGTATTGTAAGAGTATTATCAGAATAATGAACTATATATATATATAATATAATTAATTATATTTTAGGGGAAGATTGTTGAACAATGTTGCTTTAAATCCATTAATGGTTTAGTGATACAATGTAGAGGTGTAGATAGATAGACCCTCCCACAAACCTCTTACTTGTTCCAGGCTTTCCACTATTTTTATACAACAATAACAACATGAATACATTGCTTTGCAAAAGCTACTTTAAGTCCATTTTACTTCTCCTTGTAATTCCGACATCATCAGTATTGTGGATTTCAAGCTTCTTGTCTGGTACTAGGTCAGAAATGAGGTCAAATCAAGCTCAGTTTAAACTGTTAATCTTGCATTTATACCCCAAAAATGGATGGGTCTCTGAGGTGTGAGTCTGAGTCGAGTCTTAGGACTCTGGGGTGTGAGTCTGAGCTCAGTCTTAAGTTTCTGACGTGTGAGTCTGAGTTGATTCCTGTGTCTCTGAGGTGTAGGCCTGAGTCAAGTCGAGTCTCTGACTTGTGAGTCTGAGTCAAGTTTTGAGTCTATGATTTGTGAGTCTGAGTTAAGTCTTGAGTCTGAGTTTAATCTTGAGTCTCTGAGATGTGAGTCTGAGTTGAGTCTTGCATCTCTGAGGTGTGAGTCTGAGTTAAGTCTTGCGTCTGAGTTGAGTCTTGAGTCTCTGAGGTGTGAGTCTGAGTGTTGAATCTGAGTTGAATCTTGAGTCTCTGAGGTGTGAGTCTGAGTTAAGTTTGAGTCTGAGTTGAGTCATGCGTCTCTGAGGTATGAGTCTGAGTTAAGTCTTGAATCTGAGTTGAGTCTTGAGTCTCTGAGGTGTGAGTCTGAGTGTTGAATCTGAGTTGAATCTTGAGTCTCTGAGGTGTTAGTCTGAGTTAAGTCTTGAATCTGAGTTGAGTCTTGCGTCTCTGAGGTGTGAGTCTGAGTTGAGTCTTGAATCTAAGTTGAGTCTTGAGTCTCTGAGGTGTGAGTCTGAGTGTTGAATCTGAGTTGAATCTTGAGTCTCTGAGGTGTTAGTCTGAGTTAAGTCTTGAATCTGAGTTGAGTCTTGCGTCTCTGAGGTGAGTCTGAGTTAAGTCTTGAATCTGAGTTGAGTCTTGAGTCTCTGAGGTGTGAGTCTGAGTGTTGAATCTGAGTTGAATCTTGAGTCTCTGAGGTGTTAGTCTGAGTTAAGTCTTGAATCTGAGTTGAGTCTTGAGTCTCTGAGGTGTGAGCCTGAGTTGAGTCTTGAATCTGAGTTGAGTCTTGAGTCTCTGAGGTGTGAGTCTGAGTGTTGAATCTGAGTTGAATCTTGAGTCTCTGAGGTGTTAGTCTGAGTTAAGTCTTGAATCTGAGTTGAGTCTTGCGTCTCTGAGGTGTGAGTCTGAGTTAAGTCTTGAATCTGAGTTGAGTCTTGAGTCTCTGAGGTGTGAGTCTAAGTGTTGAATCTGAGTTGAAATCTTAGTCTCTGAGGTGTTAGTCTGAGATGAGTGTTGAGTCCGTAAGGTTTGAGTCTGAGTTAAGTGTTGTGTCTCTGAGTTGTGAGTCTCTGTTGGGTTTTGAGTCTCTGAGGTCTGAGTCTAAGTTGAATCTCTGAGGTGTGAGTTTGAATTGGTAGATAGGATTTTTTTTTACTCCAGAATTATAGAGTGTAGAGCGGTGAAACTACAGACATGGTGTCGATACAGGGGTCGTCTGTACTTACTTCTATCACAGCACATACCCAGTTAATACTAATCCTGCTCCTACAGGTCATAAAACAAAAAGCTGAAGCTGTGGAATAAAGTCTATGTTTACAGGTCGCCAGTTCTTACTGTATAGCACCAATCCTAATTGATGGGGTACAGACCTCTATTACCACTCAGCCACATTAACCTGGTACCTCCAGTGCCAAAGCTATTGAAGGAAACTTCAGACTATATGGTTAATTGAGAGTTCTTGCAGTAGTATTGCTTCAAATCCCTTTGATACCATCAGCTGAAATGTGATCTGGTCAGCAGTAATAAGTACTCACTCTGTTCCGCTGTGAATTTCTGTACAGAGTGAACTGAAGCGCTTGCTGCGAGTGCTAACCCCACATTTTCCCTTTAACCCTGCTTCATTCATCCCTGCAAAACGGGAGGCAGTGGAAGATCAATCGCGAGCTCTGTGAGAGCTCCCGGAGGAGAGCAGCTGCTGTGGTTTATATAAGGCACACCCACATACACAGTCTGGTAACTCTGTCTTTGTGGGGGATTTCCACTGAAAACATTAACAAAGCTCTGAGATTTGAGTCTGAAGTGTCTGAGGTGTGAGTTTGAGTTCAGTGTTGAGTCCCTAAGGGTAGGGTCTGAGTCAATTGTTGAGTCTCTGAGGTGTGGGTCTGAGTTGAGTGTTGAGTCCTTAAGGTTTGAGTCTGAGTCAAGTGTTGAGTCTCTGAGGTATGAGTCTGAGTCCCTAGGGTGTGATCCTTGTCTTGAGTCTCTGAGGTGATAGTCTGTGTTGAGTGTGGAGTTAAGCCTACCATCTCTAAGGTATGAGTCAAGGTATGAGTTAAGCCTAGAGGCCCTAAGGTTTAGGCCTGACGCGAGTGCTGCGTCTTGGAGTTGTGAGTCTAAGTTGAGTATTGTGTCTCTGAGTTGCAAGTCTGTGTTGAGTCTTGAGTCTTTGAGGTCTGAATTGAGTCTTGAGTTTCTGTGGTGTGAATTTGCAATTATTGGCAGCACTGAATAAGAGCTGTTGGGAACTGTTAGATGAAGGACTGTAATGCTAGTCTACAGTCTATAGAGATAGTAGGAGAAGTATTGAGTGTTAAGTGTTTTAGGAGTAGTGTTGAGTGTTTTAGGTGGAGTGTTAAGTGTTTTAGTAGGAGTGTGGAGTGTTTTAGGTATAGTGAGGAATGTTTTAGGAGAAGTGTTAAGTGTTTTAGGTGTAGTGTGGAGTGTTTTAGGTGTAGTGTAAAGTGTTTTAGGAGAAGTGTTGAGTGTTTTAGGAGAAGTGTTGAGTGTTTTAGGTGTAGTGTGGAGTGTTTTAGGAGAAGTGTTAAGTGTTTTAGGTGTAGTGTGGAGTGTTTTAGGAGTAGTGTTAAGTTTTTGGTGTAGTGTGGAGTGTTTTAGGAGACGTGTTGAGTGTTTTAGGTGTAGTGTGGAGTGTTTTAGGAGAAGTGTTGAGTGTTTTAGGTGTAGTGTGGAGTGTTTTAGAAGAAGTGTTAAGTGTTTTAGGTGTTGTGTAGAGTGTTTTAGGAGAAGTGTTGAGTGTTTTAGGTGTAGTGTGGAGTGTTTTAGGAGAAGTGTTAAGTGTTTTAGGTGTAGTGTGGAGTGTTTTAGGAGTAGTGTTAAGTTTTTGGTGTAGTGTGGAGTGTTTTAGGAGACGTGTTGAGTGTTTTAGGTGTAGTGTGGAGTGTTTTAGAAGAAGTGTTAAGTGTTTTAGGTGTTGTGTGGAGTGTTTAAGGAGAAGTGTTGTGTATTCTAGGTGTAGTGTGGAGTGTTTCAGGTGAAGTGTTGAGTGTTTTAGGTGAAGTGTAGATTGTTTTAGGTGAAGTGTTGAGTGTTTTAGGAGAAGTATTAAGTGTTTTAGGTGTAGTGTGTAGTGTTTTAGGTGTAGTGTTGAGTGTTTTAGGAGAAGTGTTAAGTGTTTTAGGTGTAGTGTAGAGTGTTTTAGGTGTAGTGTGGAGTGTTTTAGGAGAAGTGTTAAGTGTTTTAGGTGTAGTGTGGAGTGTTTTAGTAGAAGTGTGGAGTGTTTTAGTTGTAGTGTTCAGTGTTTTAGGAGAAGTGTTGAGTGTTTTAGGTGTAGTGTTCAGTGTTTTAGTAGAAGTGTGGAGTGTTTTAGGTGAAGTGTTGAGTATTTTAGTTGTAGTGTGGAGTGTTTTAGGAATTGTGTGGAGTGTTTTAGTAGAAGTGTTGAGTGTTTTAGTTGTAGTGTTCAGTGTTTTAGGAGAAGTGTTGAGTGTTTTAGGAGAAGCATTAAGTGTTTTAGGTATAGTGTGGAGTGTTTTAGGAGAAGCGTTAAGTGTTTTAGGTGTAGTGTGGAGTGTTTTAGGAGAAGTGTTGAGTGTTTTAGGTGGAGTGTGGAGTGTTTTAGGGAAGTGTTGAGTGTTTTAGGTGTAGTGTTCAGTGTTTTAGGGGAAGTGTTGAGTGTTTTAGGTGTAGTGTTCAGTGTTTTAGGGGAAGTGTTGAGTGTTTTAGGTGTAGTGTTCAGTGTTTTAGGAGAAGTGTTGAGTGTTTTAGGAGATGTGTTGAGTGTTTTAGGTGTAGTGTGGAGTGTTTTAGGAGAAGTGTTGAGTGTTTTAGGTGGAGTGTTCAGTGTTTTAGGTGTAGTGTGAAGTATTTTAGGAGAAGTGTTGAGTGTTTTAGGAGAAGTGTTGAGTGTTTTAGGTGTAGTGTGGAGTGTTTTAGGGGAAGTGTTGAGTGTTTTAGGGGAAGTGTTGAGTGTTTTAGGTGTAGTGTGGAGTGTTTTAGGGGAAGTGTTGAGTGTTTTAGGTGTAGTGTGAAGTGTTTTAGGAGAAGTGTTGAGTGTTTTAGGAGAAGTGTTAAGTGTTTTAGGTGGAGTGTTTTAGGGAAAGTGTTGAGTGTTTTAGGTGTAGTGTGGAGTGTTTTAGGGGAAGTGTTGAGTGTTTTAGGTGTAGTGTGAAGTGTTTTAGGAGTAGTGTTGAGTGTTTTAGGAGAAGTGTTGAGTGTTTTAGGTGTAGTGTTGAGTGTTTTAGGTGTAGTGTGGAGTGTTTTAGGAGAAGTGTTGAGTGTTTTAGGTGTAGTGTTCAGTGTTTTAGGAGAAGCATTAAGTGTTTAAGGTATAGTGTGGAGTGTTTTAGGAGAAGCGTTGAGTGTTTCAGGTGGAGTGTGGAGTGTTTTAGGTGGAGTGTTGAGTGTTTTAGGAAAAGTGTTAAGTGTTTTTTTTGGTGTAGTGTAGAATGTTTTAGGAGAAGCGTTAAGTGTTTTAGGTGTAGTGTGGAGTGTTTTAGGAGAAGTGTTGAGTGTTTTAGGTGGAGTGTGGAGTGTTTTAAGAGAAGTGTTGAGTGTTTTAGGTGTAGTGTTGAGTGTTTTAGGTGTAGTGTTGAGTGTTTTAGGAGAAGTGTTGAGTGTTTTAGGTGTAGTGTTGAGTGTTTTAGGTGTAGTGTTGAGTGTTTTAGGAGAAGTGTTGAGTGTTTTAGGTGTAGTGTGGAGTGTTTTAGGGGAAGTGTTGAGTGTTTTAGGTGGAGTGTGGAGTGTTTTAGGGGAAGTGTTGAGTGTTTTAGGTGTAGTGTTCAGTGTTTTAGGGGAAGTGTTGAGTGTTTTAGGTGTAGTGTTCAGTGTTTTAGGAGAAGTGTTGAGTGTTTTAGGAGATGTGTTGAGTGTTTTAGGTGTAGTGTGTAGTGTTTTAGGTGGAGTGTGGAGTGTTTTAGGGGAAGTGTTGAGTGTTTTAGGAAAAGTGTTAAGTGGTTTTTTTGGTGTAGTGTAGAATGTTTTAGGAGAAGCGTTAAGTGTTTTAGGTGTAGTGTGGAGTGTTTTAGGAGAAGTGTTGAGTGTTTTAGGTGGAGTGTTCAGTGTTTTAGGAAAAGTGTTGTGTTTTTTTGGTGTAGTGTTGAGTGTTTTAGGAGAAGTGTTGAGTGTTTTAGGAGAAGTGTTGCGTGTTTAAGGTGTAGTGTGGAGTGTTTTAGGAGAAGTGTTGAGTGTTTTAGGGGAAGTGTTGAGTGTTTTAGGTGTAGTGTTCAGTGTTTTAGGAGAAGTGTTGAGTGTTTTAGGTGGAGTGTGGAGTGTTTTAGGGGAAGTGTTGAGTGTTTTAGGTGGAGTGTGGAGTGTTTTAGGGGAAGTGTTGAGTGTTTTAGGTGTAGTGTTCAGTGTTTTAGGGGAAGTGTTGAGTGTTTTAGGTGTAGTGTTCAGTGTTTTTTAGGCAGAGGAAGAAATGTCTGGTTAGTCTGTAATTAAATAGCAGGATTGTTGGAGGGAAAGATGAAAAGTAGGTACTCATAGTGTTGTTGAGGTAGAAGAGTTGAGTGTTTTAGGAGATGTGTTGAAGAAGAATTTTATACTCGATACAGAGCGTGTACCACACGTGTGGTGGACACCACATCACCACAGGACACCACATTCTGTCCTGGGGAAACTGATGAGATTAATTAGCGGTGAGTGTTCAGTGAGATAAGAGAGAAGAAAGTGTGAGGTGAGGAGTGTTAGGTGTAGATTAACCCGAGTGAATGAATCAGTGCAGGAACTGACAGATGAGCTGAATGATTGACAGATTGCATTAAAATGCGGGTATCGCTGTCTGCAGGGTTGAGGAAGGGTGACAAGTCAAAGAGTTTTTTAGGAGGAGGAGGAAGGAAGTGTTTTTAGGAGGAAACAGAGAGATTAGTGTTTTAGGTGTAGTGATGACAGGCTGTGGAAGAGAAGAGAAAGAGGAGGGGATGGGAAAAAGAGAGAACTGTTGATGGGTTGATAGGAAGAAAACACAAGAAGGAAGGAGAGAGAGGCATAGAGAGAAAATGGAGATAGGGAGAGAAATAGTAGAAAGAGGCAGAGAAAAATAAAAGGGAGTGAGTTAGGAGAAAAGGAGAAAGATGTATAAGAGAGAGATACTGAAAACCGAAGTGAGAGAGGGATCTCTATATAGAGAGACATAGAGGGAATAGATGAGAGAGAGTAGATAAGAGAGATGTGTTGAGTGTTTTAGAGAGAAGTGTAGAGTGAGAGAGGTGTAGAGTCAGTGAGTGTGTAGATGGGGAGAGTGTGTAGAGAGAGAGGGATTGAGAGTAATATGTGTGGTATGAGCAGTGAGAGTGAGACTCCTCTGCTCTGAGAGAGAGTATGGGTAGAGAGAGAATAGATAGGGGAGAGAGAAAGAGAGAGAGAGTTGATAGAGAAGTAGAGTAAAATGGGGAGAGTGTTTTAGGAGAAGAGTGAGAGAGATGGGGAGAGAGAGAGAGTTGAGTGAGAGAGTAGATAGTAGTGAGAGAGAGTATCTAAATCAGGAGGACAGTTGTGGTATGAGTGAGTGGAGGCTCCTCTGCTCAGAAAGAGAGTATGGGTAGGAGAGAGAGAGAAGAAGTGAGAGTGAGAGAAGAGGGGGAGAGAGGAGTGTTTTAGAGAGAGAGAGAGAGAGAGAGATGAGAGAGATAGAGAGAGAGAGTAGATAGGAGGAGAGTGTATTTAGAATCAGTGAGGACAGTGTTTTAGTGAGGAGTGGACAGTGAGGCTGAGTGCTCAGAGTTTTTAGAGTGTATGGTTAGAGTGGAGAATAGATAGGGAAGTGTTGAGTGTTTTAGAGAGAGAGAGTGGGTTAGAGAGAGAGAAGGTGTAGGGTTCAGAGAGAGAGAAGATGGAGAGAGAGAGAGAATGTGGGGATTAGTCTGTAATTAAATAGCAGGAGAGAGAGAGAGAGAGATACAGAGAGAGAGAGTGATAGTGGAGGAGAGGTACTGAGGAGGACAGTGCGGTTGAGCAGTGACAATGTAGGCTTCCTCTGCTCAGAAGAAGAGAGAGTACTGGGTAGAGAGCGTGTACCATAGGTGAGAGAGTGGAGAGAGAGAGAGTATGGGTAGAGAGAGAGACATTCTGTCCTGGGAGAGAGAGAGAGATGAGAGAGAGATAGAAGATGGGGAGAGAGAGAGAGAAGAGAGAGAGAGAGAGAGACGAGAAGAGAGATAGGGAGAGAGGAGTAGCTAGGAGGAGAGCAGTATTTCGAATCAGGAGGACAGTTAACCCGAGTGACAGTGAGGCTCAGCTCAGAGAGAGAGTATGGGTAGAGATGAGATAGGGAAGATTGACAGAAAGCATTAGAATGGAGAGAGTATGGGTAGTCCTGCAGAAGTTGAGGAAGAGGATGACAAGTCAAAGAGAGAGAGAAGAAAGGGAGAGAGAGGAGAGGAAGAGAGAGAGAGAGAGAACAGAGAGAGAAAACAGAGAGAGAGTATTTAAATAAAGGAGGAAAAGGGGTATGACAGTGACCTGTGAGGCTCCTCTGAAAGAGAGAAGATGAGGAGAGGGGATAGGAAAAGAGAGAAGAGAACTGTTGATGGGTTGATAGGAAGAAAACACAAGAAGGAAGGAGAGAGAGGCATAGAGAGAAAATGGAGATAGGGAGAGAAATAGTAGAAAGAGGCAGAGAAAAATAAAAGGGAGTGAGTTAGGAGAAAAGGAGAAAGATGTATAAGAGAGAGATACTGAAAACCGAAGTGAGAGAGGGATCTCTATATAGAGAGACATAGAGGGAATAGATGAGAGAGAGTAGATAAGAGAGAGAAAGAGAGAGGGAGAGAGTAGATGGGAGATAGTAGAGAGAGAAAGAGAGAGTCAGTGAGTGTGTAGATGGGGAGAGTGTGTAGAGAGAGAGGGATTGAGAGTAATATGTGTGGTATGAGCAGTGAGAGTGAGACTCCTCTGCTCTGAGAGAGAGTATGGGTAGAGAGAGAATAGATAGGGGAGAGAGAAAGAGAGAGAGAGAGTATGGGTAAAGAGAGAGAAGATGGGGAGAGAGAGAGAGAAGATGGAGAGAGAGAGAGAAGATGGGGAGAGAGAGAGAGAGAGAGAGAGAGAGAGAGAGAGAGAGAGAGAGAGAGAGAGAGTAGATAGGAGGAGAGAGTATTTGAATCAGGAGGACAGTGCGGTATGAGCAGTGACAGTGAGGCTCCTCTGCTCAGAGAGAGAGTATGGGTAGAGAGAGAATAGATAGGGGAGAGAGAAAGAGAGAGAGAGAGTATGGGTAGAGAGAGAGAAGATGGGGAGAGAGAGAGAGAAGATGGAGAGAGAGAGAGAAGATGGGGAGAGAGGGAGAGAGAGAGAGAGAGAGAGAGAGAGAGAGAGAGAGAGAGAGAGAGAGAGTAGATAGGAGGAGAGAGTATTTGAATCAGGAGGACAGTGCGGTATGAGCAGTGACAGTGAGGCTCCTCTGCTCATGTGAAGGCCCATCAGACGGGGCAGTGAGCTTTATAGCTGACAGGATGTGCTGGCTGTTGAATACCTGAAGGCCTGAGGGGAGAATGATGGAGAATACAGGTATATCGGTGGAGGAGGTCCAGCTGCAGTTATACACTTCACTCCTCATTATTCCAAAGTACAGTTATTAATATCATACTCTCGAATCGCTCAGTAACTAACACAAATTATTCAGTACCTTATATGAGGTATTCAGTATGTAGTATGCATTATTCAGTATCTACAATGTGTATATCTACTATAGACTGCTGTTGATTGTTGTTGTTATAGTTAATTGAGACTGAACAGTCTAGACGATGGTGACTGACAACATGAATAGCAAGTCATAATCATTTGGCATTAATAATTTCTGTTGCTGTAGTTTTCAAGACGGCATTGTGTTATTAGAGGGGTCCTTGGGTTATTGGATTGTCACATGGTTCTGGAGTCTATTGACATCTAAACACCATTCATCACACAAGGAAAACATAAGTGTAAGCAAAGCAGGGAGAGTCTGGTTGTGTGCTTTGTTCCGGCCGGTGCTGTGTTGAAGAGTTGGTGTGTTCGTAATACACTACCGACAGGCCTGTGCTCATTAGCCAGGTTTGACACAAAGGGCAAAAAGTAACACCCTCGTCTGGCGTTTCCCACCTCGAGGGTCTGTAGCTGGCCCCATCTTTATCTGCCATCTTTAGTGTCTTATAATCGTCTTTATCAAAGTAAGGTCTTTGTTTTATTCTGGGATGGAAGTTGCTGCTAAGTAGCCAAGTACGCCGAGGTGGTTCGGTCTGGTTGTGTCTTTCTGTTGATGACTCATGACTTTACATTTCCCCAGCAGGAGCTCAGTTAAAAGCTCAGTGAGAGGTGAGAGCGTGCAGCTTTAATGGCTGACCCATATACTCCCGTACATAAAGGGAGCTTTGTAAAATCAGCCCAGCGCTGCTGGGTGGCACTGCTGAATGTGCTCATTCTCTTCAAATGGAATAATTCATTAGGCAGGGTCATAACGTGTGTACAGGGCTGCTTGGGATTGACAGTAAACGCTCGTCAGATATCGCCATCTCATCCATCACTGCGAAGACGAGGAGCTTTGTTAAGAGCTGGGACGTGAACAGAGACGGAAACGGATTTGCTGTACCTTTCATTATTCAACAACACCAGCACTGTCTCAGAGTTGTGAGCAGGAAGTGATGACAGAGCAGAGGAAGTCTAGTGCTAATGTGTTTGTCTGTGTCATTCTCAACCACTACAAATAAAGAGGTATTGATTAATCGACTTGGTCGACTAAATTTTTCAAACCAAATTAGTTGGCATTTAATTTTATGGTTGATTAGTTGTTGACATCATTAATTGACTTAGTCAACTAAAATTGATTACCAAATGAGCTGGGAAATTAATTTTGGAGTCGATTAGCAGCGGCTGTACTTTCTAAGGAGGCTGAGGAAATTTGGCATGTCACCCAGAATCCTCAGCAACTTCTACAGCTGCATCATTGAATCCATCCTGACCAGCTGCATCACTGTGTGGTATGGCAGCACTACTGTGAAGGACCGCAAACGCCTGCAGAGAGTGGTAAAGACTGCTACCAAAATCACCAAGATGGCACAACCCTCTCTGCAGAGCATCTACAATCTCAGAGTCCACAGGAGAGCTGCCTCCATCATCAAAGATCCCACCCACCCCCAACATGGACTATTTACACTTCTACCTTCAGGTCGGAGGTACAGAAGCGTGAAATGCCGGACTACCAGATTAAAGAACTCTTTCTTTCCCACAGCCATCAGACTCTTAAACAGTTGAGCTGATGTCTCTCCTCATAGACATCACTGTATTTATAAAAATTGCACTAACTCATATCATTCTGCACATGAATAGTTGCACTGCTGTACTTGACTGTTTGTGTCTGCATACAGCTGCACACATCGTTTTGCACATGTAACTGTTCTGTATGGTTATATTTCAGCTCTTTTTGCACAAACACCACTTTACTACAGACTGTTACAATGTAACTAATGTAGCACATACCTGCACAATGTATATAGCCTGTATAATTTTAAATTGTTTACATTTTATATTTTATATTTTATTTATATATTCTCTGCATGCTTAATTTTTGATCCTTGTCATCTGTCTATTTATATTTATACTTTTTATTCTATGACATCCAGTGTGGGCAGCAAAGTAAGAATTTCATTGTACAGGGAAACTAGTTTCCTTACTGTGCATATGACAATAAAGCTTTGAATCTTGAATCTTGAATTAGTTGGGGACGCTATTAATCAGCTTAATCGACTAAAATTGATGGCAGAATTAGTCACCAACTAATTTTAGTAGTCAGTGAGTTAGTGACATCATTACTGTACCTAGTCAACTAAAAATGGTCACCTGTTAGACAAAAGACTTCGAGACCGACGTTTGCAGAACTAAAAACCAGGAATGGTTTATTCATAAACAGGCAATCACAGCAAGCAACAGTACACAGTATAACAAAGGGAGAAGCTAAATCGGAGTAAGGGACAGGCGGAGATCAGAACCAGATAGAACAATCAGCGAGGGCAAACAGGTTTACAGGGGAATACCGAAGGGGGAAACCAAAGTGAGGAAGCACAGGTACAAACCGTAGAGTCCGAGCCAAAGGGATAAAGCAAAAGAGTAGTAGAGAAACGAAGGGAGTCGAAATACCAGAAAGGAACAACACGAGAAAGAAACGCTCAGGATTGCTAACCGAGGTTTGGCAAAGCTTTGCAAAGTGTGAGTGTTTGTGAGTGGCTTAAATACAGGAAGTAATTGGATTCAGCTGAGGTTAAAACTTGGGCGATCTAGAGCGAATCACAGAGTCCGACTGGGGGCGCATAGACATGACGTCATCGAGCGTGGCCCTCTGGGAAGTGGAGTCCTGAAGAGCGGAGAAGCCGGGGAGACGCGGAGGCGTGACATCACCAAATCTACTGGCAAACTAATTTTGGAGTCGATTAGCTGGTGGCTCATGAATCAACTAAAATCGATGACAGAATTAGTTGATTTACAGTTGATTAGTCAATGACATCATTTCCTCCATTTTAATAAGACCACTGATTGTAGAATTGAGTTGTTACTTGATTAAAGGAAAGTAAAGTAGCACAAATAACCATCATTTATACTTTTTCCAGCAGGGGTGCAACGGTTCATCAGCTAACATCGATGACCAAATTAGTTGGCTACTAATTTAATAATCGATTAGCTGGTTATGTAATTAATTGGTGACATCAACATTGTGCAGACAGACAAACTGAGCACTTTAATATTTCACTGCCTTTATTGATTATACTTATCCTTCCCTTTGCCCAGGACAACGATGCCACCTTCACCAACTTACTGACTGACGGAACATATCCAGTCCAATCACTCCTCAAGATGAATGCCTCCGAGACCACCACGGTTCCTCTTCCTCTCGGGACCTTATGGTGGATGGTCAACTCCAGCCACCTTTCCTATTTGCCAAACGTCACCGAAGCTCCTTCCCAGCCCAAATCTAAAGCCTGTGAGCAGCTGAACATTGCCACTGAGGTTTTTCTCATCCTGGGCATCATCAGTCTGCTGGAGAACATCTTGGTGATCTGTGCCATTGTAAAGAACAAGAACCTGCACTCACCCATGTACTTCTTCGTCTGCAGTCTTGCTGTGGCAGACATGTTGGTTAGCGTCTCTAACGCGTGGGAGACCATAATCATCTACTTACTGAACAACCAGCAGCTGGTGGTGGAGGACCACTTCATTAGGCAGATGGACAACGTCTTTGACTCCATGATCTGCATCTCGGTGGTGGCTTCCATGTGCAGCCTTCTAGCCATCGCGGTGGACCGCTATGTGACCATTTTTTACGCCCTACGCTACCACAACATAATGACGGTCAGGCGGGCGGCCCTGATCATCGCCGGGATCTGGACCTTCTGCACCGGATGCGGAATCGTCTTCATCATCTACTCAGACAGCACGCCCGTCATCGTGTGTTTGGTGTCCATGTTCTTCATCATGCTGGCACTCATGGCCTCGTTGTACAGTCACATGTTCATGCTGGCTCGATCGCACGTCAAGCGCATCGCTGCCCTGCCTGGCTACAATTCTATCCACCAGAGGGCCAGCATGAAAGCAGCCGTCACCCTCACCATCCTGCTGGGCATCTTCATCGTGTGCTGGGCACCCTTTTTCCTCCACCTCATCCTCATGATCTCCTGCCCCAGGAATCTCTACTGCATGTGCTTCATGTCGCACTTCAACATGTACCTCATCTTGATAATGTGCAACTCTGTCATTGACCCCCTCATCTATGCCTTCAGAAGTCAGGAGATGCGCAAGACCCTCAAGGAGATCATCTGTTGCTACAGCCTAAGGAACATCTTCAGGATGTCCAAGTAGAATGCCAACCTGTTGTTCTCCAGCAAACAACAACAAACTAGTGACCGTTACCGTGACGATGATGGTTAACAGAGAATGTTAGTGTTTGGTAGAACATAATGGAGTTTGTTGAAGCGGATTACCGCCAAGGTTGTCAAATGTCTGAGTAACTCAATGTTTAAGATTCAGTTAGAGTGGTTTGGTGTGAGATGGTTTAGATGTTCTACAGTGGTGGTGGTGATGGGAACCAGGGTTCTCCATGTCTACAACACATATGTAGACACTTTATTTACTATCTAAACTACCAGTGAACCTACACATACATGTCTTCTGGGTGTTTATGAGGAATGCTGATGATGGGAAAATAGTAAATATGAAATTACTAAGTGCTCTTTGAGGACAATTCTGCCTCTTCTGCATTTGGCTGATGTCTTATCCAGAGCGACTCACAGTTCACATTTACAAAGGTAGGCAGGGGCAGTGTTAGGAGTCTTGTCCAAGGACTCTTACTGGTATAGCATAGGGTAGGTAATTAAACCCCAGCCTACAGGGCAGAGGTCTAACCCACTACCCTATACATATGATGAAAGTCGAGTCAATGCTGACTGATTGCTGATGACATCATGAATAAAACCACAAGAGAAGGGAATACTTTGCATGAAGACACTTTGAAAAGCTGACCTGAATAAAGCCAAAATCCACAGGTCCGTAGACCATCATGTGTCCAATCAGCCCTGGGTCACATTTCAAGGAACCTTACAAATCAGAGAACCGTACAAATTTGTATTCAACCTAGAGGCGACCGAGGTTCGCAGAGCCAGAGGAATTTACAGCATCAGGTGTTAAGGCAAGTTTATGTAGCCATGTACCCTATGCCATACCCTTTGCTGTCGCTTGACAGGCATCTCCCCAGACATGTATCTACACATCGTAGCAACAGATGTGATTGGCCCACTTGTTAGCATATCAGCATTCCACCTTTGTATTTTCTGACTTCACTGCCATGTTTAAATTCAGTTGGATGTGAACTGTACAAACGTAGAATACAGTAAAAGCCGCCACCGTTTGTAGAGCGCCAAGGAAGTCAACACAGTGGCACAGAAACCCTATCGCCATCTAGTGCTTTGGCAGTGTAATTGCAGAGCGACTCAGACATGCCAAAGCACAAGTACTACACAAACATTTACAATGGTGTAGGCTAGATCTGACACAGAAGCATCAATCAGCCTCCCTCTCCAACCATACATGAGTCTTTATCGTACTGTCTTCAGGAAACTGGAGATACAGACGTTCAATAGCTGATCTTAAAAGCTCCCTAAAATCACCAGACTCCACCAGACACCATTTTTCGCCTGTAGCCTCCATGTTGTTAATGTCATATATAACATAGCTGCCATCAAGCTTACAAAGCATCATCACTGAGCAGTAGAGTTGACCCACTGGGTCTGTGCGACCCATATGCCTGCGTGCCCATCCACCCATTAACCCATCCATAAATTATATATTACCACACATTTCACCTTAACTCTACTGTGAGGGTGCTATTGAGGTGGGGGTGGGATCTAAACCTGACCTGAAGCACCAAACCACTCTGAATGAGGTTTTAACCACCTGATTATTGAGAAATGTAGAATGTCCTTCATGATGAGCAACTAATGGAGCCGCTGGTGGGTACGTGTTGGGTGGAAGAAGAACTGTGATGCTATAACATGTTCACTCTTGCTCTGAATCGAACCTCTTGGGACTCTCAGTGTACATACCAGAATGTCTCCAGTGTTGGTGGAGAGAGATGATTCATTCAGTGCCCTCGCCGCTCTCTCTCTCTCCTCTCCATCACAGAAATGTGTTTGTCTTTATAAATGGTAGTGTTTATAGAGAAACCGCTGGGGGATTTGCGCTGCGTTGTGGTGTACGTTAATTCGTGGGCAGGTTATCAGTTGAACTCTAAATGTTTTAGATGTTGATTTGGGAGGTCTGGACACCTCGTGTCTGTGTTACCGGACGAGTAAAAAAACGTGTTATATAATAGTTATAAATGCTGCACTCTCCAGGGACAGGCTATGTTTACCAAAACCCAAACGCTGTTTGTTCGCCATGTGCGTTACGCAACACAGATGCTTGTAGATATCAGTGTTCTATTATTAACAAGCAGGCATGGACTGTGCCGAATGTGGCTTCAGCTGTGGACCAGCATGTCCTTGCTGGTGGTGATCTGAAGATAAGCGATTAGGTAGGCAGAACGATGTTTCTGAGAACCGGCTCCAGTCTCCCGTGGCTCTGAATTTGGTGGGGTGGGGGTGGGGGGGGTGCGGCTAGGAAAGGGAAGGTGCAACCAGGCAAAAAATTGGCTTGCTGGCGTATAGAAGGGATGGAGAAGCCAGACGGCTGCTTTTCATACAGACTAGATTTCTGTCCCCCAGAGCCACAACCTGCAGTATTTACACACCTGAAAGAGCAGGAGCATGGTGGGGATGTCTCGGGGTCCCACTCTAAGCCCCGTGACACGAAGGTGAAGGGTTAGTGCATTCATTCATACAGATTTCATTTACTTTGTAATGACATCCTGAAGTGACACTGTTTCTTCAGTACTGAACAGTGAGGATCTGATATTTTCCTCCCACTCAGCCCTAAAATGAGCTGTTTATAGCCGAAGGATATCAGTCAGCTGTTAGAACAAAACCCTGTGTTCCAGATGCTGTATTTACAGGAGAAGAAAAAACATACTTTACTTTTAATGTAAGTCAATGGAACTGAACGTCTTTCCATGTCATTTTGGGTCATTCCTAGTGGTTCATTCGATATGAACACACAATGTAAAGAGCAACATGCCTTTTTAAATTCAAAAGCTGACAAACTGTTCAAACTGCAATGATATATTTTGTTGCTATGACTACAAACCCGGTTATCTCCAAAAGAGTATCTTTACAGGATAATATTCATAATAATGGAAAAATAATATATGATGGAATAATGGAAATTATTGTGCCATTTTTTAAAATTTCGATTAAAATGTATATATATAATATATATATAATAATTAAATATATATACATTTTAATCGAAATAAAAAAAAATGTGTATATATAAACTTTATTGCCAAAAGTATTCACTCACCCATCCCCAAGTCATTGAATCCATGGCCACAGGTGTTTAAAAACCAAGCACCTAGGCATGCAGACTGCTCTTACAGACATTAGTGACACAATGGGTTGCTCACAGGACATGATAGGACACGTGTGCAACTCCAATCGTGAAATTTCCTCAATACTAAATAGTCAACTGTCTGACCCCTGGACTGACACTGGGCACTATGTACTTCATGTGTGGCTGCTCTTGAGTCTCCCATTCCACTGATCCATGCTTTCCTAAAGGAGTGTTTGCACCTTATAGTAGCTGAATTCACTCATTACAGGGAAACCTGCAGACATATGATATATATATATATATATATATATATATATATATATATATATATATATATATATATATATATATATATATATATATATATATATATACCTCGTTTTACACCATAGGTTATACAATATTCATCTGACACTACGGCTAAAACATCTGGAAATCCTCTGTGGGATACAGCTAAGGAAGTGTTATTCAGTGTTTAGAATTCAGTGAGTGTCTGGAGATGGCAGTGTTCGTGCTCCCTAAGCGGTTTCATCAAGACAGGCGGAGATGAGCCGCCAGGAAGGAGGACAGACCCCGCGTAGCTGTGTCTTTAGCCACTCTGCATCCAAATTAGAGCGACTAATGTCGGGTTCTGAGTGCTTCTGTTGGTTAGAGGTGAAGCTGTAATCGCCAGTGTCAACAGTGCTGAGGGCATCCTTTGTTCAGATGGGAGTAATGTGAAATGTAATGGGATAACAGTCACCAAAACTCGAACGCTTAATAGGAAAATCTGACTGGAATACAGCCAGAGCTTTAAAGGGCCCATATGTAAACAAATCTGTGCTGGTTTGAAAGGAAGGATTTAATGTAGTGCATTGTATAAGCACTGTTAGTTTCGAAATGGGCTGTTTCTGTAATCTGTAATCACATAATCCAGCACATTTGCATCCGGTTATTCTGCCTACAGCAGGTTAGCCCTGGCTACTTATACTGCATCAAAGTGAAGAAAATATGATTTTACACTCATCATCAGAAGAACAGCTGCACCCAGAAGGAGGTGTGGGACTGCAGGGCTGTTGGGAAGGAAGATAAAGGTTACCAGGAACAATAAATGATGATACATTTAGACTGATATGGACAATATTTATTGAGATACACATACAGAAGTCTCTCAGTATGGCGTCGGGCTGCTGTGTTTGCTAACCCAACATGCCAGACGTCTCGTTGTGGAGCTGTAGAGGTTCCTAATGCTGTCCTGTGATAATCCATCCAATGCAGCTTGAATATTCTCACACAGCTCCTGCAGTAAGGGAGGAGGTAGAGTGACACCAGGCTTTCTGGAGGTGAGGTGTGACAACAAACCGTTTATCTTGGCTCTGACCATGGTGCATCCACACACAGATTTGTTGGTCGTCATCACAGTAACTCTATGACAGTCTGCCACGACACCACTGCAGTCCTTAGTGATGTTGACATGGTGTTTGACATGGTCGTTGTAGCGGTCTGTGTGCATGTAGTCCTGTGTGGGCTGCCAATGTGCTGGCACTAACAGTATGAGTCATGGAGGGCCTCAGTGCTTGCTGAATGTCTGCAGTTGTGGCTGTTGGGGCAGTTAGGTACAGAGATATGGCCTGTCCTTTCTTAAGTCACATGTGTGGCCGAGCATGAAACTTGAATCATCAGCATGTCTCATGGTATCAGGCCTACCCACCAAATTTCATTCCTGTGGGTTGATTCCTTCTGGGTGCGGCTATTTGTGCAGCTACTCGTTTAATAATGAGTTTAAAACGCAGCAGGAGGGTTTGAGGAAATGTTCTATGGGCCATTTAATAGACAGACTTACATAAACACTGTCTGTACATACATGTAATTACAGTCTATTCAGTCCTGGCTTTTAAACTCAAAAGGTCATTCATGAACACAAAGCCCTGCTGAGTTCTGCATGCAGGAAGTGAAAGCTGGAGACCATGAACAGATTGCTAATGGGAATAGATGATCTCTGACCTCCTCCCCTAATGAGAAAGCAGCTAATTTATTTGTTGTGGCTTATTCTTTGTGATTCTTTTTGGTGCTTGCCCACTCACACTGAAGCTATTTGCCATGGTCCAGCCTGGACTGCACAGCTAATCAGAACAGAGCTCATTTCTACGTATCAGTCTTAAAGGCACAGTAACAAATAGGTAGTTTGCGGTTTTGTGATTCTGTTGATGTGTGCAGTCTAGAAGAGAATGGAGGACATTGTACACTGTGCTAGTTTAGACACTCTTACGAGAGAAGGCTACAAAAAGCTCCCTGTGGATTCTTGGTTAGATCAATCTGAGCAACCACAAACCAGGTAAATCACTGCCATTTTGAGACCTCCTATGTAGAAAATCACTTCCTGCACGTCATCTGCAGGTCATGCCAATTGAACACCAGACATGGGAACAAGTCACTAAGTTGCAAGTAACAAGTAAGTCTCAAGTCTTAACAATCAAGTCACGAGTCAAGTCCCAAGTCAATACAAGCAAGTCTCAAGTCAAGTCCCAAGTCTTAAACTTCGAGTCCTAGTCAAAAACCAGATGTCATCAATATTTCACATAACTGGCAGCTGATTCATAGTAGACATAATCATAAATGTTTTTAAAGTTTTGTATTTAGTATAACAAAAACAACTTGCATCACTCAAACAGTTCAAACAACAAAGTGCTATTTTACTTAACAGGGAACAAGTAGTGCAAATCGTTAATTAAATAATTTGGCATTAAATAACCTGCAAAGTACTGTGCAGTAAACCTTACTGTAATCTCTAATAGATATGTACAAACGCAGTATGGAAAAAATGAATGTGACATTATACCACAGTTTACAGCAAACAAAAAGTCAAGGTTTATGGATTTAAAAAAATTAGGAAAGGACAAATCTTATGATTCATGATTCATATGAGCTGTTTCAGTATGCTATAAAATTTCTGTAAAGCAGGCTAACAAAGTACACTACATCAATTGTTTTCTCAACCCCTTGGGCCCTGGAGGCCCACTTGCCCTGCACTTTTTATTGTTTTCCCCCTTCTCCCAACACATCTGGATCCAACTAATCACCTCATACCAGTCCACACTACTGATTATAGGTGTTGAAGCAAAAAAAAAACAGTAAAAATGTGCAGGGCAGTGGGCCTGGAAGGCCAAGGTGGAGGAACACCACACTATAAACGAAGTTAGTAGAACACATTCCACCTACAGGAATTTTTAATGACATCACATTTCTAAACCCATAAGCGTTAATGTATGGACCTGTATTATATAGTCGTCGCCGTCCCAATGAAAAACAATGTATCTCCATTTTTTGTCCATTTTTTAGACTTTTATGCATAATTTGAAAACAGCGGCAGTCGTTTACCTCTTAGAATAGACCAACAGAAATGGCCCAAAACTGCTTTCTGGGTTCTTGACTGAAGGAAAATAAAAGTTGCCATTTTGGGAGATACTTGTTTTTCCTTGGACAGCGACGATATATATATATATATATCATATATATATATATATATATATATTATATTTATATATATATGTATGTATATATATATATATATATAATATATATTATATATATTTCATATATATATAATATACACTATATATATATAACAGCATGTGTGAACTGCTGTGTTTTTGACACTTTTCTGCTCTATGCTATTCACCAGTCGTGGCTAGATGCTGTGGTTCCTAAACACTTTAAGTAAAATCTCCACAGTGAACGGTGTGAGAGAGGGGGACGAACCCAACAGCTTTGTTTACATGCCTGTTGTTTAATTTATGTCGTATTTACAGGCTATACGCGAAATACATTAAGACTTATTCTTTGTGCACTCAAACAGTTTGAAGTGGTTGCACCTCCATCTGTGATCTTGAAGTCCTTGCACAGCAGTTATTCTTTTATTTACTTCTTTATATCTGTAGTTGAAACAGGATTATTTTTTGGGATCTGTTACTCCGTCCTTCTCCGCACAAAGATCAAAGATTTTTACATGGTCGCCCCCCACTAAATATGGCTGTACGGTTATTTACTTGTTGCTAGGTGGAGGGCTGATATGGGTTACGAAATATGTTTAAAGTAGGGTTGTCTCTGAGTCTTACAAGTCAGTCAGTAAGGTAAAGCTATGTCTTTTTAGTAATGTTGTAGTATCAGGAGTGATAGTCGGACTCGAGTCCAAGTATGTGTACTCGTTCCTGTTTATATATGCCAAAAATAATAACAGACTCTACAGGATGGGAAGGTAAAGATTCTGGAGATTTAAGAGTTATTGTCATGTCCAGAGAGACTGTACAATTAAATTCTTATTCTATATATATATATATATATATATATATATATATATATATATATATATATATACATATATACACATACTATTAGTCAGAAGGTTAGACCCGGCTCCTCTTAGCAGGCTCTCCTTTTGTTTATCTTAGTGCTTTACTGTAGAATAAAAGTGAAGACACCAAACTATAAATAGCACTACTGGAATAATACAGTCCACCTTAAACCCCTCCAGAATGGAACTTTACAGGAGGAGGAACCAGCTTAACCTGCAGCGGAGGCTGATATAGAACAAGGTTACTTATAAGCAGTTTTGGAGCAATTCTATTGGTCTGTCCATCATATACTGATTCTGTGGAGATGTGGAGAAATATAATACTGTGGTGTCGAGTCTGTATGTACTGTTTCAGACTGTGCTGTTAGCCAAGCACATTTAGATAGGTACAGTATATAATGTCTGTCTGTGTGCATCTGAAAGGTAAAGGACATAAGTACAGTATGTAGTAGCAGTGTAAATGACGGAACTGTGCTGTATCAGCCAATTATATACGTAAGCATCCTTAATAAGAATACGTGTATCATTCACATAATGATCATAATGCAGTATACACATAATAATACTGGTCCTTATGTAGAAGTGATATGGTGTGTAAAATGTTGAGCCTGTGCAGTTAAGCAGTCTGTTATGCCCCAGATTTAGTCCTGTAGAAATTAATATTAGGTGTTGTACATAAACTCACATAAGCATCATAACACAATACGAGACATAACTAAAAGAGAGCCCAAGAAAATGTAGGATATGGGTCTTTTAATTCAGCGAAACCTGCAAGATCCCTAATTTCTATTAAGGTTGAAGCGTCTGAGGCCTCTCTTCTGCATTCACAGCAAACCCTGAGTACCCTCAGACCTCCCATCAGAAATACAGTACAATTGAATACGAGGTGCTGGATTGAGAAATGGAAAGTGTTGTTCTTTTCCTTTAACGCAGATAGAACACTTGAACACGGTTTTATCACTCTCCACTACACATCTTCTGTGTGGACTGCAAGAGCAGTGAACAAAATACCATATGCCCGTATCCCACATTTCCTTGCTTACGTATTTGTGTAGTTTTATATCCCAGTAATTCTTTTGACCCGACCTCTCTTTATCTCTCACCACTAAGCAGTCTTATGTCCATGCCTTTAAGACATCCAGATATGCAAATGAGCTCTGTTCAGAAAGTTGCCCAGGCTGAAACACTCTGTACAAACTCTTTATGATGTTTATAGACGGGTCTGTTTTGGTGCATATGTGAAAATGCCCAGTTTAAGGGGCTGTTTGGCAGCTGGATCGTATGAACTGGGGAGTGAGGAGTGCATTTTGAAACCTCTACAGTGTTGACATACTGCGACAAACTGAAGAAACCATGAAGTAAGCCACAGGAGGGTTTGAGGAAATGCTCCATGGTATCGGCCCTTTAATAGACAGACTTACAGAAATACAGTATGTCCAGGCAGTAATTACAGTCTATTCACTCCTTTGAATAGAGATGGTCATTAATGAAAACAAAGCCCTGCTGAGTTCTTCATGCTGGAGGCGAACACTGGACACGATGAATAGTTTAGTAATGCGAATGGATGACCCCTGAACTCCGCCCCTACTGGGAAAGCGATTAATTAAGTTCTTTGTGGCTTTTGGTCATAGTGCTCCATAGTCCATATTAGGTCTATGCATGCTAGGAGTGCCAGACAAGGTATAGTAATAAAAATAAAACATTATTATTATTATTATTATTATTATTATAAAGTAAGTGGAAACCTAAAGGACATTAACTGATGAACTGAAATGTAAAGAGGAGAGGGAGAGGGAGCACCATTATATTCCTGGAGGAAAGTCCTGGGAGAACTACAGAGCCTTAGGAGAAGCTGGAAAGTGTGTGTGAGAGTGTGCAAGTGTTAGGAAGTGCTTGGTAGCCTCAGCTGGAGAGAGGAAAGAGTTTGCTAACCCATGTTTGCTGTGTATCTCATGGTTTCTGGCAAAGAGCAGAAATTCCAACTGGATACAGAAACCGTTCCTGCTCACGTGAGCAAACACTCACAGCTGCCCTTTGTCAGAGAGTCGTTTGGGTTTCATTGCTCAACATGGCCAATATCCGCCGCCTTATTTAACAAAAAGCGACTGACACAAACTGGCCAACCATTCGTGGTTATGCACTGCAGGCGACTCTCAATAGAGCCATACAGCAAAACCATAAGTGGGTAAATGGAAGAATGAGCCAAGGTTACCTCCCTCCTACATGCTGTGCCGGCTAAATCTCCAGGAACAACAGTAAAACATTAAACAACGTTTGTATGATACTAAACTCTCTTGTGTGGGTGGGGCAAGAGATGTTAGCCTTGTCATTGGTCAGGGAAATGCCTATGAAAGCTTTACCTAAGATTAAGACCACCCAGTTTACATGGAGAGGTCAGCTATTGGTCAGTGGAACATTATTCAGAGGGTTTACTGAGTACATGTTTACTGTTCACCTACAGGAACTAGACTCACCTCATTAGAATGAGAACCGATTTATGTCCCCCGGTTCTTTAAGGCCTCTTCCTGAGTGCAGTTATTGGTAATGCAGTGGTGAAAACAGTATCAGGAGTACAAGCTGATAATCCGTTTGAAATCTGGACTAATTCCAGGTGTGAACCGGCCCGGAGACACGCAGCCCGTTAGAGATTACACCTCTATAGCCTTATACAAGTCTGCTGTGGCTCTATAGGCAGAAATTCACAGGGAGCCCCTCCAACCAGCATTCATCATTATGCTCTAAATTATCTGATGCCCATGAAAAATGAGAGAAGTAAACTCAAAAATATTAATCTCTACCATCAGGGGTCTCCCACTGGCCTAGGGGCCCTAGCAGATGCCTGGTGGCAAGCGGTGCCTCTGGGCGAGACACTTTGTGCCACCAAACGTACCACAGTGAAGGCAGTTTAGGAAGCACTACAACGTTCCTCTGCAGAGTCATCACTACCCCCCTACGGCTATGAGATTTGGACAGGTTGTATGCAGCTGCTCAGCAGTGCAGTCACACTGCTGACAAACTCATGGCTCCAGCCAAACAGACTCCACCTCCACTCAGCAGCTCACTACACCTGAAGAAGGGGGTCCCGTAGTGCCAAGCCTCCATGTATAAGGTTGTATTTGTCGCGGTGTATTTCACACTGAATGTAAAAAATGGTGCGTGGTTATCTACCTCCGCCAGGGCCATGTTAATGTACTGCACTCGTTTGTCTGAATGAACTGTGCTTTATTGTTGTTTATTAGGGACGCATGTAAAATGAAGGTTGCTTATTGTGCCAAATGAAAAGAAACACTCCACAATAACATGCGACTGCAAAACATTCCAGTGCACTCGTTTCCCCTGTTTGTTTATATATTATTTGTGTAAAGGGTTTAAAGGTGCAGCCTGTGTGTGAGTGTGTGGTACTGATCGAACACTAATAAAATATATACATGCTTTGATATGAAAAGTGTGTGATGTCATTTTTACATAAGACTTCATTTTGGCCACTTCATTAGATCCACCTCCCTGTATCTATACAGCTCCACTGACCATATAGGACACTCTGTAGTTCTACAGTTACAGGCTGTAGTCCATCTGTTTCTCTGTTTACTGTATTACCCTGTTCTTCAATGGTCAGGACCCGCACAGGACCACCACAGAGCAGGTATTATGTGGGCGGGGGGTCATTTTTAGCACTGCAGTGTCATTGACAGTGTGGTGGTGTGTGGGTGTGTTGTGCTGGTGTGATAGATCAGACACAGCAGTGCTGCTGGACACCTCAGTGTCACTGCTGGACTAGAAATCGCCCATTAACCAAAACCATGCAGACAACAGCGTCCTGGGGGCAGTGTCTTGTGACCACTGACGAAGGACTAGAGGATGACCAACACTGATGAGCTATCCTCTCTGACTGTACATCTACAAGGTGGAGCAGTAAGGTAGGAGTGTCTAATAGAGTGGACAGTGAGTGGACACAGTGTTTAAACACTCCAGCAGCACTGCTGTGTCTGATCCACTCACTCCAGCACAACACACATTAACAGTCCACCACCATGTCAGTGACACCGCAGTGCTGAGAATGATCCACCACTGTGTACCTGCGGGGTGTGTGTGTGACGGGATCCACAGATTGTGAAGAGGTGGTACAGTGCAATTAATGTCTCGTTCCATGTGTGGAAAATTGCTCCAAAGCAGATATCATTTGAAAGTTTGGCTAAAGGAGTGACGTTATTAGGTACATTACATTACACTGTCTACCAGGTCTTCCAGGTGGCTGTTAGGAGCCCCTATTTTCTCTGCAGCCCGTAGTGAAAAAATTCTGGTTTCTTCTTACTCGTGCAATCCTTTATCTAATCTCCTCAGAAATCTCCTGCCAGCGTTTTGTTTATTTCCTGCTCTGATGTGCTGCCTCAACCCTGTAATCAACTGACAATGAGTTTAATCAGGTGTTCCAGAAAGAGACACCGGGAGTGAAGTTTGGAGGCCAGTCCTGGAGTGCGACGTTAGCACTGTTGTGGGTTTTTGCCCTATTCTCTTTACTAAGCTGCTGCACACTGCTGTGGTCTGTTCACTCTAGCATATATAAAGCTAATGAGGGACTCGCAATGACTCTCACATCCCACTGCAGAGCAACCTGAAGAGAATAATCACTGGCATCAAAAATACATTACCGTCTGCAGCACGCCAAGTCGATCCTTTAACGCACTGCTTCAGAACGTTCATTTACAGGGTTTCCTCCTTACTGCAGACATAGTCCATTACCCAAGGCATGTTCTCTGCTATAGTGTTAGCACTGTATACTTTAGCTATATATATATTATATACTATAACTTAGCTATAGCTACAGGAGCTCTCACCGTAGCAGCATGTAAATTTGCATGTTGTCCAAGTTCATAGATAATATATACTGTAGATTCAGAAACCACATGGTAGTCCTATTAGAGATCGCTGTACAACTACACATGGCTTGAAGCATGATGTAGCATGCTAATCAGGGGCAATAAGCTTCCTTTTCTAGTTAGCCACATTAGCCTTACAGCTCCTGCTAAAACTACAGAAACAAGGATCTAATATTTTGGCTGACAGACTAGCATATTACAAATATCATATACGGTATAATGAACGATTAATTAATATCAATGTATTAATATTGATAACGGTAAAAGCAGCACAGTGTAAGTTTTGGGGATCTGGTAGAACTGTGGAGCAGCACAATGAACACTTTGTGGCGTGCTTTGTATCTTGGTTTCTATCAGTATAATGTTGATACTGAGATCATCTAAGGCCTAAACTTGTAAACCCTGTATTTAATGTTAAGTAGTACACAGACAACATACGAAATGTTGACACTGCTGTCGTTCTGAATGTAAACCACTTTTTCAATTTTTGCTCGATATCGGATTCCAGCTGCTCTACAGTTCGGAATCCTGTTTTGTCTTCCAGATTGGGTGACTGGACGGTATGGACTGCAGACAGGTGAGTTCAGCCCTGGACTCTTATACTACAAAGTCATGCTGCTGTAGTACGTGCAGAATGTGGTTGATTGTCCTCCTGAAAACCTTCCCTGGAAAACACGTCTTCTGGATGCAGCATATGTTGCTTCAAAACCCGTATATAGCATTCTGCATTATTGGAGCTTCACAGATGTGCAGGTAACCCAGGTCATGTGCACTAATGCCCCCCACACACCATCATGCTGATAACAAGCCAGATAGATCCATGATTCCTAAAAGAATTTAGATTTTTATTTCACTGGACACTTTTCCACTTCTCCTCAGCTCATCTTATATGAGCTCGGGTCCAGAGAAGCTGGTGGTGTATCTGGAGCTGTTTATATCTGGGTTCTTCTCTGAAGGGTGGAGTTTTAACCTGCATTTGTGGAGCAGTGTTGAACTGTTATTACTGATGATGGTGCTGGGAAGTTTTCCTGATCCCATGCAGTGACTGCACTCCAGGATTTTTCGGTCTGTTTTCAATGTTGTGCAGTGTAAGGGGACGAAGATCACCACCATCGAGTTCTGGTTCTTATTCCTTTCGTACAGAAATTCTCTGGATCTGTTAATGATAGTATATAGTGTAGATGATGATGATGACAAAGTTCTTTGCTGTGTTACGTTGAGAAATGTTTTTTTTGGATTGCTGCTCCATTTGGTGGTGCAGTCTTCCACAGAGTGGTGACTCCTTCCCATATTTTGGTGTGAGGTGTAAACAGAGTGATTAAGAGTGGGTTTGGTGTGAGGTATAAACAGAGTGATTGAGAGTGGGTTTGGTGTGAGGTATAAACAGAGTGAGTGAGAGTGGGTTTGGTGTGAGGTATAAACAGAGTGAGTGAGAGTGGGTTTGGTGTGAGGTATAAACAGAGTGAGTGAGAGTGGGTTTGGTGTGAGGTATAAACAGAGTGAGTGAGAGTGGGTTTGGTGTGAGGTATAAACAGGTGTGAGGTATAAACAGAGTGAGTGAGAGTGGGTTTGGTGTGAGGTATAAACAGAGTGAGTGAGAGTGGGCTTGGTGTGAGTAGGACGTCTGGTTCCATTCACCACCACTGTGAACAGATCTGACTCGCTTCTCTAAAAACACCAAACCACTTTCTATTTTTTACTGCTGTTTATTTGAGCAGAAAGTTCGAGGAGCTAATGGAATTACCCTTTACCAAAGCAAAGTCACTCTCAGCTGAAGCATAATGAGTCACATCCCGAGGAGATCGTCATGTGAGTTAACACAACAGATGAAGGAACACACGGCTCTCTTTCTCCAGCTTTGACCACAGCCCTCTCCCCCTGGACATCCTTCTGTAATCTGCCACGTGTCTGCGACTGGGCCATCGTCACTTCAGCAGAACGCCTTGGCTCACGGGCACATCAGCCACAATGCGGCATCAGAGGGCGCTTTAAGGACTCAGAGGCAGCAGCTTTTCCCCGAAGACGCAGATTATTTAGACCTGGGGGTCACATGGTGGAAGTCAGGGAGGATTGGTAATATCTTGATGCTGAGGGGAGCTGCGTCCTGTGTGCTGAGAGGAAACAGCTCTGCCCTGAGACATGGTCCCGTACAGTCATTCAGTTAATATTTAAACAGGAGCTGAATGGGGGGTCAGGCCTGGGGTGGGCAGCTTCTGCTGCCCGAGTTACTAACTCAGTTTAGATCACGGTGGCTACATTCTGACTATATGTGAATTAATGAAGGCAAATAAGGCACAACGCCCCGCTTAAGAGGTCCTCCAATGTGTGTGGGAGCTGACGTATAAACCACACACAGATACAGGAAACAAACTGGAAAGGCAGACCGTGTCGTGTCTGTCTTGTCTTGCCCCTGTTTGTCTGTTTTCTCTGGTTTTCTGTTTCTTGTCTGTCCCATGTGCCTTTGTTGTCCTGTTCCATGTGCTTCTGTTTGTTTTGGTTATTGCTAGTCCTATCTCCGCCCCCTTGTCAGCTCCCACCTGTCCTTAGTTTGTAGCTCCACCCCTTCCCAGGTGTTACTCGTTATTCCTTGTTGTTTTATACTCCCTGTGGTTCCCTTAGTTCTGGCTTGGTGTTTTGTCCCTGTGTCTGTTGTTTTTGTAACCCTGTTCCCTGTCTTTTCATACTTTACTAGTGTTTTTGGTTTCTTTGGTGCTGTTTTATCTTATATGTTCTTTATTAAATATTCTACCTCTTCATCTTGTCCCCATGTGTCAGAAACAAAGAACTCAAATAAGCTTTACTGAACGACTGGGCAGTTGAACACAGCAACAAAGCACGTCCAAACATGAATGGAGAGGCGAGGAAACAGGCTAAGGTCAGAACCAGGGTAGACAGTCTGTGAGGCAACCAGAGTACAGGGGAGAGACAGGAACAATAGTCAGATGGCGGACAGAGGTCAAAAAGCCAGAGAGTACAAGAGAATGAAAAGCCAATAGGGACAAGAAAGAGATTGGTAGTTAAAGAATGAAAGAGGTCAGAACCAGAGTTGACCAATAGCAGAAAAGACCGCCCAGAATGGCAAACCGGGGTTTAGCAAAATTTCGCAATGAATGTGGCTTATATGCAGACTGTTAATTGGAAACAGGTGGGCAAATGCTCAGGAGACCTAGAGCGGGAATGATGGGGAGACTGGGGACATGTGACGTCATCAGGTGATGGGCCGTTGAGTCCAGGGGAGCGGTGGAGCCAGGTAAACCCGGAAGTGTGACATGTTGTTACTGTTACTGTTGTTTTGACATTTGGGATACATTTTACACAGAGTAACTGTGATTTAACTTCAAATGTTTGTTACATAAAACCGACTTTTTTTTATACATTCAGCCTCTAAGCCACTCGTCCCTTTGGGTCGTGGGGGGTACATGAGCCTCTCCCAGTGCTCACTGGGTGGAAGGCAGGAATTACCGTGGACAGGCAGCCAGTCCATCACAGGGCAGACACATACATTCACACCTAGGAGGGCAACTTACCATCTCCAGTTCACTTGACTGCATGTGTTTGGACTGTGGGAGGAAACCTTATACAGACATGGAGAGAACATGCACACTCCACACAGAAAGGACCCTGGATGCCCCAAGCTGGGAATCCAACCCCAACTCTTCTTACAGTGAGGCAAGAGTTTCTTCTTTTCCAGGATGTGTTTGACACAGCCAGATCCAGAAATTCCTTAATGTAACTCAGTGATGGAGAGTCGATTCCAGAAGAACGTAGAGGTCCACTTTCGGGTTAAAGACTGAAAGAGTTGATTCTTCCATGTTTTACTGTAGCTGCCGTTTTGACAGATAAGGGTAAAGCAGGAAAAGGCCTGACTGACAAGCTGTGATCTCCAGTGAGACGCTAAGGAAGGTGTTTCTAATAAAGTGGCCAGTTAGTGGAAGTACAAGATGGGTGTTTCTAATAAAGTGGCCAGTAAGTGGATGTACAAGGTAGGTGTTTCTAATAAAGTGGCCAGTAAGTGGAAGCACAAGTTGATGTTTCTAAAAAAGTGGCCAGTGAGTGGAAGCACAAGTTGGTGTTTCTAATAAAGTGGGCAGTGAGTGGAAGTACAAGTTGGTGTTTCTGATAAAGTGGCCAGTGAGTGTAAGCACAAGGCCAGTGTTTCTAATAAAGTGGCCAGTTAGTGAAGCGCAGGGGAGGTGTTTCTAATAAAGTGGCCAGTTATTTAAAGCACAAGGTGGGTGTTTTTAACGAAGTGGCCAGTGAGTGGAAGCACAAGGTGGGTGTTTCTAATAAAGTGGCCAGTTAGAGGAAGTACAAGGTGGATGTTTCTAATAAAGTGGCCAGTTAAAGGAAGTACAAGGTGGATGTTTCTAATAAAGTGGCCAGTGAGTGAAGCGCAGGGGGTGTGTTTCAAATAAAGTGGCCTGTTGGTGGAAGTACATGTTGGGTGTTTCTGATAAAGTGGCCAGTGAGTGGAAGGACAGGGCAGGGGTGCGGAGGGTGTTTATTGAGTGCAGTTGTAATTAAGGTGTATTCAGAGATAATGGGTTTGTTGTTAGCCACATCCTGTTCACTGAGCGATTGTGAGGGAGCAGGTGATCTGAATGTGACACTGATAAATGAAAGGTATAATCTGAGGAGCACTTTTTTCTTGCAGCGGACCAGAGGAGAAGATAATACATTGGTAGATGTGTAGGAAGAGGGGTGAATCAGCCCTCACAAGAACAACACAGGGCAACACGAAGGCCGGACACGCTGAGGAGCAACATGCAGAGTGAATGGACCATGGGGAAATAATTGAACAGCTGCCTGTGAGCATAATAAACCAGGCCTTTAAAGGCATGAAATGTTAATAATATCCTGTAAAGGCTTTTCACAACCTTTTCTCCACTGCAACCTGTGGGAGGAGAAATAATGTCTAAGGTAGACTCGGCTGCCCATGGTGACATTTAATTCCGCCGTGAGACACTGCGAGTTTAATGTTAGCTGGTCCGTGGTGTTCCAGCAGGGTTCCTCACTAATGTACTCACTTCAGTGGGTGCTTTCATCAGTGCCGCATTTTAGGGGGCACAGTGCTTCTGGATGATTAATGTCTAAATTGAAACCTCTGCGTCACCCAGTGTCACAGCGACTGCTTAAACGGCAGAAGATGATGGCAAATTGAATCCAATCTTCAGTAACAGCATCAAGTGGAAGTTCAAGGTGTATGACTTTTGTTCGGTCTCATTTTCAGACAGTGCTCAAAGACATACGCTCCAATATGAGGTTCATTTGATTACACCAGCATTATCATTCAGCCATTCAGAGACAGCGCCTTGCTGCTTAAACATAAAACAGGAATTCATGTCTATACAGTTTGTAACCTTCTCTTTTGAGTCTTGGTTCCTCTCAGTGGTTCTTCTTCATACTCAGTGGTAGTATCTTCTTTTGAGTCTTGGTTCATGTCAGTGATTCTTGCTCATGCTATTCGGGTGTTTCTGCTTTTGAGTCTTGGTTTCTCTTAGTAGTTCTTCCTTGTGGTCTTTGATGCTCTAGTGGGACTTTTCTCATGCTCTTAGAGACTCTCCCCTCTCGGTTCCTCTCAGTGGTTCTGCTTCATACTCAGTGGTAGTTTCTCCTTTTGAGTCTTGGTTCCTCTCTCATTAGGTTCTTCTCTTCTAGTAGGTCTCAGTGGTAGAGTCTTGGACTCCTTCTCAGAGGTCTTCCTTGGTTCCTCTCAGAGGCTTGAATACTCATACTCTTTTGACCTTGGTTCCTCCAGTTTCTCCTTTTGAGTCTTGGTTCCTCTCAGTGGTTCTTCTTCATACTCAGTGGTAGTTTCTCCTTTTGAGTCTTGGTTCCTCTCAGTGGCTCTTCTTCATACTCAGTGGTAGTTTCTCCTTTTGAGTCTTGGTTCCTTTCAGTGGTTCTTCTTCATACTCAGTGGTAGTTTCTCCTTTTGAGTCTTGGTTCATGTCAGTGGTTCTTGCTCATGCTCTTAGAGAGTCTCTCCCTTTGAGCTTAGGGTCTTTTCATTGGTTCTTCCTCATGCTCTTAGACTTCACCTTTTGAGTCTTGGTTCCTCTCAGTAGTTCTTCCTTGTGGTCTTTGATGCTCTCGTGGGACTTTTCTCATGCCCTTAGAGACTCTCCCCTCTTGGTTCCTCTCAGTGGTTCTTCTTCATACTCAGTGGTAATTTCTCCTTTTGAGTCTTGGTTTCTCTCAGTGGTTCTTGCTTATGCAATTAAGGTCTTTCTACTTTAGTGTCTGAGTTCCTCTCGGAGGTGCTTCCACACCATATTGCAGAATTTCTTCTTGTGTGTTTTGATTCCTCTCAGCTCTTCCTCGTGCTCTTAGAGAGGCTCTCCTTTTGCATTTAGGTTCTTCTCATTGGTTCTTCCTCATGCTCTTAGAGAATTTC
This sequence comes from Prochilodus magdalenae, assembly GCA_024036415.1. Taxonomy (NCBI): domain Eukaryota; kingdom Metazoa; phylum Chordata; class Actinopteri; order Characiformes; family Prochilodontidae; genus Prochilodus; species Prochilodus magdalenae. The sequence continues at coordinate 63,881 of JAMWET010000108.1, read as the reverse complement.
CCCTCTTGAGTCCTGGTTCCTCTCAGTAGTTCTTCCTTGTGCTCTTAGGGAGTTTCTCCCTATAAGTCTTTGTTCCCTTACATGGGATTTTTCTCATGCTATTAGACGGTTTCCCCTCTTGAGGCTTGGTTCTTCCCTGTGGTTCTTCCTTGCACACTTAGTGAGCTTTTCCTAACCTAGTTTCCATTGAAAACACTTATTACGATCTTTCACTGGGTGAGTTGAAGAAAGCACAGTGTCTGCTGGGAGACGTGTTATACAAATACAAACAGACTTTGAATTGAAAATTAAATTGAGTGTTCTTCTCTCAGCTTTTGATTCAGTGCAGTAATGGCTCGCCTGGGTTGTGGCTGTGCTGTCTTTGAAGTCTCCTTTATGCCCATCCTCCCAGCAGGAGTCATGCAGGAAAGGACAGGAAATACTCCATGTTTCTGTCTCCTCTCAGTCTGTAGTGTACACAGCATTTCAAAGCCTTGTGCTTAAAAACATAACAGCAGACTTTATGACTCAATACGGATCATATAGGCAGTTTCTACATCTCATATTTTTATAAATCTATGAGTGCTAATTTTGTAATTTTAACTTAAGATGACTGTATAGACAGATATTTGCATCAAATGTGCCATTATACCACAGAATAACAGATTTTTCTATTGAACTCCTCTTCGTGGTTGGTTGCTGTGGCATAACAGATAACACCACTGCCTACCAGTGAGCTACCACCCTTTGTGGGAGACTGGGGTTCAGTTCCTGGTCTGGGTGACTATGCTGTGGAACACCAATAGGAGCCCCTGGGTATAAACTCCTACATTGGCATATCTGCTTTTCAATTAACCTTATAAGTCAGCTAAATGCTAACTCACAATTTGTCAGCAGATATGACTAAAGTGATTTGTGGGGTGCTACATCATGTATTAGCTTGAATCTATCACTGTCCTATATACTAATATAAAACCAGTGCAGAAGGCTGGTTTGAGGAGACTCCGTGGCGAGGCTGCCACGATGAGGTGTCTACAGCATGCTGGGCGATGAAGACAGCGATGAGCTGCTAATCCACTGTACTGCAGAGCACAACTCCAGCACTTCCAGGACGGAGAATGTGACCGTGAGGGAGAACTTGTGCTGCACACAGCTGAGAACACGCATGCCTCAGGGGCTCTACTCAGACTCTAAGCGGTTCTTGAGTGGTTTGTGGGTTCAGCAGGAAACCTATGTGCACTGCAGCCATTGGTGTAAGTTTGCATATGGACAGTGGGGTCATATCCTGACCGACATTTTGGCAGAACAGAAGGGTGGTTGCATGATTTTCAGAGTGAAATCATATTAAGACTTCATGTCAATATTTATAGTTAGCTCTTGAGTGACTGTAGAGGTGAACCTGCTCAGCAAATCCACCTTCAAATTCAGCCCCAGACCTGCAGAGCACCAATGTGGCTGTAGTGTCAGAGGTGCAGCTGTTTCATTCTTTGGCGCCTGCACCTTTGTACCACTCACAACACCGTCAACCACAAACCTAGCTTTAGATCATTTTGACATGCTTAACAGAGGATATGTCTCCAAGACAATGTTTAGGCATGCTTGCATTTGATTTGCTGAACTGGAGAGAATGTCACAATTTGCAAATATCATACTTACTGCCAGACACGGAGGAGTAGAGAGTTGATCACTGAGCTAACAGTAACACTGGCCAATTCTGTGCTGCCGGGCTGTCAGTCTATATACCTTAACCCCTGGTGACAGTTGGTTGCTGGATAAAGTGCGTAAGGGTGGGTTGGTGTGCCCTACCAATTCTGTGACCAAACCTATACCCCAGCTGTGGGGAGAGAGTTGTAATAAGACTGTTAGCCTGCCGCTGTATGTATTTGCTTATTGGCCTATTCTGTGTTGGGGGCTGTTTAGTGTCTCCCGTGTCTCCTTCTAGCCAAGTCATCACAACATGCTAATGAGAGGATCACATCTTCACAACAGGATACCTACAGCTACAGCAGCTAACGTAGCTTAAAATGCCTGGACTATGGAGTTAGCTTCAGCTAAAATAGTTAACATTGGTTACAGTGGTTCATTTAGAACTGTCAATGTTGTATTCCTCATCTAATAAACTGTAAAATATGGCGTTTAGAGCTGTTCTAGTATAAGCAGCATTGTGCTGCAGTAGTCTTCCTGATAGCAGCAGATTAGCAGTGCACAAATGGCAGAGCTGGAGGTTCACTGTTCTGCTCAGGGTGTTCTGTCAGTGGTTTAGCATAATGACATTTTGTCCAATTTATTTATTCATCCTTCATGTCTTACTTTCATTATCCTTCTGGAAAATTAATGTCAACAACATTCCTTTAGGTCATTTTTATGAGTCCAAGTCCTAATCTTTTTCTCTCAGTAATATTTGTTCTAGCTTATTGTCTAAAATTAAAGGATTTACTCCAACATCTGTTTGATAAGGTTAATAACTAGTTAGCTCTTGTGCGCAGGACAGAATCTAGGTGGTCCGAGGGTCGGCCAAACAGTCAGTGAGTTGCAGACTACATTAAGTCACCAGACCGATAAATCCTGCTATCTGGTTTAGCATGCTAACAGCTTTACCCACCCGAGCACAGGTTCGCTGAGCTTATTGAGGCCTCACTTAATAAAGACTTGGATCTCAGCACTACAAGTTAGCATTAGCTTAGCAAGAATACCTAGAGCTGTTAGCCTAAGGCCAACCCTGGTCCTGGAGGGCCCTATGCCCTGTGTCTTCAAATCAGGGAGGACCTGTTAAGTAACGGATTAGGTGGATCTTGATTATTGGGACAGGATGTCTGTAGAGTAGCCTAAGTCAATGGGCTTGTTCAAGATGAACCGAGTCTCGCCTTGGTAGTCAGCGAGAACAGCTGTTTGCAGTTGAGTGGAGGAGGAAGGAAAGAGCCATCAAGTTGGACAGTCGCCACATGCAACCCACGTGAGCTAATGGCAGAGCTCCCAGTGTTTAAGTTGATGAAATAAAAATCCCTCTGCTATTGCATGGAATCAAATATGGTGAACAGCAATATGGTAAAAAACTGTATTTAATCATCTGTAGGTAAACAAACCATTCCTGATGGTTGATGCAGGTTAGACCCAGTGTTAGTTCTTCATATTCACATTGGTGGTTATAGGTGATCACACAGTGTCAGAGTAGGTGCCTGTGGTATTTGTAAAAACAATTTTAAATTGTTTTATTTATCATTGTTTTCTAGATGGGTATAAAATGTTTTAACATTTGACATGAAATGCTGTAATTAAAATGACCAGCAGAGCATGACAGTATTATTGTACATATAGAGCCTGAAATAACAGAAATGAATGTTTTAGAATGAATATAAGCTTCCAGCCAATGAGGATTAAGCTCTGTTGTCATGAAGCTATCTCTCACCTCATGGAGCTCGCGAAGAGCAACTGCAGTGACTGGCTCAGAAACACCCAGCTGTGTGTATGTCATCGTGACTCATCGTTGCGTTGACGCAAGTTGGACAAAAAACTAACCGGCATGCACTGCATGAGCCAGCTCCAAAACTCAGAAATGTGACCAGTCACAGAGCAGTACCGATAATTTCAAAAACAAAACTGAAATTAATACAATAAAGGAAATAAGTAACAGAATATGGACTAGTTGTAGTTTCCAGATGTGGACTGATGGACAGAAATGATCCCTTCTTTTCAGCCAGCGTACGAGAAACTGTGCTAAATTTGGTGATCGATGGTAGGATGCAGATGTAGAACATTCTTTAAAGCGGTGTCACAGGTACGAGTACTGGAGTGATCCTTCAAAGATGCTCTCGGCCTGCGTTTAAGCCTCTTGGAGAGTTTTCTCCCACCCACGCAATTTAGCCTGCATGCAGATGGCTTCTTGTCCTCACAGCTCTGATTACCCACTGATGTTTGCTGGCCTTGAGCTCCTGCACTTCTGCATATGGCATGACACCCCCTGATTGCTCGGTACGGATGGCAAAGGCTCGGTGTAATTATCATGCAACGCGAGAATAGACGTCCTGTGATCAGAGTGGCAGAAATCAAAGTTGAACAGGAGCCAGCATGCATAAATTACTGCCTGAACTGCTTCACTACTGGAAAATACATCACATATATCCTAAAACAAGGAGCTTAATTAAAGCTTTATTAAACCTACTGCCATTCAGCCGGGGACTGTTACATAATTTCTACATACTTTGTTCAACTTGTTCAAGATTTTACTTGAGCTGGATTCTGATGCCCAATGAAGAAACATCCATTAAAGAAAATGGAAATGCTGTTAGAAAATCAGGTGTGCACTTTCTGACAAGCTGACAAGTGGAAATTTTGTTACAAAGCATTTTATATTCCAGCTATAGTCTTACGCAAAAGTTAGTACCAACCAGTTAGCGCTCAGTAGAAGAGACACTAACCAATCAGTGCTCATTAGCAGTAATGCCAACCAATCAGGCCTTAATAGCATTAGAGCCAACTCATTTGCATTTAGTAACAGCAATGCTAACCAGTCAGCATTTAGCAACAGTAATGCAAACCAATCAGTATCACCACCCACTAGCAGTAATGCTAATTAATCAGTGCTATGAAGTAATGCTAACCAGTGAGCATTCAGAAGAGGGAATGTGAATCAATCAGCACTCAGTTCCAGTAAAACTAGCCAATCACTGCTCAGTAGCAGTAATGCTAAATAATTAGGGCTTAATAGCAGTAATGCCAACCAATTAGCACTTCATAGCAGCAATGCTAACCAGTTACCACTTAGTAGCAGTAATGCGAACGCATCAGCACTCAGTACCAGTAATGCTATCTAATCCGTGCTGATTAGCAAAAATGCTAACCAGTCAGCACTCGGTAGCAGTAATCCTAACCAGCTTTCAGTAGCAGTAATGCTAACTAATCAGTGCTAAGTAGCAATAATGCTAACCAATCAGCACTCAGTACCAGTAATGCTAACTGATCAGTACTGAGCAAAAATAATACAAATCAGTACTCAGTAGTAAGGATGCCACCCAATCAGTGCTCATTAGCGATAATGCTAATCAGTCAGTGCTGATACTGCTTCAGTACCGGAAAATACATCACATATGTCTGTGTACATACTTTGGATGTAAAACAAAGGGCTCAGCTGAGGCTTCATTAAACCCACTGCCTTTCACCAGGGCTTTATTTACACTACATATTTTGTTTAATTTGAATCGGGAGTAATTAAGCTGCATTCTCACACGCCGTGAAGCAAACGTTCCATTAAAGAAAACAGAAGTACACTTTCTAACAAGTCTACAGTGTTAACTTTAATTGGAAATTCTGTCACATAACATTACAGTTCCAATTAAAATGATTCGACCCCTACTGCAAATTAGGTTTATTAGTCTGCAAACTTTCAGCTGATTGCAACAAACCAACTAAACCGGAACAATTTAAATAGCTCAACACAACTAACACAAGAAGTGGGACCTCCACTTTCAGCACAGAATACAAGTTTTGCCCACTGCAGACTCATGATTAGTCAATCCCCTGAGTAGAATTCCTCAGAAGACCCCACATATTCAGCTGTTGTATGAAGCACACCTGACGCAACCAGTCAAGTGCTTCATTAGTTGCATCATGTGCGCTTCAGATAAAATCAAATCAAAACATGAAATACCTGGACTGGCTGGGGGTTTGTTGAGGGTGACGTTCGACTGTGTGTTAGAGTTGAGTCAGGAGAGTTGTCCAAGTACATAAGAGAATAGACCACTACTTTGCATACACAAGGAAAAGTATATAAAAAGATAGCACTGAAGAAACAGCCTGGGAGGTAACAAATGTCCCTAGCGATACAGCTAAAGGCATAGTCTAAAGGTTTAAAGTTAAGGGAACACTGGCTCCACAACCTGGAAGTGGCAGAAATAGAAGGCAGCACCTGATTCTTGAGAAGGGAAGTAGTCAAAAACCCTTAACTAATGCTAACTAATCAGCTCTCAGGAGCAGTAATGCTAACCAATTAGAACTTAGCAACAGCGATGTTAACCTGTCAGCTCTCAGTTGCTGTAATGCCAACCAATCAGTGCTCAGTAGCAGTAATGCCAACCAATCAGTGCTCAGTAGTATTAATGCCAACCAGTCAGTGCTTAGTATTAGTAATGCCAACCAATCAGTGCTCAGTAGCACTAATGGCAACCAGTAAGTGCTCAGTAGCACTAATGCCAACCAATCAGTGCTCAGTAGCACTAATGGCAACCAGTAAGTGCTCAGTAGCACTAATGCCAACCAATCAGTGCTCAGTAGCACTAATGGCAACCAGTAAGTGCTCAGTAGCACTAATGCCAACCAATCAGTGCTAACTAGCACTAATGGCAAACAGTCAGGGCTCAGTAGTTGTAATGTCAACCAATCAGTGCTAAGTAGCACTAATGCCAACCAATCAGTGCTCAGTAGCACTAATGGAAACCATGACATACTGAAAGAGGAAAAAAAAACGAATGACTTAATCAGAATGAAGAAGAAAATCTTAATCTGAGCAGAAGGTAATGTCAGGGTGAGCTTGGCTGATTCTGGAACTGATTTATCTCTATTACTGAATACCTGTCAGAGCAGAATGACTTTAGTGTTACACAAACACATCTTGTATTCATACACACAGGGAAACATATCCAAACTCACTGACCCACACTTTGTTATGCAAGACAATGAACCGAAACCCACTGTGAGCACGCTCTCTGTGGTTCTCTGAGGAAAAGAGAGTTTAAAACTCAGACAGACCATCTGGGTCTGTGGCTTTTCATCCATTCAAGCATGAATTTTATTTGCCAAAAAGCCGACTGCAGGCACATCCCCTCACGGCAAATGGCAGCTGAATCTGGCAGCTTCTAAAGCTTGGCACAACTGAGAGTTTTAGATGCTGATGAGTCAAAAGAGCTGATGCAGTTACAGGTTTCACATGCCTAACACCACATTGCACTTGTCTAGCCCTTAGTGGTCCACAGGTATTACTGTAATGACATACGGTATCTGACCTGCTGCTTAACTCAGACTCGTCCCTAACTGACCCACTGCTCAACTCAGACTCGTCCGTAACTGACCCACTGCTCAACTCAGACTCGTCCCTAACTGACCCACTGCTCAACTCAGACTCGTCCCTAACTGACCCACTGCTCAACTCAGACTCGTCCGTAACTGACCCACTGCTCAACTCAGACTTGTCCCTAACTGACCCACTGCTCAACTCAGACTCGTCCGTAACTGATCCACTGCTCAACTCAGACTCGTCCCTAACTGACCCACTGCTCAACTCAGACTCATCCGTAACTGACCCACTGCTCAACTCAGACTCGTCCGTAACTGACCCACTGCTCAACTCAGACTCGTCCCTAACTGACCCACTGCTCAACTCAGACTCGTCCGTAACTGACCCACTGCTCAACTCAGACTCGTCCCTAACTGACCCACTGCTCAACTCAGACTCGTCCCTAACTGACCCACTGCTCAACTCAGACTCGTCCCTAACTGACCCACTGCTCAACTCAGACTCGTCCGTAACTGACCCACTGCTCAACTCAGACTCGTCCCTAACTGACCCACTGCTCAACTCAGACTCGTCCGTAACTGACCCACTGCTCAACTCAGACTCGTCTGTAACTGACCCACTGCTCAACTCAGACTCAGCCATAACTAACCGGCTGCTCAACTCGTACCTGCCCACTAACTGAGCCGCTATTCAAGTAGCACTCACCTTTAACTGACCCGCTACTCAACTCGGACTCACCCTTAACTGACCCGCTGCTCAAGTCAGACTCACCCTTAATTGACCCGCTGCTCAACTCAGACTCACCCTTAACTGACCCACCGCTCAACTCAGACTCACCCTTAACTGACCCGCTGCTCAACTCAGACTCACCCTTAACTGACTTACTACTCAACTCTAACTGACCGGCTACTCATATCGGACTCACCCGTATTAAACCAATATGGGACGTGATTTGTTCCGTAAATGTCACACACACATGAATGATCACAATCTTTCTTCACGGGACGCTATTGGTTCTGTATTTCAAACACGTCACTCACACAAAACCAGCACCCCCTTCCTTTATTTTCATTTCTGAAAAATGGCAACACTACCTGTGATGCCCATAACTGACTCTCAACTTGGCTCAGACTCTTTCTTGACTGACTCATGACTCAACTCCTTTGTTCTGTGCTTACTGCTCTAAAGCGTAACTGTTCCAACTACAATACATCTTCCAAACACACAGAGGCAAAACACATAAACAGCCACAAATAAAGAACGGCATTCTGAACTTCAGAAACTGCTTGGATATACAGAAAGGGAAAAAAGCAGACTCCAAAGAAGAAGTACACATACAGGACTGTGTGTTTGCATGCAAATAACTGTAGTGCACTTTTCTTACTCTTTCTTTCCTCTGAATTAAGAGCCATGCCAAAGTCATGCCAAAACACTCGTTTTAGGGCTTATCAAGTGAATATGCTAGAGATGAACTGTATGTGGCTATTGTATCAGGCTGCAGTCTTTAATGAATAAGAGGTAGGTGGTGGATATTCAGCCCTGGCCTGCCATCCATATCTTCATCCCCCACATGGCCATGAGAGAATAGGGTTATTCAGCCTCTCAGACAAGACAGACCTGGAGAATCTTCAGTAGAGGAAAAAACTCTGCATATTATTGCCATGGCAATTTCTATGGCAACACGTACCCTGCACCCGCTGCTGTACATCTGGAAGCGTTTTATTTCACATTTATTTGAACCCTGACTGTCCGTCAACCGTGTGGACTTAGCTATTAAAACTCTCTGTTCTTATGGCTTAACTAGAAAAGAGTGAATGTACCGCTTAAGCTCAATTGGAGCGGGAGTATTAACTGGGGACATGGTACAATTTGAGTGTTTACTGACAAGCTCCAGGATTTTAATCCAGTACGAATCATTTGTGAATTGCCTCTTATAATTCTCTGAGGAAAATGCAGAGTTAAGCTTGTTACTGGCAGGTTGCTAAGATCATGCTAAAAATAAATCAATGTCTATGGGAACAAGAGATGAATAAACAACAAATAAGGTTTGGATGGAGGTGAAAATGAATGGGAGTCTATGGGAGAAAGTACAGTAGATAGATGTACAGTTTGCACCTCATTGTTGATGTGTAAACACACATCATCAACAAGCAATGTTCTAGTGGTCAATCTGGGCAGTTAAGCAGTCTGTAAGCTTCCAGTGGTCGGTCTGTGAGTGTAAGTAGTCTGTAATGTTCGAGTTGTCAGTCTGTCCAGTTAAGCAGTCTGTAATGTTCTAGTGGTCGGTCTGTGAGTTTAAGTAGTCTGTAATGTTCGAGTGGTCAGTCTGTGCAGTTATGCAGTCTGTAATGTTTTAGTGGTCGGTCTGTGCAGTTAAGCAGTCTGTAATGTTCTAGTGGTCAGTCTGTGAGGATAAGTAGTCTGTAATGTTCTAGTGGTCAGTCTGTGAGGATAAGTAGTCTGTAATGTTCTAGTGGTTGGTCTGTGAGGTTAAGTAGTCTGTAATGTTCTGGTGGTCTGTCTGTGCAGTAAAGCAGTCTGTAATGTCCTAGTGGTTGGTCTGTGAGGTTAAGTAGTCTGTAATGTTCTGGTGGTCTGTCTGTGCAGTTATGCAGTCTGTAATGTTCTAGTGGTCGGTCTGTGCAGTTAAGCAGTCTGTAATGTTCTGGTGGTCTGTCTGTGCAGTTATGCAGTCTGTAATGTCCTAGTGGTCGGTGTGTGCAGTTAACCAGTCTGTAATGTTCTAGTGGTCGGTCTGTGCAGTTATGCAGTCTGTAATGTTCTAGTGGTCGGTCTGTGCAGTTATGCAGTCTGTAATGTTCTAGTGGTCGGTCTGTGCAGTTATGCAGTCTGTAATGTTCTAGTGGTCGGTCTGTGCAGTTATGCAGTCTGTAATGTTCTGGTGGTCGGTGTGTGCAGTTATGCAGTCTGTAATGTTCTAGTGGTCGGTGTGTGCAGTTATGCAGTCTGTAATGTTCTAGTGGTCGGTGTGTGCAGTTATGCAGTCTGTAATGTTCTGGTGGTCGGTGTGTGCAGTTATGCAGTCTGTAATGTTCTAGTGGTCGGTGTGTGCAGTTATGCAGTCTGTAATGTTCGGGTGGTCGGTGTGTGCAGTTATGCAGTCTGTAATGTTCTAGTGGTCGGTGTGTGCAGTTATGCAGTCTGTAATGTTCTAGTGGTCGGTGTGTGCAGTTATGCAGTCTGTAATGTTCTGGTGGTCTGTCTGTGCAGTTATGCAGTCTGTAATGTTCTAGTGGTCGGTGTGTGCAGTTATGCAGTCTGTAATGTTCTGGTGGTCGGTGTGTGCAGTTATGCAGTCTGTAATGTTCTAGTGGTCGGTGTGTGCAGTTATGCAGTCTGTAATGTTCGGGTGGTCGGTGTGTGCAGTTATGCAGTCTGTAATGTTCTAGTGGTCGGTGTGTGCAGTTATGCAGTCTGTAATGTTCTAGTGGTCGGTGTGTGCAGTTATGCAGTCTGTAATGTTCTAGTGGTCGGTGTGTGCAGTTATGCAGTCTGTAATGTTCTGGTGGTCGGTGTGTGCAGTTATGCAGTCTGTAATGTTCTAGTGGTCGGTGTGTGCAGTTATGCAGTCTGTAATGTTCGGGTGGTCGGTGTGTGCAGTTATGCAGTCTGTAATGTTCTAGTGGTCGGTGTGTGCAGTTATGCAGTCTGTAATGTTCTAGTGGTCGGTGTGTGCAGTTATGCAGTCTGTAATGTTCTTAAAAATAAAATAAAGACTTTCAGCTGTTTTAGTTAATCATGTGCAAATCAGACCCCAGGGCACAATCACCATAAATCCAAAGCGTCTTTAATCCCACACCAAAGAGAAGCTGCCTCCTCTTCCTCTCTTTATGCTTTTTCGCACCTCTTTCCTCTTCTTTCCTTCCTGTTCCATGGATCAAAACTCCCTCCGCCTACAGCAGTCTAATTAACTGTGTTATCCCTGAACAGGAGCTCGACGGCTTGGCTGGGATTGTGGACGGAGGCAGCAGCACAGTGTTTCGGGGTTTCAGAGGCAGGAAGGCAGAAAGACGGCCGTGCTGCTTAATTGGACACGGGTAAAGGGATGTGAGGACAGCAGAAGGGCAGGCAGTAAGGGGGAACACTAAGGCTGATGTAATGGCCTCTCAGGAGCTGAAACCAGAAACCAGAAAGCCCCTCTGTCTCATGCTTACTCTACACCCTAGTGACTCTGTTAAGTTCCCAGAGAGCAATCAGCTGTGGGCCACTGCAGGCACTGGTACCCCAAGCAAACTGCATGTGAGCCGAGAGGGTACCACATGTTAATAATGTTCGTATGGCCCACATATGCCAAAACAGATCTCGGACACTTTTGTAATGAGAGCTTGGTTAGTAAAATGATCTCAAATCTTAAAATTCCCATGTAAAAAGTTAGAAGAGAAAGTAAAATATATAAACTAGATCATTTTACTTGCAAAAATCTCAGTTCTTTTTGCAGTTTGGTAAAGACTGCCAGTGCTGCACTGCAAAAAATATATATCTTTGCAAGCACAATTTTCTAATATGCAGTTGGTACATTTTATATTTCTTGTTTTGAGATTACTGTAAGCTTATTAGAGTAAGTATGATCAAAATCATGTAAAACAGCTAAAAATAGGCTAAATAATCTTAAAATTAGTTTCAATCCATCTCAAAATTTACATTTACGTTTACTGCATTTAGCAGATGCTCTTATCCAGAGCGATGTGCAGCCGTGCTCAGTGTTCCGTTGGATAATGTTTCCCAGCTAGTGTAAGAAGGTTAGAGTCTACACTCACCATGAACTCACCATGAACACCATGATACCTAGAGAGATCAACACACAGACATTTATAAGCATAAGTGCGCTATTTGGCAACCCCAGCCGAGCGCTCATACCTATAGAGGAGGAAGGTTATGGTCAGTATAAATGCTCACTTAAGTGCTTTACAAAGAGATGGGTCTTCAGTCTCTGCGTTTGAGGACTGCAAGAGACTCCGCTGTTCGGGCAGCCAGTGGGAGTTCATTCCACCATCTGGGAGCCAGGACAAAGAAGAGTCTGGACGCTTGTCTTCCATGTGTTTTCAGGGACGGTGGGTCGAGTGGAGCTGTACTTGAAGCTCGCAGGGCTCGAGGTACAGATCGACTCTTAACCATTGCCATAAGGTAGGGAGGCGCTGGTCCATTCTTGGCCTTGTAGGCCAGCATCAGAGTATTAAATCTGATCTGGGCAGCAACAGGAAGCCAGTGAAGGGGCAGAGCAGTGCAGTGACGTGGGTGAACTTTGGGTGAAGATTGAAGATGAATCAAGCTGCTGCATTCTGGACCAGTTGCAAGCGCCTGATGGCCTGTAGAGAAAAATCAGCCAGGAGCGAGTTGCAGTAGTCTAGCTTTGAAATGACCAGAGACTGGACAAGCAGCTGGATGGCCTCCTGAGAGAGGATGGGTCATATCCTCCGGATGCTGTAGAGGAGGAATCTGCATGACTGAGTCAGGGTTGCAATATGAGCTGAGAACGATACCTGGCACAACACAACACAAGTTGAGTATCATTAGAATAGCAGTGATAAGAAAAGCTGTGAGAAGTAATTACTTTGCCAAGAGATTGAGTTTAAAGAGAAAAGAGAAGAGGACCCAACACGGAGCCTAGAGGGACACCGGTGGAGAGCTTGTGTGGAGCAGACGTGGACCGTTTCCATGTTACCTGATTGTGGTGGTCCTCCACTTCCGTGCAATGCCAGTGATTCCAAGATTGGTGAGATGAGGACTGACAGGAGGATCTTGTGCTTTACCACGTTGAAGGCTGCAGACAGGTCGAGCAGAATCAGAACTGAGGACAGTTCGGCTGATCTTGCCTCTCAGTCACTGCAGTGAGGCCAGTTTCAGTTTAATATGCTAGTTTGAAGCTGGACTGGTTGATGTCCTGAAGCTGGTTCTGGGAGAGAAAGAAGGAGAGTTGATTGTAAACTGCACGTTCAAGTATTTCTGAGAGCAAAGAAAGAAGAGATACCGGTCTGTAACTGCTGAGGGTTTCTTCAGGATGGGAACCACTCTGGTAGTCTTGAATGCCTGTGGATTGTGACCTGATGACAGGGAACAGTTTATAAGGAATGTAATGAAGGGTAGCAGGTCCAGGGAGATTGACTGGAGCAGTGTGGATCTATTGGGATCCATTGGGCAGGTAGTTAGGATGCTGGATTCTGTGGAATTTGGGGTAAGTGGATGAGGATTAATGGAAGGAGGAGTGGGGACAGAAGAAAAAGACTGGTAGGTTTTATTCACCTTCTCCTCAAAGAAGGTGACAAAGTCCTCTGGGGTAAGGGAAGAGGTTGGAGGGGGATAGGGAGGGCTGAGGAGGAAGAAGAAAATACTAGAGCTTGCGTGAATCCGACGCCGATTCTTCCAATGTCCCCTTGTAGAAAGACGACTTCGCAGTAGTCACTTCCGCTGAGAACCTGGAGAGGCTGGTTTGATAGGACTGGTCAGGTCAGAGTCGAGCTGGGATCTCCTCCCCTCCTCCACTTCCTCTCAGCTTTTCTCAGCTCTCTGCAGTTGCGATTATATACCGATTGTTTATTTATACCAATTAATGTGGCAATTATTTATATTATATAATATTATTAAATATAATATATTACTCAACTCCATCATCTGTAATCACTGCTCCACAAACACAGGTGAAAACTCCACCATGCAGAGAAGAACCCAGATATAAACAGCTCCAGATACACCACCACCTTCTCTAAACCTTCAGAGCATTATGAAATGAAAAACAAACAATGGAGCTGCTAGTATTTGGTGGGGGACAGCGTTAGTGACCTGCACATCTGTGAAGCTCCTAATATATGGCTGTATATAAATGTGCTTGGCTCTGATTGTCTTGCTTTGTGGCCCATTCAAAAAGCAGTACAGAATGAAACACTCTTCGTAATGAATGGGTGGGCTGAAGCACAGTGCGGTTCATACCGCGGAGCAGCAGGACAGCAGGATTATGATGATAGCAGAATGAACAAGATTTACCCGAAGATGAACAGCGGGTTTACCACCCAGCTGCACGCTTATACAGAAGAAGCAGCTCAAGCCTGAGGCTCTCCAGGACTGCGAGAATGACGGAAGGGTTAGCAGTGATGGACAGCTCAGAGAGCGTAGGTCTGTTTGACCATCTCTGGGGACAGAAGCAAAAAAAACAAGTGAGATTTTCTTGGAGTCACGATTTTTCCACCTCCCCTGACATTTCATAAACAGACTATTTCTGGAGACGCATGTGAAACATTGAGGAATACTGAGCAGCTGCACCGAAAGGAATGTGGTTCCGTTTTGGATTTGTTTGAGATAAACATGAAATTTGACGTCACAGCATGTCATTCTCAATCATTCAGTCTGGCAGGTATACAGTATACAGCTCATTTCTACAGCCCTAAGTTCCGGTTCCTGCCATAATCACTGCTCCCAAAGAAATTCCGGATAGTACCGCAGGATGGTTTTATCACAGGGAGCAATAACAGGAGCACTTCTTGGTGTTACTGAATTGAATTCTACTGAATCATTTCAAAGACAAATTGGGGACCAATATGCTTTAGCTTTGTGTGACCTTTCACCTTTATTATGCAAATTTTATTAAAACTAGTGTTTGAACATCCTGTAATTCAGTGACTGTTCCGGTCGTCACAACTTTTATCTTTTTCTGAGGGGAACTTAAAATGCTAGCCAGTCCACACTGCATATGTTCTATGTGATATATACTTTAGAATTGGCTTACATAAATCTCTCAAAACAAACAGAAAGACTAGAAATAATCTTTAATTATTTTATCTTTTAAATTAGCTCAAAATAAGAAATTTGAATCTTATAAAAAAGTCTTAATATCTAGTTGACATATCTTGGATTTCTCCTTTTTAGATTATTGTAAACAAATTTTAATATTATTTAGCTTATCTATCTAAAATTTTTAGTCCTTTGGTACTTGTTTGGTACTTGGTCTTAGTAAGGAAATTTTTCTCACTGCACTTCGAACGAATTTCTTAAAATAAGTAAAATGATCTGCCAATATAATACAAAAATATTATAACAATAAGTGAAAACAACAAAAACAACAACACTTAGCAATAAGTAAAAATGACTAGAAATAAGTTATTTTAAATCATCAATTTAAGATATCAATTAGATAGAGAATTTTACTGGCCATTATACCAATCTCTCATTTTGATATTGTCATAAACTGAATTTAAAATTATTTGTATTATTTTTTACTTCTGTAAATTTGTTATTGTTATATTGCCAATATAATAAAAATATTTGGCTTACTAAAATTACTTAAAACAAATTACTTAGACCAAGCAGGATGCAGTCTCATTTCCTGCTCCAGATTCCAGGGATGTGTGGCTAAATCAAGGCTTCACCTTTGTTGAATATAAATGAAACTAATGAGAAATTGAAATCTGCTGCTCGGTCTATGGATGCACACATACCTCTTTTCTTTGGCTTTCTGATTTAGTGAAATCCCTGTTTTTCTGAGTTCTGAAGTTCTGTTTTCATTAAGTTGGTCTCCTGTGGTCGACCTCTGTTCTGTTCCCCTGTTTTTGTATTACGGATTTACATAACGCTTCAGACAGCGGTTTGAACTAATCCGGAATCATGCAAATCGTCGCCGTCCAATGAAAAACATGTATCTCCATTTTTGTCCATTTTGACTTTTATGCATCATTTGAAAACAGCCGCAGCCGTTTACACTTTGTGAGAATTGCATGATGAATGGACCAACTGAAATGGCCCAAAAGGGCACGGAAGGACATCTGGTTCCATTGACTTACATTAAAATTGAAGGAGGTTTTTGGCCACTCCTGTAAAGTTGCCATTTTGGAGGTACTTGTTTTTCTCTGGACAGCGACGAAATATAGGATTTTTTTAAAGGTAAAGGATTATATGCAGTATAGTGTTTTTTTATAGGTTCTGTGAACAACAATGATTATATTTATTTTTAGATATTGTGTTGTGTAAACATACATTTTGTATATGACCGTATATACATCACAATCAGCACTGTGTAATCAGTGGTGAGCTGTGACCAGAGTGGGCCTTCAGTTCCGTCTATTCGCTTGTTAAGCCAAATTGACCCTCGTGCCTGGGTGTTAGTCTCTACCGCACTGACCAAGACACTGTTCCAACAGAGTCCAAAAATCTACTCAGTTATCATTCTAGCTTGTGGTGAGAAAGAGAAGACGAGATGTCTCCAGTTGATAAGCTGAGCCACATTCCTCTCAGTGGTTCTTCTCAATGATCAGTCTGAGTTCTAGTTCCGCTTAGTGCTTCTTCACCATGTTCTAATCGTCATGGTTCCTTCCATTTGGGTCTCTTAGCAGGATAGCAGGAAGTTAAACCTATGGCCCCACTGAAGTTATTTTGAGGTCAGTTTAGTAACGGTCCAGTGTGCTCTCTAAACCCAGCCAGACTCGTGTTGGTCATGTGGCACTGGATGGGGATAAATCAAGCTTGGCCATGGATCTCTCCTGCTCTCTTTCCTCTTATATCTGTTAGGGTACGTAGGAGGTGGGGAGATATTTCCATTGACGGTGTTTATGCATGTTGACTCTCTGTCCTCCTCTGAATAGCTGCATGTCAGTGCTGTTTGTACCTATTGCAGTGCATTGCACCATTGTAAGCTTTCTCAGGATTTTTTCGGTTTGGCTTTTAGTCACCTCTAAAATAACAAGCTGACAAACTGTGCACTGTAAAACCATCACATTCACATCAAAACTTTCTAACTCCAGTTTATCCGCTCTACATTTCATTCATGCCATTTCAAAACAGGCTGATATATAGTTCATTCTGCTTAGACCAACAGAGCTGGCCCAAAATCTTCTCATTCCTGCAATGTACACACTAATCTCAGTGGTTCTTCCCCATGCTCTAAGCGAGCCTTTCTTTTAAGTCTTGGTTCCTCTCAGGGTTTTTCCCCTCTGAGAGATGCTCTGACAGAGATGCTCTGAGAGAGTTCCTTATAGGTCAAATCCCATTTCTTATTTTGACCCCCACCTCTTGTTTTCGAGTGTAACCCTCCCCCCCTGAAACTGTGTTAGAAGGTGTAGTGGTTGAAATCTTCCCCCTGTGAAATGGGACAACCCTTCAAGAACCAGATCATTAGTTGTCGTCACTCAGCTTCAGTTATACACACGGCTCCTCCTCATGTTCTTACAGGCTTAGAGGTTTTTCCTCATGCTTTTACTGAGTTATTCCTTTTCAGTCTTGGTGCCTCTCTGAGGTTCTTCATCACGTCCTTGCAGTCTTGGTTCTTCTCAGTGGTTCTTCGTCACACTCTGAGAGAATTCCTTCTTTTGAGTCTTGGTTCCTCTCAGCGTTCTTCACACCATGCACGTACAGTCTTGGTTCCTCTCAGTGGTTGTTCTTCATGCTCGTAGGGAGTTTGTTTAGAGATGTTCTCCCTCAGCAGTGTTTATTAAACAAAGTTGGGCACACAGTTCTGGGGAAACTGGTGTTATCAGCGTTGTCTGTGCTTTCCTGGGGTTCTAAAACATCTCGTTTGCAACTCTTTTTAAAGACCTGTCGTATGCAGATCATTCTTGTCACTTCACTTCTGCGGTTTCCTGCAGCTGCTCACATCAGATTTAAAACTCTCATGCCCACAAAGCCAAAAATGGAAGAATGACAATGGTAAAAGCTGTATCTCAAGACCTTCGAGGTTCAAGATTGACCCCATCCATCATAATGCATGGAGGACAACATAGACTCTGTCCTCTGAGCTCAGGTGGGGTCTGGAGCTTGGTCTGAGCTGATGGGGACTAACCTGTACTAGTCAGTATACCTTCTTTTACTGAACAACAAGCACCTTTGTAAGTCCCTCTGGAAAAGAGCAGCCGCTAAGTGCCGTACATGTAAATCTGTGGAACGGTTTCTTATCCAACCAAATACCAGTGATTGTTTATCACATGTTGGATGAAGTGCTTCACTAAAACTGTCCATGCTGTGCTCCATCTCTCCTCTTAAGAAGCATAGTGCTAAGTACTGTACGCTCTTTGACAGTGTATCTTTTGAGTCTTGGTTTTGCTTTGTGGTTCTTCCTCATGCCCTAGGTGAGTTTCTTCTTTTGTCTTGGTTCCTCTTAATGTTACCATGTTCTTACAGGCTTGGTTCCTCCTGTTGGCTTTTCCTGATGCTCTTGGTTGCTCTCACTGCTTCTTTCTCATGCTCTTGGGAGTTTCTCCTTTTAAGTCTTGGTTCCGCTCAGTGGTTCTTTATCATATGCTTAGACAATGTCTACTTTTGAGTAATTGTTCCACACAGTGGTTCTCTGTGTTCTTAGAGACTTTCTCCTTTAGAGTTCTGGTTCCTCTCCATGGTTCTTCGCCATGTTATTTCAATCTTGGTTCCTCTCAATGGTTCTTCCTTATGCTCCTATAGAGTTTCTCCTTTCGAGTCTTGATTCCTCTTAGTTGATTTTCCTCATGCTCTAATTGGGTTTCTTCTTTGGATTTTTGGGGTCTCTCAGTGGCGCTTTCTAATGATCAGAGAGAGGTTCTACGTTTAAGTCCTGGTTCCTCTTAGTGTTTGTTCATCATGTTCTAATAGTCCTGGCTCTTTCCATTTGGGTCTCTTATAGATGTTCTACCTCTGAGTTTTGGTTGCTTTCAGCATTTCCTCCTAATGTTTCTGTGGAGTTCCTTCTCTTCAGTCTCGGTTCCACTCAGTGAGTCTTGCTTATGCTCTCTTTCTCTATTTGAGTTTTGGTTCCTCTGCATGGTTCTTCACCATGTTCTTACAGTCTTGGTTTCTCTCAGTGGTTCTTCACCATGCTCCTAGAGGTTTCTCCATTTGAGTCTTTACTCCTCTCAGTGGTTCTCACTCTGGACAAGAGCATCTGGCAAATGCTGTATATTTAAATCTGTGGAGCGGTTTCTTATACATCCAAATGCCAGTGACTGTCATCTTTATTGTTGGAGTGTTGTAGGCTCTGTACGAAGAAGCTGCTTTAATACAATGCATGTTGGAGAAAGTGTTTTACTAGAACTGTCCATGAGTTGTGCTCCATCTCTGCTCTCGACAAGCAAACCTCTGAGTACATGCACAAACTAAACAATACAAAAGCAACACCGACAACCGATTAGAGGACATTACGAGGCACGGGAAATTAGTTTTCTGCCCTTAACATAACAAATGGATCCCGCTAGCAGCAGCTCATGCTTCATCATCATAATTTGGTTCACGCTCTTTAGCCACCAAAACAATTAGAGAAAATGAAGATTGTGTTGGCTGTGGCCACCCTGCGAGATGGGCTTCTGTCGTCTGCTGGTTTAATTAGCCAGCAACTTGTGGGCAGACACGGTGCCTAATGAGAAGTGGCTTAAATATTCCGTCCTTTGATTAAATCCATTTAATATTGTATGTACAATCAATAAAACCCAACTGTATTGCGACAACTGCTTCTTCAACAGTAACCCTTGACTTTTCTGTCTCCTCTTTCCCCATAACTCAATTTTCTCATGTAAATGAGTGTGGACCCTGTAGTCTTTGCTGCTCTCTGTTCATGCAGAAACAAAATGACTTTCCTGATATGATTCTTCTCTCTGTCCCATTCCGTAATTACTAGCCCTGCGCTGCCTGTCTGCTTTCTGAAAGATATAGTCACCCTCAATGCAATGCACTTACTGCAGAGTGCCATTGTTTGTTTGTTTGTGTGATTGTTTTGTTTATATAAGGAGCTGTTGGGCAGAGGGATTGTGATTTACATACCAAATGTGGGCTTTTTTGGCACTGCAGAACAGAGGTGCTGTAAACACTGTGAGTGGGAACTTTCCATAAGCTAAATCACTGTTGGCAACCCTTTTCCATGAAAAGCTCTTGACTCATGTTAAAAGGGAACTCCATAGATTATTCAGCAGGTCTTAATAACTGAGATGTAAACAGACTCATTCAGACTGGTTTTGTGCGAAACGTTACGCTCTAGAGTATGTATTGTGTCCGAATTTCTCACAATGGTGTTAAATGGACCCAGATGTCCACCTCTAAAAGCTCCCTCACAGAAAGTTACTACATGAGGTGGTTATGAATACACTGTCTGATGTCTGAGATGCTGTTTATGATAGTTTGGAGAAGATTTCAGCCTTAAACTCCATTCATGGTGGAGGGATACATGCTGCAGGGAGCTGTGAGGCAAAAAATAGTCCCCTAAAGAAAACTTATTGTTTTCAGGTTTTCCAACATCAACATTCCATATTAACTCAGAAGACATGTGTAGGTCCACGGTTATGAGTGTTATAGACATGGTGACCCCTGGTTCCTATTACCACCACTGTAAAGAACATCTGAACCATTTCACACCAAACCCACTGTCAATCATTGTATCTCTCAAACACTGAATTATGCTGACAAATTGCTGGAATTCTTCTTTTAAGAATTGCCTTCCCAAAACCTTGGATCCTATACAGTTTCAATAATGAGTCATATGGAGGCCAAGATCACCTACACAGGAATGCTTTTCTTTTAATGATTTAAGGTCACCATTCAACACAGGTATCCCCTCTGGGCTGGTCTCCAAGCATAAGACCCTGGGAATCAGTCACAGAGTCACAGAGATTGGTTGTGCCTATGTGATCGATGTGCGACTGGTTCGGACTGAGCAAGGGGACCGGTATAACGCGCACTGGGCTTGCATCACTCATAAAGTAAAGCAGCTGTGAGCAGTACTCAGCGTTGTGTTTGCGTCTGCAATTACTCTTTATCCTTCCCTCTCTCAGGGGCGTAACATATACCGGCAGGTCTCAGTCTGTTAGGATGGGGGAGCACACTTCTCCCACCGTCTTATTTTCATGCTCTACACTACACTTCACAAACATGACCTCATCTCCAAGCGCAGCTCAATGGTCATGGACCTCATCACTAACAACAGTGAGGAAGCGTGCAGAGAGAAGGTTAAGCTCTTCACAGACAGCAATCTCTCTCACTATGTAAACAGAAGCAAGGAGATGAGGGTTGATTTCAGGAGGGGGATCAGAGTGCACACACCTTGAGGTGGAAAGAGTGAACTGCATTCATGTAGACGAGCACCTCGCTCAGCATATCACACCACGTCAACAAGGCCCGACAACGCCTTCGTTTCCTCAGGAACCATGGACAGCCAACCTCCCACATGAGCTGTTCTGCAGCTGTTACTGGTCCATAATGGAGAGCATCCTGCCTGCTGCAGAATGAAAGTAACAAATTGTGTCTGAGGAAAGACAGCTCAGAGCGCACACGCTCATGTTGTCATGCTAGATTCTAGACAACTTGGGCCCGAACACATGGTGCATTATCCTGCTGGAATATCCCATCATTGTGGGGGCACATGAAGTCCATGAAGGGCTGCAAATGGTCACCAAGCAGTGAAACATAGCAGGCAACATTAGGCAGACCAGTGGACCCAATCCATGCCATGAGAACACACCCCTCACCAATATGGAACCACCACCAGCCTGCACAGTGGCTTCTTGACAGCTGGGGTCCATGGCTTCATGGGGTCTGCGCCACACACAAACCCTACCATCAGCCCGAAACAACTGGTACCGTAACTCATCAGACCACGCCAGTCCTCTAGGGTCCAGTTAGGAACCTCACAGACCCAGGTGAGGTGCTGTGGCGCTGTGGTGTGGTGGTGTTAACAAAGGCACTCTGATGGGTCCTCTGCTCCTATGTTCCATGGAAGCTAAAGAGCGCTGCACTGACCCGCGGGATATGCGTGTGGGGCTCCTGCATTGACTGTGAATGAGATTTCTGCCAGAGTCACTTGTCTGATCACATGAACAATTCGAGCCAGAGGCCACCGGTCATGATCATTAAGCACCTGTGTACAGCCAGTGCGCTGTCCGCTGTGGGTGGGAATGCTTTCTATGATGTATTTCCTGTGACACTATATTTTCAGGCTTCTTCTCTTTTGGTAGCTGTAATTGTGGTGCATCCCTCATAACAAGTCATTAAACTTTTGTTTGGTCCGATATAGTGAGCCTAGTTCTGCAACAACAGCACTGCCACTCTCCGTCATTGTGGCCTCCGGTGGCTTTCGAACAGTGACTCATACTACACTGAGTCGAGTCATAGCAAGTAAGGCATTTAAACTAGGACTGTGGGTTTATTAATAGCCTCCCCAGTCTGCGCCATCATTACCGAACTTCAGTAAACTGCAGATGAACATCAGGCGCAGGTTGGAGAATAATAAGCTCTACATACATGAAAGATCACAGGCTATTTAACCACATTAGCCGAAAAAAAAGAAAAAGGAATGATATACATATTCATTCATAATCTCAGTGAAAGCTTCTGTAATACATACGTGTGTGTAGAGCATGAACATCCCTGCTGAATAGAGCCTGTTTTACTGGCCTTGGACAGCCGAGCTGAGTGTATCCACAGAACGCCGAGATGCGTAAAGAGTGAGGTCGATGTGTTTAAGATGCACAAAGATGCCAAAGAGCTTCTGCGATGGCTCTTTGTTTACATACCAAAACAAAGAAGAGCCAGTGCACTGTTAGCAGGGGGCTCTGCAGTGTGTGTGGGCATGTGTGTGTGTGTGTGCAGCATCTGGTCGTGGGTGTAGAAATCCGGTCGATGTTTGTGACAGAGTTTTTCTGCCCTCTGCTGTCCTCCACCAGTCCAGCAATCCAGTCACTGAGCTTTAAACAGGGGAATTCCACCAAAATCTCGGAATTTCATTATGAGGAATTCAGAGCTTGAGATGTAAACAGAATGAATGGGGGGGGAAAGTGAGGATGCCCTGAGTTAAGCTCGCCCCATACACACTGAATTCATAAGTAATGTTTCAGCCTGTATCTTTCTTTCAGACAGAGCAAACTAAGTGCTGGGTCTGCCAATCAGAACAGAGTTTATATATATATATATTAATTTTAAAGACACATAAACAAAAACAGCCTGTTTAATTCCATAGGAATATGAAGGGATGATGGAGGACAGTCATGTAAAAATTAGTTATATGTTTCTTAAGCTTGGATTAAGCCCAGGTTTGGACCAAAGTGCAGTGGGAAAGGTAATTCACTGTTGGAAATTCTTCTTGGGCTAAGTTTAGGCTCCATCTGGGTTTGGGAAGCACCCTAAAGAAATCAATATCCACACTAGTCCCCTCTCTCACTCTCCATGGGAGTACTTGTACTGTATATAGTTTGGGGTGCTGTTCATTGGGTATTAGACACTGGTCCAGTCGCCTAACAATAATATTGAGTGAACAGTTTCCGCACTCTTGGGGCACCAGCATTAGCCCCACACTACTAGAAAGAAAGGCATTTAGGACTCAAGCTTGTATCTCAAGTATATCCCAAACTGAGGTAGGATTGGTGAATCCCTATTGGAAGTATTTCTTGGGCTAAGTTTAGGCTCCATCTGGGTCTGGGAAAGCAGCCCAAAGCAATCGATATCAGCACTGGCCCTCTCTGTCCATTATCACACTTGTGTATAGTCTGGGGTGATGCTCATTAGGTGTTAGACATTGGCGCAGTCACGTAACAAAAAGCCTGAGTCAACAGTTCCCGCACTCTTGGGGCACCAGCATTAGCCCTGCAGTGTTAGAAGGAAAGGTCGCCGGGTCCTGGGCCTGTTTCTCAAGCATGAACTAGGCAGAGTTTTGAACCAAACTGTAGCGGGAATGGTGAGGCCCTATTGGAAATTCTTCTTAGGCTAAGCTTAGGCTCCATCTGGGTCTGGGAAAGCAGCCCAAAGCAATCGATATCTGCACTACCCCTCTCTCTCCATTGGGTATATAGACTGGGGTGAAGCTCGCTGGGTATTAAACAGTAGTGCAGTCACATAACAAAAAGCCTGAGTCAACAGTATCTGCACACTTGGGGCACCAGCATTAGCCATGCAGTGTTAGAAGGATAACCGTTGGGTCCCGAGCTTGTTTCTCAAGCATGGGCTAGGCTGAGGTTTGGACAAAGCTGCAGTGGGAATGCTGAATCACCATTGGAAATTCTTCTTGGGCTAAGCTTAGGCTCCATTTGGGTCTGGGAAAGCAGCCCAAAACAATCAATATCTGCACAGCCCTCTCTCTCCATTGGCGTATTTGTATATGGTCTGGGGAGATGTCTTTGGGTATTAAACAGTCGCATAACAAAAAGCCTTAGTCATCAGTTTCAGCACACTTGGGGCACCAGCATTAGCCCTGCAGTGTTGGAAGGAATAGGCCCTCGGGTCTACACTCCTAAGAAAACCGCAAACAGGTATATGCAACCTATAAGTTATGTAACATTACTTTTAAAAGGTCCTCCACCCCACCATACTACCACCATAGTACACAGTAACAGCAGCCACTCTATGAGCTCTTTCTGACGGCTTTATTTTCAAGAGGATGCGATGGAAGTTCAGCCACATTGGGAATGTTTATCATCGCCTCAGCTCTGAATGCAGCCTTTCACCAGGTCTGTTTGGATTCATGCCGGCATGAAGATTGTGGAGGGTGAAGAGCTTTGACTAAACAGGTTTAAAAGTCTGGCTGTTTTCCTCCAGCCTTTTCCCCCACAGGTCAGAAAGGTCAGACAGACCACTGACTCTCAATGGAGTCTCTGTTCAGAGTGGAGATTTCTCTTTACCGAGAGCGCTGAGGGTGAATATATAGAGGGGGATACATTACAGCATATGTAATGCCTTGCTAAATACACCTATGGGAAGGTGCGTTGTAATGTAGAACAAAATCTAATTATCATTACCAAATCACAGAAAAGGTAAATACAGCTGTCCTGTATAGTGTTATTATATTTAGTATACAGTCTAATATATTTTATATCATGCAAGATTTTGCATTTTGTTGCCTGTATGGACCGAGTTGACCTTATAGACTGTGCTGGATGTATAGGCTAAGTTGTCGCATTGACTGTGTGGGGTGTTTAGGTCTTCTGGGGTGTATAAGCCATGTTGGTCATATAGGCATGTTTGGTGTTTAGCATGGGTGGTTATATATAAAGGTTAGGTATATAAGCTCAACTGGCTATATAGCCTGTGTTGACCAGATAGACTGTGTTGGCTTATAGGCTGTGGGGTATTAAGGCTGCATTGGTTATATAGGCTGTGTGGGGTGTATAGGCTGCATCAGGTGTATAAGCTATGTTGACCATATAAACTGGGTTTGGTGTATAGGCTGTGTGGGGTGTGTAGACTAAGCAGGGTGTGTAGTCTGTGTTGACTTTATAGACTATATTGATTGTATAGGCTGTGCTGGACAATATAGGCTTTGTTGGCTGTATAGGCTGTGTGGAGCATGCAGGCTGTGTTGTCCATATACGCTCTGTGGGTTTACAGGCAAAGCTGATCATATCGGCTGTGTTGGTTGTGCTAGCTGATTGGGCTGTGATGTGAAGCTCTTTAAAAAGCAGAGACTCTCAGAAGGGTTTTCCCACAGATGACCACACAGTTTTCCTTTCCGTCCCTTTCTTGAGGAGAGCGTCAGTAGAAACGTCAGGCATTAAATACGGTGATGTCAGTGTAAATGTGTAGGTGAGCAGGCACGAACACTTTCTGGAAGTCCTTCCACAAATCGGGTCCTGCTGCACCCCCCAACACCCCACCCCCCCCTTTTCTCTTTCTGTCTCTCAGTCTCTCACTCTCTCTCATTCACAGTAAAGATGGCAGCTCTCCTGCTGCTGTGTGTTTGGGTCTGTGTGCCGTTCTGTCTCTGTGAGAAGGCTAAAGAGAGGAGCGCTCGGCAGAGAGATGCAGAGTTCTCAGAGAAGGTGAGAAACAGACTTTATTGTTCTTCTGGGAGTTTAGAATGTATTAAACCTCAAACAGACTCACACAGAGGCTCATTCATACAGCCAACTCAGACTACAGTCAGCCGACACTCAGCCTTACAGTCAGCCTCATTCACTCGTACTACAGCAGTGTGCAGACTTTACTCCTTCTTTCTATCTTTCTTTCTTTTTTGCTTAATTCTATCTATCTATCTATCTATCTATCTATCTATCTATCTATCTATCTATCTATCTATCTATCTATCTATGCATGTTTCTAAACTTTTTTTCTTTGCTCCAACTTCTCTCCTTCCTTTGTTTTCCCTGTTAAACGAGTGTAGAGTGTGTTTGTTCTCTTGCTTGTCGGATTATGTAATCTCAGTAATCTCAGTGTAAATTCTGAACTCTGATTTTGACGACCCCCTCTGACGTGTTAGTAGTTATAAGGCTCTGAGCGCATGATCCGGCTCATTTATTATGGTTAAACTGTTAGTTCAAAATCCAGTCAGCCAGCACAACTCCGCACGGGAGTTTTCATTCCTTCCTCCTGTGGAGGAAAGGAGACTGCTTAGAGAAAGGGACTATTGTCTTTCATCTCCTCCAACCATTCCAGACCAGCAAAACCACACTGCCCTTAATGCCCTGCAGTGCTTAAGAGCACCCCTACTGGTCAGCAGGAAATATTACACATGTAGAGAAACACAGCAACCTTGTGCTTCCACTCCCTGGCCACTTTATTAGAAACACATACCTCGTGTTTTCACTAACTGGCCACTTTATTAGAAACACTCATCCTGTACTTCCACTCACTGGCCACTTTGTCAGGCCCCTCACCTCTATTCATCATTGGTCAAGAAAGGGGTTTCTAAAAAAGTGGCCAGGGATAGTTTTAGGGGAGGGATTTAATATGTGTTAAAAGGAAAGGTCTTTTGTTGCCACTGGGCTCTCTAACACCAAGGTGGCAGATGTTTGACCTGGGCTTTTAGGGTCATCTAGCACTTACCATGCACTCTGAACAAACTGCTGTGACTTAATGTTTGCCTTGTTTGTCCTCCAGTGACTTCGTTCATGTACTTTTGGCTTTTCCAATTTATATCTGGAGTTGACCAGTGAAGAATTTGCTTTCTCAACATTCATAAAACTGCAAAAACAAACCGCAGTGCACACGGGTTCATGGATTCTTAACATGTGCACAATGTGTTTTTACACAACACTGACCATCACCCATTTGGTATAGATTACACAAACCCCTGTGGATCAGTTGGTGGGTTCTCCACAGAGGGCCACAGGAATGTTTTCTAAAGCAGATAAGTGATGAAGGGGAAATGTTGAAAGATAGATGATGTTGAACAGACAGATGATGTGAAATAGAAACTGGTTTTATCCAGTTTGGGTTTTTGGTTCCACTGGATTTTACATTGTAATTGCTTTTAATTAACTCATAGAATAAACTGTAGATCTGACTCCTACATTTAGAGCTTAGAGTTATACACTCGACCTAATGTGAAACTGTAGAACAGACTCAGTTTATACCACAGTACCTACATTTAGAGCTTAGAGTTATACACTTAACCTAATGAGTAACTGTAGAACAGACCCAGTATATACCACAATACCTACATTTAGAGCTTAGAGTTATACACTCGACCTAATGAGAAACTGTAGAACAGACTCAGTATATACCACAATACCTACATTTAGAGCTTAGAGTTATACACTCGACCTAATGAGAAACTGTAGAACAGACTCAGTTTATACCACAATACCTACATTTAGAGCTTAGAGTTATACACTCAACCTAATGAGAAACTGTAGAACAGACCCAGTTTATACCACAGTACCTACATTTAGAGCTTAGAGTTATACACTCAACCTAATGAGAAACTGTAGAACAGACCCAGTTTATACCACAGTACCTACATTTAGAGCTTAGAGTTATACACTCCACCTAAAGAGAAACTGTAGAACAGACCCAGTATATACCACAATACCTACATTTAGAGCTTAGAGTTATACACTCCACCTAAAGAGAAACTGTAGAACAGACCCAGTATATACCACAATACCTACATTTAGAGCTTAGAGTTATACACTCAACCTAATGAGAAACTGTAGAACAGACCCAGTATATACCACAATACCTACATTTAGAGCTTAGAGTTATACACTCAACCTAATGAGAAACTGTAGAACAGACCCATTAAAGCCCTTATAACTCTGTAACACTGTATCCACTAGCAGCAGAATGACTTTAGCAGGCACACAGTGATCTGGCTGTGGTATTGAACTGGTGATGTGAACAAGCTCTGTGAGGGTAATTTCAGATCCACAGACGACAGACGTGTCTGCCAGTGCGTCGCTGCATTACACACAGTTTTCCATTTCTACTGTACTGTGATATTCTTACTGTCAGATACTTGGCCTGAACTAGTGCACTTTCTCTCTGTCTTCCGTCACTCAGTAAATGCCTAGACAAGTGTGTTTATATGGCATCAGTGTTGAATTGAAGCTACATTCCATTTCCATTATGTTAACATTTATAGCATTCATCAGTCGTCTTATCCAGAGATGATTCAAGTTTTAATGATGCTACAGATGAAGCTGGATATATATGGTGTTAGGACTATTGCCAGAAATCTTTTGTTGTTGTAGTGTGGTCTGGATGCCTGGAGCAGGAATTGAAACCCAGCCTTCCGGGTTTTTGATGCATCTAGTCAGCTGCTCGTTTTAATAAAAACAGAACTGACTGAATATGGTCAGAAAGAGTAACATATTGTTGTGTTTGAGGCTGTAATGCGAAACGGTTTTGGGGGAAAATAGGACCCATATGCCTTCAGGAAGTGCAGAGGTGCCCTGTGTTTCCTGCTACTGCTTATAGAGAGAGCGAGGGAGAGACAGAGAGAGAGAAAGGGAAAGAGAATGGAAACCTCTTTTCGGGTTTTCCCGCCTCACCGCTCCGCCAGTTCTCCCTATTTCACATACAGTGAAACCTCAGTGCATGAAAGAGCAAATAAATGGGATCACAATTTGGAGCTCTGCCCTGCTTCAGTGTGGCGTCAGTGAGAAGCATGCTCACTACAGTGACTGGGTATCACTAGTCCTGACTTATAAAGGTTCCCCCCATCTACAGCTGGGAAATAGGATCAGAGAATCAGGTAACTTGTGGAACATATTGGTTCCACCATAGCAGGAATATACCCAGCAAAATCTGAGATCTTGGGAAGTAAAAGGATCGTATATCTAGTTCATTTGGAGATAGTTATAAGCTCATTTTAAGATTATTGATATTTTTGTATTGTGTTTATGGCCTGTTGACTGCTTATCTGCATAGGCCGCACTGTTTGCAGATGGGTGATTTAATGTATAACTTCTATATACGGATCAGTATTATTATGTTTATACTGCATTATGTACACTACGTGTATGATGCTTGTATACGTAAGAGTGTATAATTGTCTGCTATTGTGCAGTTCTGTCATTTACACTAATACTGCATACTGTACGTACGTTCTGCTCCTATGCCTCACCACGCACACACGGCTGTACATACTACATACTACTGCATTTATGCCTGTACATTTTCTTAATATATATAATATGTATTCATATATAGCATTTCTTAATATCATATTATTTTTCATCTGGTAGCTAGTGCAGAGTGTGTGTATATCCATGCTTGTTTCTCTGTGCATATGATAATAAACTCTGTCTGTCTTAAAACAATGGCCTAAAATGAGCAAAACTTTAATATCTGCCAATATAGAACATTTGGCTTATTACAAAAACAGAAAGTCTGTATCTCAGACTCTTTGTTCGCAGTGTATAGGTTCACTGGCTTGATAAGGTCAGTACCCCTCTGACTGTTTGCCACTGTCTCCCCTCGGACCACCCAGATTGTTGTTCTAGCTAATTTTTATATAAATTTTTTAGTCAATTTATTTTTAAAGAGCAACAAAAGTAAGAAATGAAGGAAGAGCCAGACTGGACTGTTAGTGGAAACTGTGATGGGAAAATGGCATTGAGTCTTCTAAAACATTCTGAGAATATGCAATACAGCGTTCCATTAATGTTTCCATCTCAGTTCTCAGTAACATCCATTAAACATATTCACATTTTTAGTGTTGCATTGGGAATGTTCTGTTTCGGTTACCATGTAACATAATCTGTGGCTCTGACAACACAATGCTCATAACTCCCAGTATCATCTGAACGCAGCAGTTAGAACATTTTTTAATGCTATTTCAACATTAGACTCAAATAATTACAATAAAACTTATTATAACTTTTTTTAATTAATTAACTTGAGCCAAAGTTCTGGAAACGTTCCCTGCTAGCTGAGTAAGCAAAACACCAACGGACCACCAGCTTTGCTGTTAGAGTGTTACCAGTGGTCCACTACCCTCTTACAATTAAGATTTGGGCTTAAGTTTCTCTTTTTTTCCAGCTTTGAAAGGCTGGTGGAGAATAAATAGCTAATAACTATTCAGTAACTCAGTAAGTGTAATGTGTTAGTGTGCTGTAAGTAGTGTGTTGGTGTACAGTAACTCAGTAAGTGTAATGCGTTAGTGTGCCGTAAGTAGCGTGTCGGTGTACAGTAACTCAGTAAGTGTAATGCGTTAGTGTGCCGTAAGTAGCGTGATGGTGTAC
This sequence comes from Prochilodus magdalenae, assembly GCA_024036415.1. Lineage (NCBI taxonomy): Eukaryota > Metazoa > Chordata > Actinopteri > Characiformes > Prochilodontidae > Prochilodus > Prochilodus magdalenae. The sequence continues at coordinate 33,551 of JAMWET010000108.1, read as the reverse complement.
AGTAACTCAGTAAGTGTAATGCGTTAGTGTGCCGTAAGTAGCGTGATGGTGTACAGTAACTCAGTAAGTGTAATGCGTTAGTGTGCCGTAAGTAGCGTGTTGGTGTACTGTAACTCAGTAAGTGTAATGCGTTAGTGTGCGGTAAGTAGCGTGTCGGTGTACAGTAACTCAGTAAGTGTAATGCGTTAGTGTGCCGTAAGTAGCGTGTCGGTGTACAGTAACTCAGTAAGTGTAATGCGTTAGTGTGCCGTAAGTAGCGTGTCGGTGTACAGTAACTCAGTAAGTGTAATGCGTTAGTGTGCCGTAAGTAGCGTCTTGGTGTACAGTAACTCAGTAAGTGTAATGCGTTAGTGTGCCGTAAGTAGCGTGTCGGTGTACAGTAACTCAGTAAGTGTAATGCGTTAGTGTGCCGTCAGTAGCGTGATGGTGTACAGTAACTCAGTAAGTGTAATGCGTTAGTGTGCCGTCAGTAGCGTGATGGTGTACAGTAACTCAGTAAGTGTAATGCGTTAGTGTGCCGTCAGTAGCGTGATGGTGTACAGTAACTCAGTAAGTGTAATGCGTTAGTGTGCCGTCAGTAGCGTGTTGGTGTACAGTAACTCAGTAAGTGTAATGCGTTAGTGTGCCGTAAGTAGCGTGATGGTGTACAGTAACTCAGTAAGTGTAATGCGTTAGTGTGCCTTCAGTAGCGTGATGGTGTACAGTAACTCAGTAAGTGTAATGCGTTAGTGTGCCGTCAGTAGCGTGATGGTGTACAGTAACTCAGTAAGTGTAATGCGTTAGTGTGCCGTAAGTAGCGTGTTGGTGTACAGTAACTCAGTAAGTGTAATGCGTTAGTGTGCCGTAAGTAGCGTGATGGTGTACAGTAACTCAGTAAGTGTAATGCGTTAGTGTGCCGTAAGTAGCGTGTCGGTGTACAGTAACTCAGTAAGTGTAATGCGTTAGTGTGCCGTAAGTGGCGTGTCTGTGTACAGTAACTCAGTGAGTGTAATGCGTTAGTGTGCCGTAAGTAGCGTGATGGTGTACAGTAACTCAGTAAGTGTAATGCGTTAGTGTGCCGTAAGTGGCGTGTTGGTGTACAGTAACTCAGTAAGTGTAATGCGTTAGTGTACTGTAAGTAGTGTGTCGGTGTACAGTAACTCAGTAAGTGTAATGCGTTAGTGTACTGTAAGTAGTGTGTTGGTGTACAGTGACTCAGTAAGTGTAATGTGTTAGTGTACTGTAAGTAGTGTGTTGGTGTACAGTAACTCAGTAAGTGTAATGTGTTAGTGTGCTGTAAGTAGTGTGTTGGTGTACAGTAACTCAGTAAGTGTAATGCGTTAGTGTACTGTAAGTAGTGTGTTGGTGTACAGTGACTCAGTAAGTGTAATGTGTTAGTGTACTGTAAGTAGTGTGTTGGTGTACAGTGACTCAGTAAGTGTAATGCGTTAGTGTACTGTAAGTAGTGTGTTGGTGTACAGTAACTCAGTAAGTGTAATGCGTTAGTGTACTGTAAGTAGTGTGTTGGTGTACAGTGACTCAGTAAGTGTAATGTGTTAGTGTACTGTAAGTAGTGTGTTGGTGTATAGTAACTCAGTAAGTGTGATGTGTTAGTGTACTGTAAGTAGTGTGTTGGTGTACTTAAGTACATTTGGAGGTACATCCTCTAGTACTTGTACTCCAGTGGAGGTCTAAAGGGAAGAACTTCTACTGACACTGGAGGAGCATTTCACCTTGGAGATCTCTATTTTAACTTAACTACATGCTCTGTGTACTCGGTCCACCACCCACTGGTGACAGCTGATCCACTGATGGAGGTTAAGACTGCAGCGATAATAGACAAGCAGTATGAGTAGTATAACATGCTCAGTTCGAGCGTCGCAGTAACTGGAGTATAAGGAGTATTTGGCTTGGACAGCAGCTTAATGAATAAGTGCTACAGAACATTCAAACGCCTGCTCTCACCAACCTGTGGAGGAGAAACCAGCATCAGAGCATCCTCACTCAGAGACCTGGCATAGCTGACCTTTCTTCTGCACAACATGTTATCACATTAAAGCATCAGGAAGCGTGAGCTAACCATATGCAGCTAACAAGCAACAGATGAACTTACAGCAGAGTGACAGAAACGCTGCCTGACTGACATCAGCCATTATACTTTTATTCATTCATTCATTCAACTTCTGTGTCATGGGGGATCTGGAGCATGTCCCAGTGCTCACAGTTTTGTTTGGTGGATCATTCTAAGTCCAGCAGTGCTGCTGTGTCTGATCCACTCACACCAGCACAACACACACTAACACACCACCACAACAGTGTCACTGCAGTGCTGAGAATGATCCACCACCCACATAATACCTGCTCTGTGGTGGTCCTGTGGGGGTCCTGACCATTGAAGAACATGGTAATACAGTATACAGAGAAACAGATGGACTACAGTCTGTAACTGCAGAACTACAGAGTGTCCTATATGGTGAGTGGAGCTGATAACATGGACAGTGAGTGTAGATACAGTGAGGTGGTTTTAATGTTATTCCTGATCTAAACAGCTCTGGGGTTTAAGCTCTGGAGGTCTGCTGGACTGTGGTGGGCTGCCCTGTCATTAGCAGAGGGGGATTTCACTCCCTGTGATTAAGACTGCCTATGTTGCGATGGTGTTTTCCAGCATTTCTGTAAAACCATGTAAATGAAGGCGAGATGCATCCTCCCACACGGGCTGACTCACCGCTGTTCATCCTCACCGCGCGACACTCCGGCAGCTACCATCATTCCGTCACAATATCGTTACCATGCATAAAGCATTATCTGATGGAAAACTGCCATCATCCTTCACCCAGGAATAATGATTCTTCTTTTTTCTGTTTTCGTTTTCCCCTTTTTTCTATTTTCTCTTCCCTTTTGCTTTCTGTATATATGACGTCTTCTTTTCTGTTCCCCCTCTTCTCCTTTTTTCTTTCTCTTCTTTTTCTTCTCCCCCCTTATCTCCAGTACAACTCATGTATGCAGGGTCCTCCTGGAATGCAGGGCAGGGATGGTAATCCGGGCATTAACGGCATTCCAGGCACCCCAGGGATTCCAGGCCGGGACGGTATGAAGGGGGAGAAGGGGGAGTGTTTAACTGAGAGGTTTGAGGAGCCGTGGAAACCGAACTTCAAACAGTGCGCCTGGAGTTCCCTCAACTACGGCATTGACCTCGGCAAAATCGCAGTAAGATTCTTCATCAAATAACGAGAGTGAAAAAATAGCTTAAATATTATTATACAGTTATTAACTTATTAATCCTAATCATTTAAAAACTTCTTATCCAGCACTTATTCAGACACTAACTGATCTGTTTTCAATACAGTGGCTAACTGCAAGGAAGGGGTTTCAAATAAAGTGGCCAGCTTCAAGAGAGGGGTTTCTAATAAAATGGCCAGCTTTAAGAGAGGGGTTTCTAATAAAGTGGCCAGCTTTAAGAGAGGGGTTTCTTATAAAGTGGCCAACTTTAGGAGAGGGGTTTCTTATAAAGTGGCCAGCTTTAGGAGAGGGTTTTCTAATAAAGTGGCCAGCTACAAGAGAGGGGTTTCTTATAAAGTGGCCAGCTACAAGAGAGGGGTTTCTAATAAAGTGGCCAGCTACAAGAGAGGGGTTTCTTATAAAGTGGCCAGCTACAAGAGAGGGGTTTCTAATAAAGTGGCCAGCTACAAGAGAGGGGTTTCTTACAAAGTGGCCAGCTGTAAGAGAGGCGTTTCAAATAAAGTGGCCAGCTACAAGAGAGGGGTTTCTTATAAAGTGGCCAGCTACAAGAGAGGGGTTTCTAATAAAGTGGCCAGCTACAAGAGAGGGGTTTCTAATAAAGTGGCCAGCTACAAGAGAGGGGTTTCTAATAAAGTGGCCAGCTACAAGAGAGGGGTTTCTTATAAAGTGGCCAGCTACAAGAGAGGGGTTTCTAATAAAGTGGCCAGCTACAAGAGAGGGGTTTCTTATAAAGTGGCCAGCTTCAAGAGAGGGGTTTCAAATAAAGTGGCCAGCTTTAAGAGAGGGGTTTCTAATAAAGTGGCCAGCTTCAAGAGAGGGGTTTCTAATAAAGTGGCCAGCTTCAAGAGAGGGGTTTCTAATAAAGTGGCCAGCTTTAAGAGAGGGGTTTCTTATAAAGTGGCCAGCTACAAGAGAGGGGTTTCTTATAAAGTGGCCAGCTACAAGAGAGGGGTTTCTTATAAAGTGGCCAGCTACAAGAGAGGGGTTTCTTATAAAGTGGCCAGCTACAAGAGAGGGGTTTCAAATAAGGTGTCCAGCTCCAAGAGAGGGGTTTCTGATAAAGTGGTCAGCTTTAAGAGAGGGGTTTCTAATAATGTGGCCAGCTACAAGGGAGGGGTTTCTAATAAAGTGGCCAGTGAGCAAGTGCAATGAGTTTGGGCTATCTGCTGTGTTGTAGGAGTGTACCTTCACTAAGCTGCGGTCAGACAGTGCTCTGCGAGTGCTCTTCAGCGGATCCCTTAGGCTGAAGTGCAAGACAGCATGCTGCCAGCGCTGGTACTTCACCTTTAATGGGGCCGAGTGTACGGGGCCCTTACCCATAGAGTCTATAATCTACCTGGACCAGGGCAGCCCCGAGCTCAACTCCACCATCAATATACACAGGACTTCTACAGGTAACGTAATCTACAGGTACACATGTTCAATAATAATACCATACTCCAGATCCATTACTGTACATTTACATACACTATTAAATGCACCATGAAACCCCAGATGCCATCAGGATTCACTGTGATCTGATCATTTGCTGACGTTGCGGGTGTACAGTTAAGAGACTGTAACTCATATCTTGATGTAATGTTTATGTTCTCCATCCTCTAGTCCCTCATTAGCGGTCAGTTTCTGACCACAGAGCCGCTTCTGTCTGGATATTTTAGGGTGGCGGTCCACTCCTGACCCAGCAGTGACACTGAAGCTGGTCAGACTCCATGTTACTGTTGATGTCCTAAGTGTAAATAAGTCACACATCCTCTACAGAGACAGATGTCTGTACAATACACTGTAATATGTAATTACTGTTAATTCCATTTAACATAATGTGACCTGTGCAAAAAATTATAGCACAGTTTATATTTTTGCTTTTATTATTTTTTTGCCAGTGTAATAAACTCAGATATATATGTCATAGGAAATGCAATAGGAAAGGAATCTGACCGTGTGCAACCTTTACCTATGACTGTATATACTGATATTAGATTTACAATTACAATTACAATTGGAGTTAGAGTGAGACTTCTTATTAGAGTTAGAGTTAGAGTTAGAATTAATGTTAGAATTACAATTGGATTTAGAGTTAATTGTTAAAATTAAAAACAGGACAAGAGTTCAAATTTGCGTTAGAGTAAATGTTAGAGTTACAATTGCAATTAGAGTTAGGGATATTAGATATAGATATTAGATATAGGGATTCTAGAATTAGAGTTAAAAATATTATTAGAGTTAAAGTTACAATTACAGTTGGAGTTAAAATTAGAAGAAGAATTATGGTTACAGTTACAAATTAGTTAATAGTTAATAGTTAAAATTTAAATTAAAATTACAGTTAGAGTTAAAATGATAATTACAATTACAATTAGAGTTAAAGTTAATAGTTACAATTAAAATAACATTTAAAATTAAACTTAATATTAAAATTAGAGTTACAATTACAGTTGCAATTAACACATTTGGCAAATGATTTCCATGAAGGATTGAAATAAACGAACAAACAAACAAACAAAAAAACAGGTTTTGCACCGTGGTGTAGAGACGCTGTTTGAAATCCTCATCTTGCCAAATAAAATGATCTTGAATCTGGCTGACATATCTTAGGTCTATTTTCTATATAGTTAAAAGCAAAATTTTAAAGTAGTTTATTAATTTCTAGCGGTTTTTAGGTGTTTTAAGGGATTTTAATAAGCCAAATTGTGTCACTATACTGGTGGATAATTCATACACATTTCCTAAAATAATAATAATAATAATACTCATAATAATACTACTGCATTCCAGCATAGTAGCTTCGACCATATGCAGATAGGCAGTCCATAATATACTCTGGTGCTGAGCCATGTAGGAATTTTAAAATCTATTTTAAAATCTATCCTAAATGAGACGGGTAAGCAGTGTTACTATTTTAAAACAGGAGTAATATGATCTCTCTTTCTGGTTTTGGTTAGAATACTCATAAAGAAAACAATCTTAAAACTATCTTAAAACTAAGATAATTCTTAAAAATAAGAATTTTAATTATATCAACTAGAAATAAGGTCTTTTAACTTGGCAAGATCCCATTTTCTTGCAGTGTATACGCATCACATAGATTCCAGCAGTAGGAAATGCCCTGTTGGCCATATGTGTGAGCAATTATAAGGCTCAGAGATGGATGTAGCTGTTAGATCTATTTGTGGCAGTGTGGTCGCGCTGCATGCGGCCTGCAGTGTAACATATGCATTAACCGCTCAGACTGCAGGGATGGAATAATGTCTATGGTATGTTGCATTAGAGAACGTAAGCACAGAAGATAAGAGGGAATAAGATGTTTTGATGTTGGGATGTGGAACGACAGGCTGAACTCACTCACTCACACTACTGCAACAATAAAAATACAAACAAAGTTAAAACTAAAAATATCAAACCTCCAGTCACACAGCTCCACCATTATTGACAGAAAGTTGTAGGTATTTTTCTTCACGTGTCTGTGCGTCTTCATGGAGTTTTTCGGGTCTGTCCAGGCTGTAATTACGGAGACACCAGCCGTATTTTTTCCTCCTCCTCTGGTCTGTCCCTGCATCACATCTCCTCACTCCCTCAGCAATTAGCAGCCCGCAGAGTTCATCACCACAGCACAAATAAAAGACTAGGGAGCACAAAACAAACACAGCCATATGCACTGAGGCTCAGACGAAAGCTCGGGAGGAAGGATGCTTCCAAAATGGAGATAAAGAGATAGTCAGATCAGAGGTCAGAGTCAAGCCTGATAAATAAATCCAGCTCCTTTACATAAAGCAACTCATGCAGTTCATTCAGAGTGGACTGGTGTGAAATCAGTCCTATAGAGAGCAGTGGTGGTGAATGGAACCAGATGTCCCCCTCTAAAAGCTCCCTCACAGAAAGTTACTACATGAGGTGGTTATGAATACGCTGTCTGGTGTCTGAGATGCTGTTTATGATGTGGAGAAGACTTCAGCCTTAAACTCCATTCATGGTGGAGGGGTACATGCTGCAGGGCACTTATTCTTTTCGTGTTTTCCAGATTTTTACATTCACGTGTAGGTACCCTGGAGGTTTAGATAATCAATAATGTGTGTTGTAGACATGGAGACCCCTGGTTCCCATCACCACCACTGTAAAGAGCTTCTGGAGTCTCTTCATTATGAAGCAGTCTGATTTTTTGCATTAATTGGGCGTCCAAATAAAAAACTCATGATGATCCTTTTTGTAATGTATTGCTCATATGTAGCCTCTGTGTGGGAAATCCTGCAACTCCATGGAAAAGCATTGACTGATGGAATGGGAACACTGAACATTGTCTAGTGGCACTACAGTGGCCAATCACAGCAGAGGGATAGGAGGGAACAGTAAGGAGCGGAGTATTTAAGGTGACTGGATTTCTGAAGTGAAAATCGGGGACATTACCAGTTTGCGGAATTTTAACGCAGCTTAGCTAGGTCATCCTTAGCCAGATCATTGGCTCTCACATTTTTCCACATGCTTATCCACTAACTAGTCCTCCATTTTTGAGATATCAACACCATTTTTACCATTAAGAAAGAATAAGATGGAAAAGTACATGCCCACCTACTGTACCTCTCCTCAGTACTGCACTCCTCTATGTGTTGTTAATTCATCCCTCGTTTCTCTCATACGCTCACATTCATTTTAGCATCACTTTAGTTACTGGCTAGCAACAAACTTTAGCTGCACAGCCACCCTGTGTTTCCTTCAGGAAATGCGCTTTCCAAGTTGTTGTTGTTAGCTGTGTAGCCTTTAGCATGCTAACAAGCCAGTATAACAGGCGGAGCAGTTGGTAACCTGAAGCCCTGCAAACTAAACTGAACCAAATTCAAATTCACTGCTGTGGGCTTAGGAACAGCTTGGTCTGCTGTTACGTTGGTGTTTTACAAGGGAAATGAGCTCATCAGTCTGTCTAATAAACTTTGCCTGAGCTAGCCAGGCAATAAAACACCCTGAAGTCAGCACCAGAGGTCAGGAACGAGGCCAAGTGGTCTGGTATGTGACGCAAACCCACCGGGGCCTGACTCGTTTTCCTGTGTGTTGGGCCGACTTTGATGCTGGAGACGTATTTAATAACAGGACAGACTGTCTACATCTATCTGCTCATTGAGAGTCGGTGTGGCTCAGCTGATAACACCAGTGAGCTAGCACCCCATGTGGGAGACGGGGGTTTGATTCCTGGTTTGGGTAACTATGTACTACCCTAATAAGAGTCTTTGGGCAAGACTCCTAACTCTAAGATGGCCTATGTGTAATATGATTAATGTAATATGAATATGTGTAAGTCGCTTTGGATAAGACCATCCACTTAATTCTACAAATGTAAACATCACCACTTAGTCTATATCTCTCTATATTGCAAATCTATTACTATATCTGTCCATTGCACTGTTGTGTTATTGTTTACAGTACAGTCATGCGGTTTGTGTAACTGTGTTTCTGCTGACGTGACAGTACAATACACCACTGCACTGTACTAGCTTGTTACGGCTCATTATACTGTTTGTGTGTTTATGTGTGTTTATCTGCCTGTATAGGAATGTGTAGTAATACTATCTGCTGTGTGTGTGTCCTGTAGTGGAGGGTCTGTGTGAGGGCATCCCCGCCGGCCTGGTGGATGTGGGCATATGGGTGGGCACCTGTGCGGACTACCCCCGTGGCGATGCCTCCACCGGGTGGAACTCGGTGTCCAGAGTGATTATTGAGGAACTTCCGAAATGAGGCACCCTGTCGCCAAGGCAACACCGGGGGGAAGCCGAGACGGGCCTGTGGAGTAGGTCAGAGTGCGGGATGTCTCTGGACGACCACAGTGAGGATTTATATTTTTCAGTAGGAATGTCCCTGGAATACTCTCCTAGTCACTTTAGTCTTTAAAGGGCCCATATCCTGAATTTATGGACAGTGTCGAGTTATGTACGCCATGAGATATGTAAATGAACTCGGTTCTGATTGGCTGTACCTCAATATAACAGCAGCTCAAGCTTCTTTTTAACTGAATAAATAAAAATGTACTGTTTTTATGACATCACAGAGAGCATGACTTTAAAATGGACTAAGTGTGCCGTATATGGACTTTAGAACAAACGATATGTGTATAAGCTCACCGGATAAAAAAGAAGTCACCTGTTTAGGGTGGTAGTAACTTCAGGCTCCTGCAGATGGCTCTGTACGAGGATGATGGGGCTATAAGTACCTGCGGGGTGTGAGTGACGGGATCCATAGGAAGACGTGGTACAGTGCAGGGAATGTCTCGTTCCATGTGTGGAAAATGGCTCCAAAGCAGATGTTAATGATCAGCTAAAAGGAGTGACTGCAATATATGTACGGTCATACGGGTCTACCAGCAGTGGCTAAAATCCCAGTCTACAGGGAATTTTCCTTGGAATTGTGCCAGAGGGAACACACCACATCTGGACCAATTGCACAGTTCTTTGATGCAAGAGTTTCTGAACACTGATGTGGCCCACATCCAGAACCTTGTCGAGTACATGCCAAATCCGATCTCAGCTGTTATCCTTGCTGGTGGAGGTCACAGGGGACTCATGTTTGTCCGGTGAGCTTGTTTGTCATGATATGGACCCTTTAAAGTGATGTGATGATTGTTTCTACCTAACCTTGGCCTCGGCCGCTACAGACGACAAGTACTACGTGTTTTTTATACCTACAGTATAGCATACTTGAAGCCTACCTATCCTAGAAGTCAACAGACAGTGACTGAATTCTGAGTTGTGTATTTGAAAGGTGTATTTTTGTAGCCCAGGTTTATGAATACATCAGTCTAGGTTTGTTAGGAGTTGAGCTGTAGATCTGCATCATTAGTTGTTTCCGACGTGGGCCTAGATTTCCAGAGGCGAGAATGTGTGGTAGTTTGTGTAGAGATTACTAAAGGCCCAACTTCAGATGCCAAACCTGTCTTGACTGTCGGACTACATTTGAGGTGACTCCAAACTGTTTGAGGGTTCTGTGGATTGATTTATGTGCCATTCCACGTAATTAGACAGTGAGGATGTAAACAGAGCTGTTCAGAGTGGTTGGACGTGAGATGCTCAGTTCTAGAGAAACTAATGGTGGTGAATGGAACCAGACGTCCCCCTCTAAAAGAAAGTTACTACATGAGATGGTTATGAATACGCTGTCTGGTGTCTGAGACGCTGTTTATGATAGTTTGGAGAAGATTTCAGCCTCAAACTCCATTTTTGGTGGGGAGATACATGCTGCCGGGCACTGTGAGGCAACAAATAGTCTCCCAAATAAAACGTTCCAGGTTTTCCATCATCAACATTCCATTTAAACTCAGAGGACATGTGTAGGTTCACTGGTAGTTTAGATAGTAAATAAAATGTCTATATGTGTGTTGTAGACATGGGAAACCCTGGTTCCCATCACCACCACTGTAAAGATCATCTAAACCATCTCACACCAAACCCACTCTGAGTGACTCTGTGCCTGAGATCCGTGTCCGGGGTAAAGTGCTACTCGAGGGTTTATGGGTTTTAATTTAATTATATTGGTGTGTTTGTCTTTAAGCAGCTTTATGTCAGTACTGTGTTGCTGGCCTGTTTGTAAGACTGTGGCTCGACCCCTGATTGGCTCTGACTAGCTAGTGTATTTATATGTTACCTGTTGTTATTGTTGGTTTGTTTTCAGTTTCATAAATAAAACTTTATTATCTTCACTGAAATGTCTTGGACTGGTGACTAAAGCCTCCTGATGGTAAATCAGAGCTCATGTAGTGACCACATCATAAAGGAGGGTGCAGTCAGACACTGCGGTGGAAAATGTCCACCAGGACTCTCTAAATAATGCTGGGAAAGTCTGGTGAGTGGTTTCACAGCTGCCGTGTGTTCTCTCTCTCTCTCTCTCTATTCCTATCCCTATCCCTATCACACACACACACACACACAGTCTACATAGTCTGAATCACATCCTCAGTGCTCCTCTGTCCTTTAAATCCGGGCAGTAAGTGTGTTTACATAATTAGTTAAATTGATACATTATTAGAATAAACCCATAAAAACACATTCAGTAAAGGAACAACAAGAACTTCCTGTTCCTGTAGTTCATATCGTATGAACCTTTTGATTTATTCAGTATCTACTATGAATTATTCAGCATCTACTATGAATTATTCAGCATCTACTATGAATTATTCAGTATCTACTTTGAATTATTCAGTATCTACTTTGAATTATTCAGCAACTTCTATGAATTATTTAGCATCTACTATGAATTATTCAGCATCTACTATGAATTATTCAGCATCCACTATGAATTATTCAGCATCCACTATGAATTATTCAGCATCCACTATGAATTATCCAGTATCTATGAATTATTCAGCATCTTCTATGAATTATTCAGTATCTACTATGAATTATTCAGTATCTACTTTGAATTATTCAGCAACTTCTATGAATTATTTAGCATCCACTATGAATTATTCAGCATCTACTATGAATTATTCAGCATCTACTATGAATTATTTAGCATATACTATGAATTATTCAGCATCTTCTATGAATTATTCAGCATCTTCTATGAATTATTCAGTATCCACTATGAATTATTCAGCATCTACTATGAATTATTCAGCATCCACTATGAATTATTCAGTATCTACTATGAATTATTCAGTATCTACTTTGAATTATTCAGTATCTACTTTGAATTATTCAGTATCTACTTTGAATTATTCAGCAACTTCTATGAATTATTCAGCATCTTCTATGAATTATTCAGTATCCACTATGAATTATTCAGCATCTACTATGAATTATTCAGTATCTACTTTGAATTATTCAGTATCTACTTTGAATTATTCAGCAACTTCTATGAATTATTCAGCATCTACTATGAATTAGTCAGTATCTACTATGAATTAGTCAGCATCTACTTTGAACTATTCAGCATCTACTATGAATTAGTCAGTATCTACTATGAATTAGTCAGCATCTTCTATGAATTACACAGGAACTATTTCCTTTGACAGGCTGAAATGATCTATTTGCCTCCTGACAGCCAGAAACAGCACATCTTTAACTGGTCTAATTGTGACATCACAACCATAACAAATCCCACACTGGCTGTTTGTAGCTAGGTTTCTACATATGGACTGCATGGACAGGTGAGTGAATGGGGCGTTTCTAAACTTTCACAAGGCAAGGCAGGTTTCACAGAGCGATTCAGAACGACAGTATCATTTTACTGTTTTATTAATCGTGTAAAAATTACATGTATATATGTTTCAGCTCTCCTGAGTTTGATTTTTGCATTGATCAAGACACAAAGTTAATAGGACAAACTGTGATTGGAGCCAATATGGCTGGAAAACACCTATTTAAACACACACACACACATATGTAAGCGAACAGACTGAAACACACACTGGATTAACACGGTGTATATAAGGAGCACACACATCTATATATGTAATGCCACTGAAAAAAAAATAGTAGAGTGCGCTAAGCAGCGGGGCTAACATTGTCTGCTACTCAAATTAGCATTCACAATGTTTATCTTATACAGATACATTTCTTTCCCATCTTAACACCACTTACACAGTCAACACAACCCCTGTTTTAACCCCTAAAAGTCTCAGTTATTAATATATTTGATTATTTAACATATTAGCCATTGCATTCATTTTTTGTGCATTATATTTTATGCATTTGTCGCTATTCTATGATGAAACAGATGAAACTCACTGTAGAATACAAACTGCATTTAATTATTGTAACACTTAATAGTATCAAAACAGTATTTATATAATCATAATCTCACCAGACAAAGTCAGCTTGTGTGTTTAAGGTGGTAGTACTTTCGGGCTCCTGCAGATGGCGCTGCACAAAGATTTTTTGGGGGGTTTGAGTGACGGGATCCATTGATTGTGAAGAGGCGGAACAGTGCAGTGAATGTCTCATTCCATGTGTGGAAAATGTCCCCAGAGCAGATGTTAATGATTGGCTAAAAGGAGTGACCGCATTTGGGCATGCCAAACACCATAGTGTGAAGGAAGTAGCTGAATCTGCAGGTGTATGGAAGTGTACAGTCGTACGGATCTACCACCAGTGGTTAAAATCCCAGTGTAAAGGGAATTCTCCTCGGAATGGTACCAGGGATGGCATCCACCAAATCTGGACTAATTCTTTGATGTAGGAGTGTCTGAACATTGATGTGGCCTACATCCAGAAACTTGTCCAGTACATGCCAAATCCAGTCACAGCTGCTACTGATGCTGGTGGAGGTATCAAACCCATCAAATCGTTCTTTGTCTGGTGAGCTTATATCAGCAGTTATATGATATTTCGAAATGACAATAAGTCTAAATAATAACAGTAGACTTTGTAAGGGCTAAAACACTCTCTTTCCTCCCTTGTGCGTATTCCAGATCCAGATTTGGTTTGTATGAAGTCTCTTCCTTCCCTGGCAGGGTATCCATCCATCCCTCGCTGTCCTTTCGCCTCCGGCTTTGTGCCGTTCTGCTGTGCGTGCGCAGTAAGCCAAGTCATGGTCCAGCTTTAGAGTGGAAACTCATTCATAGTCATCTTCAAGGGGTCAACGGGTTCAACCTCCAGTTCACAAATACAGCACAGGCAGTCCAGATTCCTCCACTGTCGCTCACGCCTGACTTACCTCAGGATACACGTAATGTAGAAAGACGGAGGCATAATACAAATACATACACATCACCCATATACAGGAACCAGGTGCTCGTATAATCATTCGGTGACATCAGCACTATTGGGACGGTATTAGTTTTCCATGAGGAGGTGGTGATGTAATCACACCACCGTAATGTTTATGAACAATTCATACGGGATGAGGAATGTCCGTATGAATTAGAGAGACCAGGGGGACCACCCGCCTGCCTTCACACCAGAAGATTTCCATACGCAGGACGTTCAGATAGAATCATAACCATCTGTTTAGCTGTCTTACGTGGAAGGAGTGTGTCATTGGCTCGGGAATTTTCAACCAACAGTCAACTTTCTGGCTGTTCCGAAGTTCGGAGTTGTATACTTGAGGTACAGAACAGTATGCATTAGCTTCATTTGGGCTCCAGGAGAAGCATGTTCACCAGGGATTATAATAGTCTGCAGTTAATTCTGCTCTTCTGCTTTATATATCCTGGGATTATTCCTACGGTTTGTGTTTTAGTCTGAGATTAAAATAACCTCAGATAATAAGTTAATTATGCAGTTTGTTTAATATTGTGGGATTAATATAACCTTATAATGGTTTGCTAAAAGCACAGGTTTAATTTAATTTGGGATTAATTCCATGGCTCGTTTAATAGCATAGGTTTAAAATAACCTGGGCTAGTCCTGTGTTTTGTTTTATACTACAGGATTACCATACTTCGAGATTATTTCTTTGGCTTGTTTTATAGCTTGGGATTTATTTAACCACTGGTTACTTTTATGGTTTATAGCAGGGGATGAACAGAATTTATTTCAGTTATTTCTATGGTTTGTTTTATTGTGCGAGATTACCATAACCCGTGTTACATCAATGGTTTGCTTTATAGTGCGGGATTATTTCTGCGGTTTGTTTTATAACATGGGTTGAATTTTTTTTATGACTTGTGTTGTAGCATGAGAATGAGTTCTATGGTTTATTTTATAGCACAGGATTAACACCTTTACCTGGGAATATTTCACCAGTTGGCTCTATATCACAGGTTCAGTTCAACATGGAGTTATTTTTAATTAGCCAATTAGCCAGGTTTATTTTTGTCTGGGGCTATTTCTATGACACATTTTATAGTTATGGGATTACCATAATTTATTTACCGTAATTCCCAGTGCTTGGTTAATAGCACAGGATTAACATAACCTGGGAATATTTCTAATATTTATAACATGTGTTTAATTTTTTTTATTGTGTTGTAGCATGGGATATTTTCTATGGTTTATTTTATAGCATGGGATTAACAAAACCTGGGAATATTTCACCAGTTGGCTCTATATTACAGGTCCAATACAATTTGGATTTTTTTTTCTCCAAAGGATTAATTAAATCCAGGATTATTTCTGTGATTTATTTTATAGTTATGGGATTACCATAATTTAGGACGTTTGTTTTTTAGCACAGGGTTAACATACCCTCAGATTATTTCTCTGGTTTTGTTTTTTACCTCGGAATACTTCACTGAGACTCTGTAGTCCACAGAATAAGGATATGGCAGATCTAGATAGGATTAAAACTAATCCTGTCCCAATAGCACTGTAGTAGCATCAATCTGAGAAACTGAATTTACTTGAGTTGAATATTTCCACACGGATAAAACATCACAGGAAAGTAAACTGAGTTAAACCACATGTATGTACTATGTTTTATTCATGTGGAAACGATGCCCACCTTTTTCGTCAAGTCAAAGTAGTGACTTCTTTTCAGCGTAGCTTAATCATATAGTGGCTACACGTCTATTTGCACCCAACCTGATCGTTTAATTGCTCTCGATATATATATGCTGAATTCTCAGGGCTATTCTAATATCCACAAATGTTCAAGACAACATGGACACACCTCTCCGACCCGACTTTTGACCTGAATGTCCTGTTAAGTGAGAGTAAAGCGCGGTAGAAAGTAAAAGCCACCCAACTCTCTCCTCCAGTGCATGCACCTAATTTCTGTGTGCGCATGCTAAACACTTTGGAGTTACCGGGGTTTTGTGAACACTGCACTGTCCTGAATCTCCCTGACACGCACGCATGTACTGCGGTACTGTGCTGGGCTGTTTTTGGCTGTGCTGCTGCATGTGAGGTTCAGTGGTACTGTCCCAGAAGAAAGCGTGAGACGTTTTCATAGACCAGGAAGGTGATGCAGCAGGCTGGAATGACTCGCACCAGGTTGGGCACCATGCCTTTATAAAAGCCCTCGACTCCCTCGTTCCTGCAAAACACAGACAGACAAAAGAGGCCCTATTAAACTGTGGCTAACAGTTTAAAGGCCTGGCCTGTAATCCAGCTGCTTTCGTCTTTGCCTGGAACTGATTCAAATCTGCCCCCCGCCAGAGGAGCTGACCATGTTGATCAGTAAAATGGATCAACATGTGGAGCCTTCATTTAACAGTGAGCTCAGTTTAACATCTTACATCTAACATCTAACTTCTCTTGAGTTTATTAACCTTGGAGACACTTCACCCAGTTTATATAACTACCACCACACACCAAGAGCTCTTTTCTTGAGATCTCAAAATACACAGTCAAGTCACATTATTATGACCACCTCCTACTTTTGCTGGCAGGAGCACGTAGCTCATGAATGACGTCGCATTTTCGTGGCATTCTCTGGGTCCACTCATCTATGTGGAAGGCCCCCCTTAACCGAACTGGGTATGAATCCATCTTTGCAGATCATGTACACCCATACATGCTGATTATCTTCCGTGGGGCGGATGGGATCTGCCAGCAATGAATGCCACATGCCATGGAAGAGCATGAACAAGACTCCCAAGCACTACCCTGCCACCCTAATTCCTTAGACTTGAAACCAAATGAGCATCTGTGGGACCACCTCGATCATCTAGGTTGCTCTATGGATCCTCCTGTGTGTTTTTAATGCTTTAAATCAGTGTTTTGATTAGTAAGGCTAACTTGGCTGGGCCCCACATTTAACAAAGATTGTCCTCCAATCCGAGATCAAAGGACTTTAAGCTGCATCATGTGTAAACATGGAGACCTGAAGCAGTGGTGAAATTACAGCAGGGTTAATGATGGCTAATGATGGTTAATGACTGTGTGGGATAAACAGAGCTAAAAGCTGTGCCAGATGTGCTGGTGTGCACCTCCAGGTTCTCCTGATGACATCCACTATGCCGCTGTAATTGTTGTGCTGGTCCTGAAGCCGCGCTCGAACCACCTGGTACGGGTAGGTTGCTGCCACAGCCACTATTTTGGAGACGGCTGCCATGATGATGTATTCCAGAGGAGACTGAAGGAGCAGAGAGAGGAGAGAGACGGTCATTACAGATATTAAAACAAACCCTCGGTGACTGTTAACCCTCAGAATGCCAGCTCAGGTATCTCTGACTCAGCTGAGTGATGCGGCTATATCTAGCTGATATCCTAAGATTCTCATTGTGAGACATTGTAAAGTTATTTCAAGATTATTTGACTTATTGTCAGACATTTGTACTAGTTTAAGTGACTTTTGTGAGCCACATTTTCTCTATATACTTTTATTTATTAAAAATATAATATAATATAATATAATATAATACATAACATAACATAACATAATATAATTTAATATATAACATAACATAATATAATATATATTTCTTTTATATATTTATTTATTTTATTCTTTGTTTTAAACAAATTCTTGCAAGTAAGCAAAATTATCTGCTAATATAGTAAAAAAATTGTACGTACAGAAATCACCTAAAACAAGTAAAACCTAGCTGTAAATAGAATAAATAATTTTAAAATGAGCTTATAACACTCTCAGAATAATAGAAATATAAGACCTATCGAAAACACTTCACATTAATTGCTAACTAACATGAAGTAATATATTAATAATGGTAAAAGTACTTAACTAATGTTAAGTAAACATGAAACCCTGCTGTATCTAACAGTGTGCATGTTAATCATGCTTTTATTCACAATCAAATTTGGACTTTAGGCTGTTAATTAAAACTCAGCAGTCCAATAAGGACAAAGAAGTGAATTCTAGCCTTTATTTTCTCCAGGGTTTTTTCCAGATTTACACACAGAGAATATATGAACCATTATGATTTTCAGATGTGGCCATAATTAGGCTTATAAGGCATCTGAACTTCTGAAAAGTAGTGGACAGGGTGGTGTACAATATAACATGTGCTTGCTCACCAGCAGGGCTTCTGAAGGCATCTCCTTGTATCTGTTTTGTTCCCTCTTCAAGCCTTCATAGGTCATGAACTGCAGTGCAGCTTGAGTAGTTCCCGCAAGCCCTGGCAAAAAGCCCTGAGGTGACAAATACAGCAGAATGAGCCTGATACAACACCAATACATACAAACCACTGCTAAAACACACCTGTTCTACAAACTACAGTATACCTGTTCTACAAACTACAATATACCACTTCTACAAACTAGAGGATACCTGTTCTACAAACTACAGTGTACCACTCCTATGAACTACACTGTACCTCCCCTGTAAGCTACAATATACCACTCCTACAATCTACAATACACCACTTAGTTGCAGCCCCACATGTATTTAAACAGTGTTTTATCCAAATCTGCTTGTTCATTATTTATAGTGCTATTTTAGATGGATTATGCATCAAAGGCACATTATAGAGGAGTTAGCAAAGCCTTTACACCCAGCTGAAACCATATGCAGCTTTAGGTCACAAGTAAAGTGCACTGAAGCCCTCTAGTGGTGGAGTATACTGCATACATACTGCATATGCGCTTTACTTGATACTGAATATATCACCCTGTACAGCAGTGGTTCTGAGCTCAGGGCCTGGAGTACCGCTGCCTTGCACAGCTTCATGCGTTCTCAGTCCCAATACTTCATAAATGATTTATGAGCTGATTTATGAACCTGTTAATGCTCTGCTCCATGCCCTAAAGTGGATAGAACATCAAAGCTATTGTTGGAAATGTTTTGGTAAAGCTCGTACAGATTCCCTTTCACACTAAAGACATACTGTCTCCGTTTCTCATTAGGTCGAGTGTATAACTCTAAGCTCTAAATGTAGGTATTGTGGTATAAACTGAGTCTGTTCTACAGTTACCTATTAGGTAGAGTGTATAACTCTAAGCTCTAAATGTGGGTACTGTGGTATATACTGGGTCTGTTCTACAGTTTCTCATTAGGTCGAGTGTATAACTCTAAGCTCTAAATGTAGGTACTGTGGTATAAACTGAGTCTGTTCTACAGTTACCTATTAGGTAGAGTGTATAACTCTAAGCTCTAAATGTAGGTACTGTGGTATAAACTGGGTCTGTTCTACAGTTTCTCATTAGGTCGAGTGTATAACTCTAAGCTCTAAATGTAGGTATTGTGGTATAAACTGGGTCTGTTCTACAGTTTCTCATTAGGTTGAGTGTATAACTCTAAGCTCTAAATGTAGGTACTGTGGTATATACTGGGTCTGTTCTACAGTTTCTCATTAGGTCGAGTGTATAACTCTAAGCTCTAAATGTAGGTACTGTGGTATAAACTGAGTCTGTTCTACAGTTTCTCATTAGGTCGAGTGTATAACTCTAAGCTCTAAATGTAGGTATTCTACAGTTTCTCATTAGGCTAAAACAGATTGATTTCCAGTGTTCTGTAAAGCTCAGTGGTATCTACAACAGAACATGTTGGTGGTTGGAGCATAAATAAGGGATTCTATATGTGTCCAGAGCAGTGAGCATCCAGAACCATAGTCTAGAACCACTGTTCTACAGGTAGAGAAAGGACAGACAGAGAATAGTGGAGGTTAGTTTGAAATCTGTAGCTGTACCCTGTATAATCCCGGGATACCCTCGTGACGGTATATTTTCACGAGGGCGTCCAGCATTCCCTTGTAGTGCTTCCCGTCCGGCTCTGCATTGTACTGCAGCACCAGCCGGGTCTTTGTCACCCAGACTGGGTTGGTCAGGCAAAGCGTCAGAATGCCTGGAAACGCAGGGGAACAGGGAACATGGAGTCCAACACAAGGGCACCTTACACACCAACACTCTGACAGTGCTCAGCTAAAGCCCTTCGACGCTGCGCTATCCTAAATCTGATCGATCAGTGAAGACATGTAGTCTGAAGTTAGCCTGCTTAGTTTTAGCACTGTAGCTAGCATGTAGCATAATTTTACATTCAGGTACACTCCTATGGTTAAATTCCAAATTGTTGTTGATTTTCTAAAATGTAAATAAGTTACACATCCTCTACAGCATAGGTCTTCAAACCGGTTCAAAGTGACTCCTGCAACCAGCAGTGCATCATATGTCTAATACATCTGGGTTCAGCCATGTGTACACAATTCCATACTGGACTAATGTTTTGGTGTTTAAGCCAGAACTTGGATAGTGCGCTACATAGGACGGATTCATTCGGGATTCAGCCACTGACAGACCAACTGTGCTACAACAGCTTTGCTAACGTTACTACACTGCACTGGAACAGAGAAACAGGTGAATTACAGAGAACACATAAACATCAGTGTAGTGCAGTCTGCATATACGGACGCTGGTACTGCTAATACCGACTCTCTAGCCTCTGTTTATGTGTGCGCAGCCGTGTAGGAGTCGTAGTTGGGATTGTTTATATGTGGTTTTGGGTGCCACCTAGAGAACTTGGCTCGTGAGATCTGGTCAAACTGTGAGAGAACCGACCAGACATTCATCCGGCTGTCCAACACACTTTTTCTCTGGGTACATCGGACCACTCACACTGCATGGCAAGTGACACCCGAGGAACCTGAAATTTAGCCCAGTCATTAAATTTGGTGGGCTCCGACCAAATCAGGTTTAATCCACACAGTGTATGCCGGGCTTTACAGTGCGTAAGGGAGGAGCAGAATGTGGACTGTCTTGCGGGGCCTGAAGACCGGTTTGAAGACCTTGGCTCTACAGGAGTATTGTAATTGTGTATTACAGCATGTAGTCGTGTGTCTCTGTAAAGAACATGTAACTTACTTATCCTTAAAATATCAACAACAACATGCAATCTGAGAACCGGTGCCATATACACTACCAGTCAAAAGTTTAGACACCCCAACTCAATGTATGGATCTTAAATACTCTACACCTAACAGCTCTAACTAATGAGAGTCTAAAACAGTACATATCCTGATATACCACATATACAGGGGTTGGACAATGAAACTGAAACACCTGGTTTTAGACCACAATCATTTATTAGTATGGTGTAGGCCTCCTTTTGCGGCCAATACAGCGTCAGTTGGTCTTGGGAATGACATATACTGCGTCCTGCACAGTGGTCAGAGGGAGAAGCCATTCTTCTTGCAGGACAGTGGCCAGGTCATTACGTGATGCTGGTGGAGATTCGTCCTTCTTGGTGGTATGCTGACATTACCCTGGATACCGTGGCTCTTCACAAAGACTTGCTGTCTTGGTCACAGATGCGCCAGCAAGACGTGCACCAACAGTTTGTCCTCTTTTGAACTCTGGTATGTCACCCATAATGTTGTGTGCATTGCAGTATTTTGAGCAGAACTGTGCTCTTACCTGCTAACTGAACCTTCACACTCTGCTCTTACTGGTGCAATGTGCAATTAATGAAGATTGGCCACCAGGCTGGTCCAATTTAGCCATGAGACCTACCACACTAAAATGACAGGTGTTTCAGTTTCATTGTCCAACCCCTGTAGTTCTCCATATATATATATATATATATTTTTTTTTTTTTTTCTTCTTCTCCATATCTTCACCTCTAATGTATGTTTAGTGGTGTAAAAACTTTGATCTCTTTTTCTGTTTATAAGCTCTAGATCCCCTTTCAGGTTAGTGAATATTCATGATGGACAGACCAATAGACCTGCTCCAAAACTGCTAAGAAGTAAACCTTGTTATACATCAGCCTCCGCTGCAGGTTAAGCTGATTCATCCTTCTGTAAAGCTCCATTCTGGGGGTGTTTAAGGTGGATTGTATAATTCCATGAGTGTCGTTTTATAGTTTGGTGTCTTCACTTTTATTCTACAGTAAAGCATTAAGATAAACATTAGGAGAACCTGCTATGAGTAGATGTGTCTCTATACTTTTGACTGGTACTGTAGTTTCCATATGACTGTATGTCAGCATCATGCCCAATTGATCACACACTTGCCTCAAACAAAACCAGAATAATGGATGTGGTCTTAATTCAAGCTTTAAGAGTTTATGTTGTTGTTAGCTGTTTAACTTAATGCCCGTTTCTGGTAAGGTGTCCATATCTCTGAAATCAAAGCGGGAGACATTTCCATTTCAGCCCTCAATTTACACTATACTGCCCAAAGTATTCCCTCATCGACCTATACACACATCTGAACTTGAGTGACATCCAAACCTTAATCCATAAGGTTTAATATGATGCCGGTCCACCCTTTACAGCTATAAGTGCTTTAACTCTTCTGGGAATTCTTTCCACAAGGTTTAGGAATGTGTTAATGGGAATTTTTGACCATTCTTCCAGAACTGCATTTATGAGGTCAGACACTGATGTTGGATGAGAAGGCCTGGCTCACAGTCTCCACTCTAATTCATCCCAAAGGTGTTCTGTCAGGATTCTGTGCAGGCTGGTCAAGTTCTTCCACATCAAACTTGCTCATCCATGTCTTTATGGACCTTGCTTTGTACACTGGTGTGCAGTCATGTTGGAACAGGAAGGGACCGTCCCCAAACTGTTCCCACAAAGTGGTGAGCATGAAATTGTCCAGAGTTTCTTGGTCTACTGAAGCAATAAGAGTTCCTTTCATTAGAACTAAGTGCCTGAGCCCAACTCCTGAAAACAACCCCACACCAAACTTTACACTTGGCACAATACTGTCAAACAAGTACCGTTCTCCTGACTCGTCCATCAGACTGCCAGGCGGAGAAGTGTGACATGTCTCCACTGCTCTAGAGTCCAGTGCCGGCGTACTTTACACCACTGCATTTGACGCTGTGGTGAACACTGATAGGGATATGCTTATCACTAAAGACTCAAACCAAATCAAATTTCATATTACCTATTACGGCAGTGAAAAGAGACCCCTAGCTACTGAAAGAAGACTTGTGGCTGTAGCCTAATAGCCATACCCTAAACATACAACTGAGTAGCTGCAGTTCTGGAGAGACAGAGACACTACTATCAATATACACTTATCATCAAAGTAATAGCTGCACCCAGAAGGAGGTGATGATACATTTAGACTGATATGGAGAATATTTATTGAGCTACACATACAGAAGTAGTGTCTGTCAGGTGGGGTCGGGCCACCATCCTTGCTAACTCAACATGCCAGATGGCATGGAGCTGCCATCCCATGCAGCTTGAATATTCTCACACAGTTCTTGCAGAATGTGTGGTAGGTGTGGAGGTGGAATGACAACAGGCCTTCTGGACATGTGGCATGTGACAACATATCATCATTGCTGAAGGCGGTGCCTCCGCACATGGATAGGTCGTCTCCAGGTTTAACAATAAACATCTTACAGCATTAACATCATAAACAGCTCCACACGGTTTTAGGCAAGTGTGTGATGACTTAGGCATACAGTTAGCACCATGCTGACTGGTGGGTTTCTAGCTTTCACTGCTTAGCCACACTGACTGTAGCTTTAGTGATAAAACAAAAGCAGATGTTCATTTAAGACACTGGGATCTAAACCTACCAGTCATAGAGCCTTGTCTTACACTTTCCTTGACACAGTGAAAGTAAGTAAAACGTTACAGAAACGGGAGTGGATATGAATGAGAATGAAGACAGACTTCTCATTAATAATGCACTTGATGTAAAGAACTTATTGTTTTATTAAGACTAAGACAGTTTTCATTAAATACATCCATTAGGTGGAGCTACAGATAGCTATGGGGTAAGCTAAAGTTAGCTACAGTTAGCTACACTGAGGTAGGCTACAGTTAGCTACTGTGAGGTAAGCTACAGTGAGCTACTGTGGGGTAAGCTACAGTGAGGTAGGCCACAGTTAACTACTGTAAGGTAAGCTACAGTGAGCTACAGTGGGGTAAGTTACAGTTAGCTACAGTGAGGTAAGTTATAGTTAGCTACTGTGAGATAAGCTACAGTTAGCTACTGTAAGGTAAGCTACAGTTAGCCACAGTGAGGTAGGCTACAGTTAACTACTGTGAGATAAGCTACAGTTAGCTACTGTAAGGTAAGCTACAGTTAGCCACAGTGAGGTAGGCTACAGTTAACTACTGTGAGGTAAGCTACAGTGAGCTACTGTGGGGTAAGCTACAGTGAGGCAAGTTACAGTTAGCTACTGTGAGGTAAGCTACAGTTAGCTACTCTAAGGTAAACTACAGTTAGCTACTGTGAGCTACTGTGAGGTAAGCTAAAGTTAGCGACGGTGAGGTAAGCTAAAGTTAGCTATGGTGAGGTAAGCTTTAAAAACGTTGTAACGATTAGCTTTGAGAACATCCACAGTGCCAAGGTGTGACAGGGGTCTCTCCCTTGTGATACATCATGAGGAGGTAAGGTAACACGGCCCTGTGGGTACCGATTTTAAGAAGAAAATAAAATAGAAATAAAGCCCTGATTGGCTGAAAGGTCAGGCCCTGCCTCAGTGACGAGTTGATCTGTTGTATGGTGTGTTTAGGTTGTTTAGAGTCACAGCTGGACCCGGATTGGTCTCTTACTGACCTGCTTCTGCTGCAGACACCAGGTGCTCCAATGCACTCAGCTCAGCCTGTCGCCCCTCCTGCGTGTATGCTTTAATCGCATTATAACTGCAGAACAGAAACACAAACGAACCATTAACATAAAGCCACAAACATGATGATGTATATGATGTATAATTATGAAGTTGTTCTGTCAGTTAAGACATGTTTGGTGACACATTTAACTCTGTAGCCTTAACACTGAAGCAATGAGGCTAATGTAGCTAACGAGCAACAGAGGTAGAGGGCATGCAATGGCATCGCTTTCCCACAGGAATACTCCCTCTCAAGGCCAAAGCTATGCTGCTGTGTCGTAAGCACAGTGAAAGTACTGTGTAGCTGCATACGATATGCTCAGTCCAACGCTACATCCTATGATGTACGATATGCTACACCCTACACTGTACCCTAAGTCATGTCCTGCGCCATACTCTGTACTATACCCTTCGCCATACTCTACACCATAACCTATGCCAGATCCTACGCCATACCCTGCATCATACCCTACACCATACCCAGCATCATTTCCTACACTATACCCTACACCAAACCCGGCATCATATCCTACACCAAACCCAGCATCATACCCTACACCATTCCCGGCATTATTTCCTACACTATACCCTACACTAAACCCAGCATCATATCCTACACCATACCCGGCATAATTTCCTACACTATACCCTACACCATTCCCAGCATCATATCCTACACCATTCCCGGCATCATTTCCTACACCATACCCAGCATCATTTTACTACACCATACTCTACACCATACCAGCATTTCCTACACCATACAATACATCGTACCACAAGCCATATCATATGCCATACCCTACGTTATACACTCCACTCTACCCTGTGCCATATCCTACACCATACCCTACATCGTACCCAGCATTATATCTTAGGCCATACCCTACACCATATCCCACACCATACCCGGCATCATTTCCTACACCATACAATGCATTGTACCACATGCCATATCAAATGCCATACCCTACGTTATACACTACACTCTACCCTGTACCATACCCTACACCATACCCTGCACGATATTCTCGTCTTGCCTTTTACCACATCCTATGCCATATCCTGCACATGCACTTTCCCAGAAATGGTACTACACTACATGCAGACTGCAACAGCTGTGATTGGCCCACTTGTTTCTTAAAATAGGTTCACAACAATCTCAAAATCTCAAGAACTTTAATACGTATTAATTAGATATGAGATCATTTTACTTGCCAAGATCTTATTATTTTGCAGTGTAATTACTTGTTTATTTGTTGGTTTGTATTTTTTCTAGACATTAAAATTCAGTTATCTGCCAGGACAGTAAAACAATCACATTTATTAAAAAATACGTAATAATAAATATTATACACATCAACTAGACTTTGCTA
This sequence comes from Prochilodus magdalenae, assembly GCA_024036415.1. Classification (NCBI taxonomy): domain Eukaryota; kingdom Metazoa; phylum Chordata; class Actinopteri; order Characiformes; family Prochilodontidae; genus Prochilodus; species Prochilodus magdalenae. The sequence continues at coordinate 7,626 of JAMWET010000108.1, read as the reverse complement.
AGACATCACTTTCTTGTGGCGAAAATACAGCACATTCTTCATCAGTCTGTAGAACCATTCACCAAGAACCACTTAGGCAAGATATGGTTCTATATAGTACTCAGGGTTCTAAACAGCACCATTGTCTTCTGTTATTTTTGACTATTATTCAGAGCGAACCATACAACACCAGCCCTGGGAAAACAGAACTGCAGGACATACGAATGACCCCTAAATAGCTTGTTTACCTGCTTTCTGACCCGGTTTGATACTCTGTTATCTATAAACACAGACTAAAGTACATTAGCACAGCTATATATAGCAGCAGCAACCTGATACCTAAATTATTTTCTTTCTCGCTGAAGGTTTTGGTACGTGGACGGCGAGTTAGAAGTGATGTGGATGATGAAACAGTTTCAGTTTTATTGAATATTTCCTATTTTATAAACCTGTTTATGTACAGACTGTCTGATGATTTAGGACTTCAGTTAGCTCCATGCTCCATGCTAACTCACTGCATTGCTTGGTAGTTACAGACCCAAATACCAAATTTGGTTCACTGACTATATTTGGGTTGTAGATAGCAAGCATATACTGGGGTTGGTTTGATAAGGTCAGCACCCTGACAGTGGGCCACTGCCGGACTCAAATACTGTCCTGCATATGAGGTCCAATTCATTTGGAAAATCCTCAGAGAAGAGTGTTTAATAATAGAAAATAAGTCAAATAACATCATAAAGTAAATTATCAGACAAATATTACACATTATTACAAAACAATGAACAACTAGGACTGATATAAAGATAAGAAACATCCCACAGTTGGGAAATTTGCAAATTTAAGTAATTTGGTTGAAAATGTAAATGCTATATTTACTATTTAAGTTACTCACACAGTATAAAGAAAGTAAAGAGGGAGTCATTTAGACTATGAGTATAAAAAACAAGCCATAAAAAGTGTCCTCTAATTCTTAACCCCAGTTTAATCTAAAATAACAAAGACAAATCAGAAAATCAGTAGACACGCACACCACCTCCACACAAAGCACGGTCAACCGTATGAATCACAGCGCTCTATTTATACCTTACCTCACTGGCAAAAGTATCTGGACTACTTTCATACAGAACATGCAATTCTATTCCTGTCCACAACTCTCTGAGCTTCACATATCTCACGTCTGTGCTGTTAAATATACCCTCTGCTTTCCAGAAGCACTGGCACATCAGCGATCATCATGGTTAAAGAGAGAACTAGGGCTGGAAATAGACATAATTACTGTATTACTGGTTATTAAATTGGCCGAGACCTTCTGCACTTCTTATAGCACCATCAGGATTAGATTAAACTGACCTATAAACTGTTTAAGTCCAGTAATTGAGTTGGCTCACAGACTCTACACTCTTCTAAGAAGATAAAAAAGAGGTCTATGGTTGTAACAACAGTGAAACCCCTATTGCTACAAAATAGAACCACAATAGTCAATAAAATTGAAAATGAATTATTTAGACATCATACAATGTGATTCTCTGGCTGTTTTGGATTCTGTCTCTCACAGGTGAGTCTACCTACGATTAATTTTAGACCTCTCCATTCCTTATAGGGGGGAAAACTTGCAAAATCAGCAGTGCATCAAATACTTATTTTCCTCACTGCAGAATTAAATTTTGGAGAACCCTCGAAGAATCTCCTTTTCAAGAGCCATATTTTCAATGGCTAGAGAGAACCATTTTTGCAATCTACATAAGTGTGTAAGAACCTTCAGGTAATGTTAAGTTTTAGGAAACACCATTAAATTGGTCATGAACATTTACATTAACTGAAGTATGTGCTCTTAAAAAAGATGATTCTTTAGGGGTTCTATAGGAATGGGTTCTATATAGCAGTTCATACTTAAATGGTTAGAATGCACAATATGCTGTATGTGGTTGTAAAGTGGTAATTAGAGTCTTTTAGAAAACGGTTCTCTATAGACTAAAATAGGTTCTATTATCATGAGGATGTAAAGTTTGTAACAATACAAGAAACCTATATAGAACCATACACAACAACTTCAATCAGAAGAACTGTTCCACCATGCCAAGAGTGATTCAGGCATGCAAAGAACCATCAAAAATGGCTTTATGTAGCACCAAAGCGAGTTCTGTTATTGTGACAATTAGTGTGATGCCATTTCTTCAAAAAACATTCAGTTAACAGATGGTTCTTTAGAGAGAACCATTTTCATAAGTGATGTGCATGAGTGTGTAAGAACCTCCAGATAATGTCACGGTTTCTGCAAAAACCCTTAAATTGGTATAGAACATTTACATTAACTGAAGGTTCTTTATCCATTTGCTAATGCATCAAGGGTTCTCTAGTAAAGAGAAGGTTCTACAGAACAAGTTACTACTTAAATGGTTGTTTGCATGTTGAAACAGTTCCTCAGATTGATGGAGAATGTGTTAGATGTGGTTCCATTTTAAATATTTTTGGAACATGGTTCTAAATATGACTAAAAAAGGTTCTGCTATTATGACAATGCCATGCTTGAAACAACAGAAGAAACATTTTTAGTGCTGTACAGAACCATGCACAACGCATTCTCCATCAATCTGGAGTACCACTTTACCAAGCAAAGACCCATTTAAGCAAAGGACTCTTTCCACGGTCCTGTAGAGAACTACTGTCTTTACTACAGAACACTTGAGAAGTGTCCTTTACTCACACATTTCAACTACAAACATGGTAGGGAACTAAAACGGTTTATGAATGCCTTCGCTCCTAAATCCCTTTTTAGCGTGCCCCGGTAAATCAGAACAGGGCTGATTTACATATATCAAGTCTTAAAGGTGCAGTAAGAGAAACAACCTGATTCATTGTAAAGGCTGCTGCACACTGGACATCCAAACTTTAGAAGCCACCGGTCAATGTTCGTCTTCATACAGATTCGTTGGTCGTCTCCACCAAGATAAAAGCGGGACTCGTCACTGAAGATGACCACTGCAATTCTGAGTCACTCCATAACAGTCTGGCATGACACCATTGCAGCCTATGGTGACGCTGACGTGGTGTTAAAAACACTCGTCGTAACAGTCTGTGTGCATGTAGTCCTGCATTGTGTAACCGCCTGCCAATGCTGGCACTAACAGGATGTCTCATGGAGGACATTACTGCTCGCTATCTGCAATCGTGGCTGTTGGGTCAGTGAGGTACAGTGATAAGCCCCTTTCAGTAAAAAGACAGCGCAGTGTGTCTGAGTGTGACACTTGAATCATTAGCATGTCTCACAATGTCAAACCCACACACCAGGTTTCATTCCTGTTGGTTGATTCCTTCTGGGTGCAGCTATTTGTTTGGTGGTGTGTGTGTATATTATGACCACTTTTTACGCTCTATGTTTGACTAATTGCACACATAAGCTTTAAAAGCCTTAAATCTGCCTGTGTTCCTGATTCTTTGCTCAGTCTGGAGATTAACGTTCTGCGACTCCCCTCTCCAGCGCAGGAGAGTTTAGTCTGCATCTGGGCTTGTTATGAAATTCCTGTGGCTTTAAATTTCACTGTGACACATGACTTTTAGGGAAGTGTATATAAAAAGCACTGAGGCTGGTGTCCCAGCTCCCTTCCAAAGGCTCTGGCTACTTACAACAGGAAGTAAAGACCCCAGGACGCTCCAGCACCCCAGATGTTGGGCGTCACTCCCTGATAGAGACCCCTGATCCCCTCCACCTGCCAGATACTCTTCATACAGTGAAGCATGCCTTCGTACTGCGGCCTGACCTTCAGCCCATCACTGACTGCAGAAGGGGAGAGGGAGGGAGAGGAATGGAGAAAGAGAGAAAGAGAGAGAGAGAGAGAGAGAGAGAGAGAGAGAGAGGGAGAGAGGGAGAGAGGGGGATGGAGTGAGAGAGAGGGGGGGGGAGAGAGAGAGAGAGAGAGATTGAGAGAGATTATGTGTGAATCTACAGATAACATTATGATAGACATTTACATACAGACATTCAGAATTCCATTTTTAGGAGTTGCACTTTTCAGTCTGGATCTATACTTTGCCTTAATCTGACACAGATCTAATTTATCCAGAGCTGTGTGGACACACATCAAATCTGATCTTTTCAAATTAGCTGTGAATAGGGTGGCCACTTTCATATCCCCCTAAAGGAGGATATCATAAGTGGGGAAGATCAGACACGATAGAACACAAATAAGATCATAACCCAACCTATATATCACATACATGATGCTTTGGATGACATTCGTGTGTCAGAAAGGAGCTTATTAATTAACTAGCATTTGCGTTATTGTGTCACAACCAACTTCATTAGGTCCACTTACCTTGTATCTACATTAGCTGTCCGTTTTATCAGCTCCACTGACCATATAGGAGCACTCTGTAGTTCTACAGTTACAGACTGTAGTCCATCTGTTTCTCTGTGTACTGTATTACCCTATTCTTCAATGGGCAGGACCCCCACAGGACCACCACAGAGCAGGTATTATGTGGGTGGTGAATCATTCTCAGAACTGCAGTAACATGGACATGGTGGTGGTGTTAGTGTGGGTTGGTTAGTGTGTGCTGTGCTGGTGTGAGTGGATCAGACACAGCAGTGCTACTGTACACCTCAGTGTCACTGCTGGACTCAGAATCGTCCACCAACCAAAACTATCCAGCCAACAGGATCCTGTGGGCAGCGTCCTGCGACCACTGATGAAGGATTTGAGGATGACCAACACAAACTGTGCAGCAACAGATGAGCTCCCGTCTGCACAATGGTGGGTCTAAGCCACATGTGTGCAGATATAATATGTATATATTTACACACACTACCAATCACCTGGAATACCGCAGCAATGGCTTGACAATGCCTTAGCAACCACCCGGGATACTATAGCAAAAGCCTGGCAATGCCTTAGAAACTGCCCGGGATACCATGGCAACAGCCTGGCAACAACCATTGAAACAAGCAAGCAATATACATTAGCAATAGTCTTGCAACACCTTAGCAACCACATGAACACCATAGCAACCCCCTAGCAACCATGTGAAATACCATAGCAACAGCCTGGCAACACACTACCAACCATGTAAAACACAATAACAAAACTGTAGCAACATCTTAGCAACCGTTCAAACAGCTTAATTTCATACTCTGCATTCACTTCAGTAAAAACTGATTAGCCCAGTTAATAAACAGCTATTATAAAGGTGTTATAATCACTAGTAGAGCATTCAGAGCACATTAGTTTTTAATTTGTACGTCACATACACATGAATAAAACCTATTACACTAACACTCCTCTGTCCCTCAGCAGACCCGGCTGTAGCACTAGCCATGTTTATGTGATGCGTTTTATTAATAAGGAATTAATGTATACATGTGGACATAACTGCAGCACATTTACCAACAGTGCAGGACAGACGCCTCAAACACAGCACTAAACAAACCGTACGACACGCGCCTCAAACACAGCACTAAACAAACCATACAACACGCGCCTCAAACACAGCACTAAACAAACCGTAAACACAACCGTACAAAACACGCAACTAAACAAACTGTTCGAACACCGTCACTAAACAGCACGCACCTCAAACACAGCACTAAACAAACCGTACAACACGCGCCTCAAACACAGCACTAAACAAACCGTACGACACGCGCCTCAAACACAGCACTAAACAAACCATACAACACGCGCCTCAAACACAGCACTAAACAAACCGTAAAACACGCACCTCAAACACAGCACTAAACAAACCGTACAACACGCGCCTCAAACACAGCACTAAACAAACCATACAACACGTGCCTCAAACACAGCACTAAACAAACCGTACAACACGCGCCTCAAACACATCACTAAACAAACCGTACAACACGCGCCTCAAACACATCACTAAACAAACCGTACGACACGCGCCTCAAACACAGCACTAAACAAACCATACAACACGCGCCTCAAACACAGCACTAAACAAACCGTACAACACGCGCCTCAAACACAGCACTAAACAAACCGTACAACACGCGCCTCAAACACAGCACTAAACAAACAAACAAACCGTACAAACACGCGCCTCAAACACAGCACTAAAAACAAACCGTACAACACTAAACGCCTCAAACACAGCACTACACAACTAAACAAACCATACAACACGCGCCTCAAACACAGCACTAGCACTAAAACAAACCGTACGCCACTCCCTACAACACGCGCCTCAAAACACAGCACTAACCCACAACACGCGCCCTCAAACAAACCATACGACACGCGCCTCAAAACACAGCACTGAAACAAACCCGTACGACACACGCTCCTCAAACACAGCACTAAACAAACCGTACGACACGCGCCTCAAACTACAAACCAGCACTAACAAACCGTACGACACGCGCCTCAAACAGCACAAGCACTAAACAAACCGTAAAAACACGCGCCTCAAACACAGCACTAAACAAACCGTACAACACGCGCCTCAAACACAGCACTAAACAAACCGTACAACACACGCCTCAAACACAGCACTAAACAAACCGTACAACACGCGCCTCAAACACAGCACTAAACAAACCATACAACCCCAAACACAGCACTAAACAAACCATACAACACGCGCCTCAAACACAGCACTAAACAAACCATACAACACGCGCCTCAAACACAGCACTAAACAAACCATACGACACACGCCTCAAACATCACAGCACTAAACAAACTACCGTACAACACGCGCCTCAAACACAGCACTAAACAAACCATAAGACACGCGCCTCAAACACAGCACTAAACAAACCATACAACACGTGCCGACACAAACACAGCAAACAAACCATACAACCATACAACACGCGCCACAAACACAGCACTAAACAAAACCATACAACACGCGCCTCAAACACAGCACTAACAAACCATACCATCACACACACACTAAACCTAAACAAACACAGCACTACAAAACAAAACACAGCACTAAAACCAACCGTACAACACGCGCCTCACAACACAGCACTAACCAAACCTAAACAAACACGCGCACTCAAACACAGCACTAAACAAACCGTACACTACACGCGCCTCAACACAGCACTAAACAAACCATAACGACAACACGCGCCTCAAACACAGCACTAAACAAACCGTACGACACGCGCCTCAAACACAGCACTAAACAAACCGTACAACACACGCCTCAAACACAGCACTAAACAAACCGTACCACAACGCTGACTCAACACCCTCGCACTAAACAAACCGTACAACACACGCCTCAACACAGCACTAAAACAAACCGTACAACACGGCGCCTCAAACACAGTAAACAAACCGTACACCGCGCCTCAAACACAGCACTAAACAAAACGTGCACAACACCTGCTGCCTCAAAAACACAGCACTAAAACAAACCGTACGACACGCGCCTCAAACACAGCACTAAACAAACCGTAACACGCGCCTCAAACACCACAATACACAAACCTACAACACGCCGCCTCAAACACAGCACTAAACAAACCTTACGACACGCGCCCTCAAACAACAGCACTAAACAAGCCGTACGACAACCGCGCCTCAAACACAGCACTAAACAAACCTGTACGGAAACGCGCCTCAACCACAGCCACTAAAAAACCATACAAAACAAGCGCCTCAAAACACAGCA